>JAMXBD010000306.1:600000-1196763 GCA_024138025.1 Combretum micranthum
AGGCTCATTGTAGACTTATGAAGTTTTATTATATGATATATTATATATAGATATATTGTTAAAACTAAAGACTAATTTTTATTTAATATATATGTGTGTGTATATATTGTAACTCTTATCTATTATATTTAGATTCAGTAAAACCATAATATGAAATTTTTAAATAGAAATATGTTGAGTTTAACTTTAAAATAAAGCTCATTTTCAAACATGATAAATTGTTTGGATCAACTACTTTAATCCGTCCTAACGTGTAGGGATAAGATCTTTCTCTATTGGAAACTTCAACCTCTTTACCGTTTCTCTCCCATTTATGTTATCACAACTTCCACTATCAATAAAACCACCAAATACCTTATCAATAATGGTGCACCTAGTTTGAAACAACTAATGGCGTTTTGTTTGATCATCATGCTTGGGAGTCATCAATCGTTTGACAACATAAGTCTGTTCCTCTACACTATCTACCTTGCAATGTATCCCTTCCTCTTTCTCCTTTCTTTCTATAATATATAGTGTCTCCTAAAACGAAAACTTATTAGACTTGTGACTGATTGGTTACATTGGAAACATTTGCTACTATAGGCTTTGCATAAGCATTCTTAGCCTTTCTTATCTCTTTCTCTCTTCCTTCAGTTACATGACTTACCTATTTTCTTCTCTTCTTGGTTCTCTTTATTACCACTACCACATTCAATCATCTCTTGCACTACTTTAAATTGCCCACTCAACCCAACAACTTTGTAAGTCTCATAACTCATCTTACATTCCTCTTACTACATGCCGTCTTTAGAGCCATATTCTTTACCTCATACAACATTTGAACAACTTGCACCCTAATTTTATCTCTTAATCATGGACTCAACCCTTGTAAATATATAGTAACCTGTTCATCTCCCATTTAAGTAAATTATTTCTGTCTACTAGCCTCATAAACTTTATTGTATATTCGTGCATAGATCTATCACCTATTCGTAATGTTGTTATTAAAGGGTCTGCTTATAATTTGTCGTTAGAAATTGTCTTTTCAATAGGTTTTAATTTAACACAATGTTTATACAAGCTCCTTCCGTTCTCATTCTCTTCTAGACTAAATCTTTTCCCACCATACAAATGTTTCCCTTTTTAAACGAAATGCCACTCTCAAACTTACTTCTTTAGTGGAGCTTTAAGTAACCAAAGGATCGGTCAATCTCTAGAATCCACTCTAAAAGCTCCTCAATTCCTAAGCTCCCATCAATAGTCAGAAATAATTAGCATCCTTATTGTTTTCACCATAGGCATCTCTCCTCCTTTTTATGGTCGACAATGAATGACCCGATTTAGTTCAAAAAACCATCTTCCTTCTCTGAGTCATCATCATAGATATATTGTCTATGAACAAGATTAGGTTGTAAATAGAGTCACCACGAGCCAATGCTACTTGTTGCCTTCTATTGTCAATCTATCTCCTATGTGCATCAATCCCGAGAGCATCCATATGCTCTACAATTTCCTTAAAGTGCTCCTCAAAATGTCAAAATCTAAGATCCATCCGTTGCTACAAGCATTGCAACATATCATCCCCTTGCTTTGGGACTCTAGCCTATTGAAAACCATCATGCCAAACATTACTATCACCACCAACTGCCATCCTGCTCTAGTACCAATTAACATAGTATAAAGTGAATAACTCAAACCTCTGTGTGTGTGTGTGTGTGTGTGTGTGAGAGAGAGAGAGAGAACGAAAAAAATGTGATAATTGATCTCCAAATTAATGGTTACAAAGGTTTTTTTATGCCTCTCAACCCTAGGCATATAAGGAAACAATAAAAGAATAAAAAAGTTTGAGATGCAAGGTTAAGAACACATATATGTTGGAAATCATGCTCTTTTTATGAAATCAAGGGGTAAGAACACACCTATACTAGAGATCGAGGCCTTACTCTTCATTAAAAATGCATGCCATTATATGAAAAATTATAAGAGAAGATTAAAAAAAGATTGGCTTGGATTTTTGACAATTCAATCAATCCATAAAATGTATGCAAATCTTATTTGCATCTGTTACCCAAAGTGTATTATGATTGTTTTTGTGTATGAAAAAAAGGGTAAAATATGAAAACATCTCCTGTAAACTATACATATTACACCGGCATCTCTTATTGAAAAAATCCAACACTGTACCCCCTTTAGAAATGTAGAATCTATTATTTATCTTACTTGGAAAATGACTTAAAAGAAAAAAAAATAGTCAGCTAATATTTTATCTCTTTTTTTTTCCTGATAAGGATTTACTCATATATTTTTTTAAGGATCCATGCAGCAAAATTGTTACACACAATTAATTATGTAAAAGAGGAAATTAACTAAATACCCATTAAAAGATCATAATCATTGTAAATTTTTGCTATTTTGAACTCATGCAATATTATTAGGACGGAAGAAAATATTTTTTACCTTTACTTGTAGAATCTGGTTAGCCTTTGTTAGCTAGTTCTTGGAAATACGAGATATTTCACACTCCCACAGTGTTGTAGCACTCTGTAGAGAGGTTTGTTTGAGGTTGCATCTTTGAAACTTAAGACCTACATTTGATGCTAGTTTTTACTGCAATTTTTGGGTTGGATCTTTAAAAAATCATAGCACACACCTGCATCTATTACAGGGGTGCTAACAAATGATATTTGAGTAATAAATTAAATTATCTAATTTTTAATTTTATAAGTATATATATTATAAAATTATCTAGATATATTTTATGTGCCTATATATAGTATATCTCTAATGGTGGATTTTTTTTCCTCCCTTTATAGCTTTTCATATTAATGCTCCTAAACTGCACTTATTTCTAATATCTAATAAAATTTCTCGTGCCATCTGATATAACTCCTTATAACCACCTATTTACTTTAATAATATAGGTGAGTAAATCCAAATGAGAAAAAAAAAAAAGATAAAATATGAGTTAGCTTTTTCTTTTTTCTTTTTTCTTTTAAAGTTATTTGCCAAGTAAGATAAATAGTGGGGTCCACATTTCTAAAAGTGGTGTAGTGTTGGATTTTTTCAATAACGGGTGTCGATGTAATATATGTTTAGAGCAATATTGTCAGAACCAGATCGAAGTTTAACCTGGACAATCTAGGGGTCAGGGTTCAGGGGTTGAACCGAGTTCAACCGGGAGTCGAATCGGGGTCACAGAAAAGTAAAATATAGGGGATAATTTAATTATGAAAGACCAATATATATGATATCATTTAATTAAATATATATTTAGATCAAATTCATCAATTAATTATTAAATAAGTATGATATAATGATTATATTTTATAAATTTATAATAAAGTATGAGTAGATATTTAAATTTCTTTTTCTTTTGTTCTAGGTTAACCGGTTTGGTTTCTATTCGACCTCTTGGGTTTCCTTGTTTAACTTGGTTCGACCACCCAGGTTGATTGGATCAATCCGAATCTCGCCAGTTTGCTACAAAAACGAGTCATAAGTGAGACCCAACCCAGCACAAGTGTCTGCTCCCATCGAACCAGCTGGTTTGAGATGGTTTTGACTTCAATGATTTAGAGAGAGTGTCTTTGTATTTTACCAAAAAAAAAAAATAGTTTTATATGAGACCATCTGTCGCTAATTGTTTAATGTAGATATATTTAATTGAGTTAAGCAAAGAAACGATAGCTCAATCAGGGATACCAGGGGGTTTTTTAATTAATAAAAAAAAAAAACATATTCGGCTGTTCACGAGTTTTATGGAGATCAAATGAATTTTACTTTTTGTAGCAAATAAAAATAAACTATAGTATGATATGATAAACGCAAGTCAAACAACTTCAAGACGTAATAATTGGTAACCTCTTTTTTCTTCTCCTTTTAGATCTTTCTAAGTGTTGTTGGATTGAGCTTATTAAAGTCAATGACTAAAAAACTCTCTCTCTCTCTCTCTCTTACATCCCTGGCTTTTGAGGGGCGGCCTTTTACCTCCCAATTACCGCTTTAAAACCATGAATGTATTTTTGTTGGTTTAATATGCACGGATTCCTATCTTTTTATGAATATAAATTTTTCATATGTCTTTTTTCAATTATTTTCAACATCATCGATTCATCACAATCTACAGTTGTATGTCTACTTCAATAAATCTAGTAAATATGGAGAGGTCGTGGCAATCTGGATTTTGGATTATCAACAGCTTATTGAATAAGTGGTTAATTTTAATTTCAATTTTATGTATTTATCTTTTTTTCTTTTCTTTTTATTGTCATCCCCTGTGATAGAAACCAGCAAATGGAGATCATGAAGATGGAAATGCAGCGTGTAACATCTAAGGATCCTTTGCACATCAAGGGAGGTCTAATCAAACGATCTAAAGCTAAGAGGATGGGGAAGCTTTAGGAGTATTCATTGAGGATAATTGGAAGAAACAAGCTTCGCATGGAGATTTGATGAAGAATTTGGTCTAAACAATGATCAATCCATTGTTAATATTTACAAGCTTCTAAATAGGCTAATTATAGTGTTTTAGGCTTGTTTTAGTTGGCGTTGTGCTTTGGTTGAAAGTAAGACTTAATTAAATAGTGTTTTAAGTGTTTTCAGAAGTGTTTTGGGCTGGGCGTGTACTGAAACCGAGGGAGACTAATAGTTTCATTTTCATTCATGTTTGTATGGGTTGAATTTCTTATTTTTTTTAGCCTAATAGCTCTATTGTCTTTAGGGTTTCTTTTTTATGTTTAGGCAGCCTGTAAATGGGCTTAAACATTGTTTTTTATCAACATCGAATACATATGAAATTTCCTTTTGTGAGAGTTTCTCTCTTCTTGTTCTCTTGAGAACTTGTGAACTTATCAAGATTAACAGCTTTTGGCATTCAAACAATTTTTATACATTTGGTTCGAGTTTGCAATACAATTTTGGGTCAAGGTTTTCACTTTACAATATGATTTAGCTTTCCTTGAGGCTATGCTTCCGCATACTTTTGTTGGGTTTCAAGTTTAATATATTTGGAGTTCGCATCACCCTATGTAGGATTATGTCATCCCTATCATGGGATTTTTTCTACTCTCCAGTAGGATGAATCTAAGGGTCTGTTTGTTTTGACTTTTTTTCGACAGATACAGACACTTTTTCAAACTTTTTGCTAACAAATTATTTATCAAGAAATAGATATAGATAAAAAAAAAAGTTGACAGTTCTCATCAAAAGATCAAATAGAACAAATATAGATAAAATTTAGATGCAAATCGGATATATTTACACATATCATTTTAAAAAAAGATACAGATACAGATGAAAAACAGACAATCCAAACAGACCCTAATTTGTATGGGTATTTTATTCGTAGGTGGGACAATTTAATAAGGGATGCGTCGGTTTATCCAATTAGGTTTTAATACCTCCAACCCTTCCTTTTTTGATCCTTCGTCTATGGATCATTTGTAGATGGATGTAATTTTTTCATATTGGATGAAATTTATCTTACTACCCAGGGAAAAAAAAGTCTATGAATAATACACTTGTAATTCTGGTTGTCTTCATTTTATTTTACATAATAGTCTTCTTGCAGCAATAAGTTTTAATCATGTCATCATTAAAGCAAAGGTGTTATTCACTATAAGAAAATTGATCTTTTTATAGTAATAAGTTTAAATTGTGTGATAATCAAATCAAAAGTGTTATTCATTACAAGAAAATTGATATTTAGATATAGAAATTATGCGATAGAAAATAAGTAAAATAACTTTTATCTCTATATATAGAATCAATGACGATGATTTTTGCTATGAAAATTTAGATTTAGAAACAGAATTTAAAAAAAAAAAAACAATTTTCTTGTAATTTTTGGAAATTCAAATCATAAAAACTAATTTGCATCATACCAACTCATAATCCCTACTTTTTGTCAATGAACTCTTTCCCTTATTTTATTATTACAATCATATGCTCAGAGATATATAGAACACAAATGATACACACAGTATATTTTTAAAAATGATTTTATTAATATAGGATTTTTAAGATATTTGATTTTTTAAACACGCATATCACCAGTATACTACAATACTAGTCATCAGCGACCAAAGCGAAAGGCAATGATATTGATGGGCATTAATAAGGGCATCATCAATTCATTCTGCGGTTTGGCCGCGTCGCAGCAAATAAGGTGATTTCTGACTAAACAAATTCTTTGGCATCAGCTTTTTTTCTAGCGGAGTGGAATCGTTTCAAAAGCATCAAGTCTTCTCTAATTATCTCTGAAAAAGAAATGCGCTCATGAGGCTTCAACAACAATAAAATCAGATGCTCAACACTGAATTTCTTAATTACATTTAGATAAAAGGGTTATGGTATGCGAACCGATCCAAGTCCATCATTAACCTCAAGATGAGAATGAGGATCGGATGTCACTAAATTATAATCCATTAACATTAATTTAGTTACAGGTGTAGTTAATTATTTGATTAATATGATTGACATGATTATGCTTTGATAAAGGGTTGTTATTTTGTATGCTTGTTTTCTTTTTTTTTTTTTTTCAGAATGACACATGTAAGTATTTTATTGGTCATAAAAATTAATTATATATTTTTTAGAAAAAATAATTTTAATATTTTATCTATTTAATTTTATTTAGTAATATTTTTATTAAATTAATTTCCAACTTTTCTCTTTATAACGATACTTTTGCATTAAACTCGGCTCATCTATTTGTAAGAATATTAAAGTCATGTATTTGTAAATTGACTAAAACACATGTTTATTTTTGTAATTAACCCCAAAAACAATATATATTATATATATAATCTAAAACCTCTCTAGACAATGTAGTCTAATTAAGCATGATATGACAAATCATCACTTGCTACATCATATCATTGCATTGAATGGATATCAGCACTAAGATAGAATTCCAACAAATCCTTCTTTAGTATTAAAAAAAACCTTTAAAATTAGATAGAAAATTATTTAGTATGAATAAAATGAAACGAGTTGGAAAGATTAATGAAAATAGTTTATCATTTCTTTCTCTTCTTAACGGGTGAACTAAAGGATTATCAATCATTATAACCCAAAATTTATGTGTACATTAAGTAATGTATATTTATTATATCATATGTTTGAACAATGTCGGGAATGTATAAATTATTATTTAAAAAAAAACCACATAAAATGCAGCTTCTTTTATACGGAGATATTTCTCTATGTACTATTTGGCCATATTTAATTATACAAATACAATTATACAAAAATAATTGCATGAACTTTATGCAAAATCACATGTTAAATATATGATTTTGCTTTCTTTACATATATTGCATGTTCACTTGCAATTTTTGTGATTTTTACAAATTACTAAAACTTTCCATTACAATAAATCCGTGTTAAACGTGATTTTGTATTGTACTATAGTAAGCCATTCGATGTATTGCAAAAAACAGAATCACGTTGTTAAAATTATGTAATATATATTTAAGTATTTTCTTTTTACACGATTAGTAAACACATGTTACATCCTTTTTTGTATGGATACCATAAACATAAGTATCTCAAAGTGGAATATACTAAAGCATAATCTATGCCTTGTTTGATTTTAGAATGAAGTAAAAATTGAAAAGGAATAGATATCCTCTGGTATTATCTTATTTTATAATCAAGAATATTTTTTTAAATAAGTTTACATTTATGAAAAAATATATAATGATTCTCTAGTAAAGGAAGAAGTAGAAATTATTATTTATTTCATATTATTAAGAAAAAATATTTTTTCTTTTCAAAAACACAATAAACCATTTCATTGATAGAATTAGTAAAGTTCAGCTTCATAGATAACAACAATAAAAGAGACAAGGGGTCATAAACTCACACCACAAAGTCACATCTCCTAAACTAAAAATAGATAGTAACAACCCTATAATAATAAAATTTCTACCAAGAAAATGGAGAACCAATACTCTGTTCAAAGGAAATACCCACATAAGGGGTAGGAATACAGACTAAAAGATAGAAAACAAAAATAGATACAATCAAACCACATATTGTAGCAGAAGAGGTGAGACGATGATGACTAATGGATAGGCAGTGGCTTTTGTGAAGAACCAACAAACTTATTGTGGGATGAAGGTTGATATGGGAATGGGTATGAGTATAGGTATAGAGAATTAACAAGTTTGAAAGTAGACAAAATTGAATTTTATTGATAATAAAGAAATTGGATTTACTTAAAGAGGATAGACGAGTGTGGTATTGGTGGGTTGCTCCAGGAGAATGTAAAATTAGGAATTTTCTTAGTGTTATGAAGAAAGAAGGAGGAGAAATTTACATCAAGTCAATTAGAGATTAGCATGAAATAAATATTGTTTACGCAACTTTTTATAAATCAAAGGAGTTAATAACTACTTCTTGCGTGATAAATAAGGTAGAATAGAACTAGTGTTCCAGTAAACCCATAAATTAATTTCATGACATAGGATGTCTAACTTCATATAAGACAAGACCATGGGAGTTTTGGGCAAAATAGAAATCTTATCACAAGTAAAACTACCAAATCCCTTAAACTTTCTCTTTTGAATAGGATAAGTTAAAGCATAAATTAAACATGACATAAAAGACAAGACTTAATAACAAATTACACAATATATATCTATCAAAGTTAGGTTCTTAATTAAGAATTTAGGTTGGAATAAAAATTTTGAAATCCCTCGTCCTAAATAGGCTAGTGCATTCATAACAGTTCCACGTGGTCTAAACACAAACCTAAACATGTTTAATAAGACTAAGTGAGTCTTACTTGTATCAGTTTTGCTAAGCTTTTCCCAGCACAAACTTGTTTAAACATATATTGTGTGTTTAAAGGTAAGTCGATTGTATGTCAAATTGTTAGTGCCAACTAGAAAAAGATTAAGCATGACACTTTAATAATATACTATTAAGAGAAATCTTTTCTAATCCACCGCTTGTTACAAATGCCTCTACGACATATTGACAGATGAGCTAGTTATTAAGGAATGCCTTCATAAAAAACAAGTCCAAAGCTACAATCTACTGTAATAATAAGGAATTTGCATGCTACTGATATCACTAAAACCTTTAATGAAAGTACCTATGTTGTTATCTACAAATAATGTACTTAAATGAATATCCACTTCTCTTCTCTTTATAGAAAAAGGTCTTCGCCAGCTATTCCCTTAATAGGCATAAGCTCCTCTACTTTCTGTGTAGCCATAGAGCACGAAACCAATGAACAAGAACAACACAAAACCTCAACCTAAAAGGCAAGAAGACAAAGGAAAAAATGAATGGATGAGGAAAGAATTTATTTTTGTTATACAAAATCAATCTATAATTGATTCGCATGCTTCTTGTGGCTAGCAAGCACCAAAGGGCGTCTGCTCATCACCTTAAATTAGAACCCATCAGCCTAGTGTTTGAACTGTTGGACTTTTTATAATTTTTCGTTTACTTTTTCATATTTTTTTAGTAGCGGTGGCTGCCCATTACAAAGGATGATTCGTACAACCCATCAACATTACTAACCATTTTTTAATTACTTCCCAGCCTTAAAGTGATTGGAAAATAGATAAGTTTTTCAATTTGTAGTTTTTTTTTTTTTTTAATTTCATGCAACTATCTATTTAGCTATTTTGTATCTTTTATCATTAATTAATTAAATAAATATAATCAATTGTCATGTCAGCTTTTTAAGGAAATAATGCTCACTTTCGAAAAATTGGGAATCTATACAACTTACAAAGTTTTTAGAGATGATTGTCTAGTTTGTCTTAATAAAGAATTGATTAACACTAGAACCTAAAAGAGTGACATGTTTGAAAAAGCCCTGAAAATCATAATAAATAAATAAACAAACAAATAATTAAAAAAACCAAAAAAGTAATCCTCTTCTTTGAATCATATTCGCTGTGATTGTGAAATGTCAGCATTTTATTTGTTGTTAACGTTAGCTGATTTGAAAGCTCCGTTTTCTCCTTTCTCTTTCCATATAACGTATGCCTTTTATTTATTTTTTTTTTTCCATCTCTTTTCATTCTTTAACTTCACTTACTTTTTTTTTAACCCCAAATCGAGCCCAACATTTCAGGCTTTTAAATCATGTGAATGCATTATTGTGATGGAACGTAATCTCGATCTAGCAAATCGAGCCCCTTTCTAGTGTCTTGTCCATTTTAAGATATGGCGCTAGCATTTAGGTTTCGGTTGTTGGAATGTAACCACAGTGGAAGAAAGAGAATTTCTTTCAATGTTATTTTATTTTGTGATTGAGGGTTTTTTTTTTTTTTTTCTTAAAAGGAAGATATATTCTGTGAATAAAAAATCCTTTATTTATTCCAAATTACGTAAAATAAGCATTCTTAAAGTTATAATTTTTTAAAAATCAAACTAAAGAATAATTACTCTAGGATAATAGTTATAGAATAACAATTATCTTCTAATAATAAAGCAAATGCAATAGAGTTGGTCCATAGAGTGGTTAAAATAATATGCACCCTCATGCTAGAATAGCAGATATTATAAATATTATATGGAATTTACATCCTTTAGGTTCTCTCTATTTTTCTCAATTTACAATTGAGATTATTTAAATTCATGACCTGCTTTGTAACTTTATTGTACTGTCATAATTATATTTTAAACATATTATACCTTATCATGAATTCTATTTTCTATTCATAATGATATTACATAATTGGATGGGATATAAAAAAAAAAAAAAATACCATTTATGATAGGAAATTTTCTAATCACTTTTGAGTACACGTAAAGGAAATAACTCAAATCCAAGTAGAATGAAAATATGTGACAAGTAATCCCTAAAAAATGGCTAGATAGGTTTTATATGCCTCACAACCCTAGACACATAAGGGAACTATTAAAAAAATTAAGAAGAAAGTTTACGAAATATATGGTTAAGAACACACCCACACTGAAAACTATGCTATTCGTAAAGGAAAAAAAATGCATGCTTTTACGTAAAAATAAATAGGAGATAGAATTATAAGATCTGATTGGATTTTTATAGTCCAGTCACTCCTTAAAATGTATGTTTACCTCATTTGTATCATTCTCCTCCACTTTTGAAGAACTCAACCCCATGTTTAATTATAAAGGAACTGTGGAATAATGAAACTGAGACAAATTTGCCACATTTAACGTTTCAAAAATACCCATGCTATCATGATGATCAACCACATATGTTTTGTCATTAATTTTATTAAGTATTGTATATGGACCAAATTTCTTATGCTATAGCTTGATTAAGTCATAACCAAAAAGCTCTCCTAATGAGAATACACCATGATTTGATCACCCAAATTGAAAGTTTTATGTCACCTATGCTTGACTGCATCTGTTTTATAGTTTTGGTTTTTTCACCTTACTCTTCTACTTAACCTCTTTGTACACTTCAATCACCTGCTTAGCCATATGCTTAACTAGAATATTTGTTCCATCACCGTTTAGTAACTTAACCAAATTGAGTATGCTAAGTCACCTTTGTATACACAACAGAAAATGGTGATCTACTTATGGTACTACAGATGAATTATTATATGCAAACTCAGTCTATGCTAGCAAGTTCGACTCAAAATTAATTAATAAAAAAGTCAAACTCGAATTAAACTTGTTTATTTAAATAAGTCAAACTCAAGCTCTCATCTAAGCTCCGAGTAAGCTTGTTTAGGCTTTTTAAAGAAAATTGCTAGGTAACTTATGAATAGGCTCAATGTAAAATTATGAAGTTTTATTATATGATATATTATATATAAATATATTATTAAAACTAAAGACTAATTTTTGTTTAATATATATGCATGTATATAAACTATAACTCTAATCTATTATATTTAGGTTCAATAAAATCATAATATAAAAATTTAAATAGAAATGTGTTGAGTTTGAGCTTCAAATAAAGCTCGTTTTCAAACATAATAAATTGTTTAGCTCAACTATTTTAATCCATCCTAATGTGTAGGGATAAAATCCTTCTTTATTGGCAACTTCAACCTCTTTACTATTTCTCTCCCATTTATGTTATTACAACTTCCACTATCAATAATAGCACCAAACACCTTATCAATAATAGTGTACCTAGCTCGAAACAACTAATGGCGTTTTGTTTGATCATTGTGCTTGGGAGTCATCAATTGTTTGACAACACAAGTCTATCCCTCGTCATCATACTCTTCTTCCTCAACTCTATCCACCTTGCAATATATTCCTTCCTCTTTCTCCTTTCTCTCTATAATATATAGTGTCTCCCTAAACAAAAACTTATTAGACTTGTGACTAATCAGTTACACTAGAAACATTTGCTACTATAGGCTTTGCATAAGCATTCTTAGCCTTTCTTATCTCTTTCTCTCTTCCTTTGGTTACATGATTTATTTATTGTTTTCTCCTCTTGGGCATCTCGATTACCACTATCATGTTCAATCATCTCTTACATTGGTTTAAATTCCCCACTCAACCCAATGGCTTTATAATTCTCATAACTCATCTTACATTTCTCTTACTACACGAATGCTACCTTTAGGACCATAGTCTTTACCTCATACAACATTCGAACGACTTGCACCCTAATTCTATCTTTAATCCTTGTTTCAACCCCTCCAAAAATCTAGTAACTTGTTCATCTCCCATTTAAGTAAATTATTTCTTTCTACTAGCCTCATAAACTTTGTCGTATATTCATACATAGATCTATCACCCTATTCACAATGCTGTTATCATCGGAAAAGATTCTTCTTATAATCTGTCGTTAGAAATTGTCTTTTCAATAGGTATTTCATTTAATGCCATGTTTGTACAAGTTCTTTCCCCTCGTTGTCTTCTAGACTAAATCTTTTCCTACCATACAAATGCTTTTTTTTAAATGAAATGCCACTTATTAAATTGATTCTTTAATGGAGCTTTAAGTAAGCAAAGAACTGGTCAATCTCTAGAATCCAATCTAAAAGCTCCTCGATTCCTAAGCTCTCAACAAAATTAGGAGTACCAATGTTTAGTCAGAAATCATTGGCATCCTTATCGTCACCACTATAGGCATCTCTCCTTCTGTAGCCACTTGATGATGATAACGAACAACCCAATTTAATTAAAAACCATCTTCTCCTCCAAGTCATCGTCATAGACATATTGTCTAGGAACTAGAGATCAAGTTTGTTGATAGGGTCACCATGAGCTAATTCTATCTATAGCTGTCTATTGTCAATCTGCCTCCTGTGTGCATCAATCCCGAGAGCTTCCATATGCTCTACAATTTCCTCAAATTGCTCCTCAAAATGTCAAAATCTAAGATCCATTTGTTGCTCCAAGCATTGCAACATATCATCCCCTTGCTTCGGGACTCTAGCCTATTAAAAACCATCATGAGGAACATTATCATCACCACTAACTACCATCCTGCTCTGGTTCCAATTAACATAGCATAAAGCAAATAACTCAAACCTAAGAGAGAGAATGGAAAAAAATGTGATAATTGATCTCCAAAATAATGGTTACAAAGGTTTTTACATGCCTCTCAACCCTAGACACATAAGGGATAAAAAAGAATAAAAAAGTTTGAGATACATGGTTAAGAACACATTTATGCTGGCAATCATGCTCTTTTCATGAAACGAATGGCTAAGAACTCAGCCATACTAGAGATCTTACTCTTCATAAAAAATGCATGCCATTATATGAAAATAATTATAATAGAACATTAAAAAAAAAAGATTGGCTTGGATTTTTGACAATTCAATTACTCCATAAAATGTATGCAAATCTCATTTGTCGGTTACCCAAGGTGTATTATGATTTTTTTTTTTTTGTGTGTATGAAAAAAATTATATGGCTTAGTTTTATATGAGACCATCTATTACTACACGTTTAATGTTGATATATCTAATTGAGTTAGACAAATAAACTATAGTTATATTTGGCCATTCTTGAGCTATATGGAGATAAAATAAATTTTAGTTTTTGCAGCAAATAAAAATAAAACAAACTATGATAAACGCAAGTCAAATAAATTTATAGTGTAACGATTGACAAACAGTATGTTTATATATCGAATTTCTCAACCTATATAATATTTTAAAGCTTTTTTTTTTTCCCTTTTCTTTTAGATCCTTCTAAGAGTTGTTGGATTAAGCTTATTAAAGCCAGTGAATAATAATCTTTCCAAGTGTTGTTGGACTAAGATTATTAAAGTCAATGAATAATAAAATCTCTCTCTCTCTCTCTCTCTCTCTTCTCTCATCCCTAGTGGCCCCCCCTCCCTTTAATCTTTTATCTCCCTTTTACCACTTTAAAACTACAAATCCATTTTTGTTGGTTCAATATCCACGGATTCCTATCTTTTCGATGAATAGAAAATTTTCAAATTTATCTTTTTTCAATCATTTCCATCATCACCAATTCATCACAATCCACCATTGTATGTATACTTCAACAGAAGTGGTGAATATGGAGACATCATGGCAATCTAGATTTTGGATTATCAACAGCTTATTAAATAAGCAGTTTATTTTTAATTTCAATTTTTTTATTTGTATTTTCTTTTTCCTTTTCCTTTATTGTCATCCCTATGCAGAATTATGCCATCACTATCATGGGATATTTTTTCTCGCTAGTAGGGTGAATCTTGTTAGTATGGATATTTTATTTGAAATAGTTCAATGTTTGAAAGGATGTGTCATTTTATCCGATTGGGTTTTAATACCCCCAATCCTTCATTTTTTTATCCTTTATCTATGGATCATTTTGTATCGATGGGTTTGATTGATGTAATTTTTTCATATTGAATAAAATTTTCTTACTGGCAAAAAGAAAAAAAGTCAAAGAATAATACACTTGTAATATTGGTTTTCTTCATTTTTATTTTACATAATAGTTGTCATGCCTTAAAGGGTATCCTATATGCGACAGGTCGTCATACTCGATATTTAAACTCAAGTATGACATCCTTAGTCATCCTGTGAGTTTAGATACCGAGTGTAAGGCTTACGTTCACCATATAGGGGATCTTACTTTGAATCGAAATAGCTTAAGAAGATATACATAGCGATAAGAATATAAATCATAACAGTTATAACCAAGATTAATCTATCACAAAGATCCAAGAAGCATACCCCCATCAAAAAATTAAGAGCCCTTAGGTCCACAAAAGTCTCTTACAACAATATATATATATATATATATATATATATAAGATTAAGGAGATTTAACTAAAAGTCGATGCCTAACATATAGGTCCCTACTTCTTCAAAAAGCTCTTTAAATTCCAAAAGCTGTACCTGAGAAAAGTGGCCTCTCAAGGATAGCCATAAATAATCGTATTGCAATAGGAAACTATACAAGTATAATATTACGAGCTTAGTGAGTTTCACTTCCAAATTAAATACTTCATCAAACAATACTTCATCAAATTATAAGGCAAGCAATTTATATTAGACAATCATAAGAAATGCACAAGCACGTGAGCATACAATATATAAAACTTTTTGAGAGTCCTATGTTGAATGGATTTATGCCTTCTATTCGAGGTTAGGTGTTTCAAGCCCATACGACCACAAATTTCAATTTTTCTCATTTATATAGTGGTTGATTCAGGTGGCCACCTGCTCACTATTTTGTAGTTGATTGAAGTGCTCCACTTTAATTTTAATTTAGGCCTTTCCATGCCAATACTCAAGTTTTCAGGCCCACTCGTTGCCTAGCTATTATGCATTCTTCCCATAAAGGAATAATAACAAATGTAATGTGACTCAACAGATGGTATGCATGGTCGATTTAATTATAAGGTCATGGCATATTATTTAAACGAATTATAAGCGATCATAGATATTGCAAACACTTCAATTCTATACTAAATCATATAAATATTTATAAAAATTCCCATTTCGATATTCTTATCATCAATTCAATCAAACAAAATTCACATGCGTATTTCAATTTTATCTTGTCTTAGTTCTAATGCCACTATTATTATAAGCACAATCAAGAGTATGTAATTTAAAGATAGCGAACTCACTTTGCCATGGCACGAAAATCTACTTAATTGTAATAGTCCTCAGGAAGGTTTAGTCCGTCTCCTAAGTCTCCTAATCAAAAGAAATAACTCCAATAAGCATTTCTATGAAGTTTGAATGAACCTATAAATTCTATTAGGACAAGTTCGTCAAAGAAGAAATTTCAACTTAAAACGGCCATAACTTGGTCTTTTTAACTCGAAATTTCGCATATTATATACCAATTTCTACTTATTCAACGAGAGCTATCTATTTCTAAAGTTATTTCCATAAAAAAAAAAGGTCATTTGGTCCATGAATAGTAGGGTACAGAATACTATACAAGATTCCTAACCCACAAATCAATTTCTAATTTCAATCTAAGCATCATTCCAAAGCTTTGATAGACACTTAGATATCATTATATCTTGAAAGACTCTTTTATATACATAAATAACTTAATATCATGCATGATTCATGGGTATTGGTCAATCTATTTCCTCATGTAGTTAGACAATGCTCCATGGGATGTGTAATACACTTTTTTCCTAGCTTTATTTCTACTAAGTGCATTATATGTACATGCATTACCTACAAAGTACTATCATGAATGTCATGAGATGAGCTATCTATATGTATATCCTCAATGATATATGATATCAAGAATTCTTTTACAAAACTTTTGCTTTGTAAAACTTTTGAAATTACTAGACTTAAGAAAACTAGTTTTACTGCTTGCAAAATCACACTTGCCTTCATCAAAACTCAACCTTAATGACCTATATGCCTAACACCTTCATTATTTTAATAAAATTCTTCATTTTGGAGTTGGAAAATAGGGGATTTACCTAGTTACGAATTTTACAAAATTTTAAGGAATGAAAACATTGTTTAATCTATACTTTGAAACCTTTCCTTGTTTTAGAATTACACTTTGATAAATTTCATTTATCCTTGTCAAAATTGGGTCTTTATTACATGTATTCCCTAGGAATCCTATTTTTCCATTAAAATCCTCATTTTTGCATTTGGAAATAAGTATTTAAATAGAGGTTATTTGTAAATCCGAATTTTGAAATTTATATTTGGGATTGTTTCTTTTGTAATACCCATTTAATCTTTTTAAAACTAACTCCTAATCAAACCTACTTCTTAAGACTTCCATTTCTTCAATAAAAATCTTGTTTTAGGGTTGAAAAATAGGTGTTCACATATGAAACTTTCCTTATTACGAATTTTAAATTGGTTGTTGGGATTGAAACATAATACTAACATAACTCTTGTAAACTTTTCTTGTTTTGAAAATATCCTCAGTAGATTTAAGTTTTACTCATCAAAACCACTCATTTATGATACCTATTCCCTAAGCCCTTCATTTTTAATGCAAAATACTAATTTTGAAATTGAAAAATAGCTTTTTTATATAGGGCTCTTTTTAGATCCGAATTTCCAAAAACCATTTTTGTTGAAACTAAAATAGATCTTAGACTTCTAACATTTTCCCACTATTATTATGCTACCACAAATCCTTTATGTACATAGAACAAAAACTTAAGGCATTTATGTACTCAAAACAACTAGATTTATTATATCTTGCTAGTCATGAATGCAAATGCACTATGAACATTATGTAGATAAGGTTAAATGATGAATATATGCAGAAAACATTAATAATAACAACATAAAACAATAATAAAGTAAAATAATAGCAAAACAACCTAAATAACAAGATCCACAACACTGTAATGGAAAGAATCTCATGTTTAAGTGTTTCCACATCCTAGCATAAAGCTCATGGGGATTTTGAGTGAATCACACATGTAGGATCTTGCCATTATATGTTTTATTATAGTAAAGTGTAGATCTATTACCTATTACATGTGTGGAGCTAGATAAACTTGAAGAGAAAATAAAATTTTGAGAGTATGTGTGTCACAGCAAGATGAGGAGAGGAGGAGAGGAGAGAAAAAAAAATTGCTTTGTTAAAAGTGAGAAAGTAGAATTAAGTTGGCATAAAGGGATATTTATAGAAAAGTGGATTAAGGTTTGTGTGTTAAATAAATTGAAGAATAAAGCAAATTGAGAGAGAGGACAAGGGGAGGGGTGCCAGTTCAATAAGGAAGAGAGAGAGAGAGAGAGATGTCTGATAATTTTGTGTAATAAAATTCAAAATTTAAAAGTAATTTAAGTAATAAAATGTATTGGAAAAGTAAATGTAAGGAAAATGATATAATAATGTCAGAATAGGATGTAAGGATGTAAGAATAGGGTATGGGTGGTTGTACTTATGAATAGTATGATTAGAAATCCAAAAAAGTAGATTAGACAATTAAAATACTAGGTACAGTAGTAATGAAAATACGATAAAAGGCTATAACTGTAACTTTTATAACCCAAAAAATTATATAACTAATATATTTGAAAATCTTATAAAATTACGAATCTAATAGTACTAATAACATATTTTTAGTATCTCAAGCCCCAGGACATGCTTTTCAAAATCTGTATCCGATCGGGTTCGAAATAGGTCGAAAATTCACTAATATGATATTTTTAAGCATCCTAACATTATTACGAACCAATCTACACTCTCCACTCATATTTCAACTTCTTGGTTTAAGAACACGGGGTTGCTGGATCTAAACTGCTAGGGTTTTTTGAGAATTTATTGACTTAGGGTTTTTTATTGACTTTCCGGTTTAGCATTTAAGCTCGAAATTACCCTAAAATTTAGGGGTTTATAATAGTCCTCTTGCAACAATAAATTTTAATCATGTTATAATCAAAGCAAAGATGTTATTCACTACAAAGAAATAGACCTTTTTGTAGTAATAAGTTTTAATCATGTGATAATTAAAGAAAAAGTGTTATTCATTACAAGAAAAATGATATTTTTAGAAGGAAATTATGCGATAGAAAATAAGTAAAATAACTTCCATCTCTATATAGAATCAGTGACGATGATTTTTGTTACAAAAATTTATATTAGAGATAATTTTTTTTTAAAACCTAATTTTCTTGTGGTTTTTTGAAATTCAAATTCTAAAACTAATTTCATCATACCAATCCATAATCCCTATTTTTTTTCAATAAACTTTTTCCATTATTTTACTATTAGAATCATATATGTTCAGAATATATAGAACATAAATAATACACAAAGCATATGACTTTTTAAAATGATTTTATTAATATAGGACTTTTAAGATATTTAATTTTTTAAACACGCATATCACCAATACATTACGTATTATTCATCAGCGACCAAAGTGAGGCAATGATATTGATGGGCAATAATAAGGGCATCACAAATTGATTCTGCGGTTTGGCCTTGTCGCAGCAAATAAGGTGATTTCCGATTAAATAAATTCTTTGGCATCAGCTTTTTTTTTTTTTTTTTTCCTTCTAATGGAGTCGTTTTGTTTCAAAGAATGAAGTCTTCTCTAATAATCTTTAAGAAAGGAATGCGCTCGCGAGGCTTCACCAATAATATAATGAAGTATCTAAACTTTAAAGATAAATAATTTAGTATTTAAAATTGATCAATTTGATACCTAAAAAAAACTTGATATAAGTATTGTTAGTGTGCATGACAATTTCTTTTAAGTACTAAATTTTTTAATCTCAAAGTTTAAGTACCTAATTTTATATTTTATCAATATTTAGGTATTATTTGTGACATTCAACCTTTGTTTATTAAATATTTATAAGAGGGTTATGGCATGCAAACGGACCCAAGTCCAATATTAATAGTGACATGTATAGTTAATTATTTGATTAATATGATTGACATGATTATGCTTTGAAATGATTTACAAAGTTTTAAGATAGGTTTTATAGATAAAGGATTGTTATTTTATATATATGTTTCCTTTCCTTTTATTCATTAATAACCATCCCCTTACATGAGATTATATCATCCATTACAAGGGATTTATCGCATTCAACAATTGAGTGGATTTTGTTCATACAGGAGACACATGTTATCCTTTACCTAGTCTGTTTATCTTTTACATTCCTTTGTTTTTGGTGCTAGTGAAAAGAAAACAAAAACAGCAAACTAGGGATTTCTCTCAAAGGCCACACTGGCCATGTTTGCAAGCAGCAGCATGTTGATGGAATTTCGGTGGTGGGGGGGAAGGAATCCTGGACAACCAGTTATTCTTTTGGGTTACTCCAATGTTAGCCAAGTGGTCAGCGCCATTGTCATTTATTGCATGAGTTTTTATACCTCAAACTTTTCAAGTGTTATTGTATCAATTTATTTTAATGCTTTATCATTTACTTATTGACAAAATTCATCTTTGCAAAATTAAAAAAAAAAAATCAGTTACTGGTTAAGTCAACCCAAAAAATGGAGAACCAAGTGACAAAGGAAGAATCATTTAATCGAACTAAGAAAATTATAAATTTCACTACACAATAAAAGCTGTTCCATAAGCAATGATATTGCGCTGTCATCTTTGAAATTTTATTAAGGCATCTTTAGATTACAAGATTTATTTAAGAAATCACAAAATTTTGATCTTTTAAAAGTGACTTTTTTGGTATAGAATTGGGAATCTAGTCAGCCAATTTTCCAATCAAATGAGGACCTCAAACAAGTAATTTGAGATAAGTCTTTGGTTTATAGATAGAAAATTAACAGTTCATAAAAGGGAACCCAACTTCAAAACATCTAATTTGCCATTCAGTCCAATAGTTGTTTGACTTTGTGTCAATGAATTATCTTTGAAGTATTACAAGCAACCTAAAAAAAAAAAATAATAATAGTAAGGTAGAGTATTGGTCCTCTACTACACTCTGATACTTTTTCTTTGTACAAGTAAATCTTGATAAGTCATGGATCATACTATTATAATTGACAACCAATAATATAATATTTAGTATAAGGGGATCGAATATTGTAGATGCTAATTTAATTATATAAAATATTTGGATTTGAGTCTTGTGCTAAGTGACAGGGTTCGAAGAGTCTAGTTCATGTTTTACAATGACTTATAAGAGATTTGGTATGGTGGGCTTAGAGTAAGGATTGTAGGACCAGCTCATTGCTTTAAACCTTTCTTAGAGAAGCTCATGCACTTAAAAGAGGTTATCCATGGGCTTAAAATCAAAGTGAGCCCATGAAAGGATCCATCAAAAGAAGGACTCATATGAGCCATTGGCACACCGTGCAATCTAATGAATGTTGTCAATAGCCAAATTCTATAAATACTTAAGAGTCTCCTTATTTGGCATATTTTTTTAGATATTAAGAGAAACGTTGTAATCAAACAGGATTCTGAATGAAGAATGCATTGCCTCTCTCTAAGAACTATGAGGTTAATGTTGCATAGCTCCTTCAGCTTTCATGCATATGTTCGAGCTATCTGAGGTTACTTACTCCTCCTTGTCATCTCTCCATAAGTCATTCTTATGTGTCCTTGTCAAATAACTCCTTTGAGGTCACGTGTAGCACAAGTTAAATGTTGCACATGCATGATCACTACAACTAGATGAACTCATCTACAGATATTATGTTGCGATTGTGGGTATATTCCTCACGTAAATAATTCATCTTCATTCAAGAAAGTTAAAATTATATGAGTGATTTAATATTAGGCTCAAAGGAATAAACTACAAGGGAAAAGGACTTGAAACAAGTCTTGATAATAACAATAGAAAGCAGTCAAAACTACCTAGAGCATAGTAGAAAAAAGATAATAGTGTAAATGATGAGAGCAAACATGAATTTGGAGATTGGTTTATTGTTTAAATGGAAAAATGAATTAAAAAGTCAACAAATTTTGTCCAGCTCTATTGAGCTTAGTAATTTTGTAAAGCCAAGCATATAGAATTGCAAACATTATTGACCTATCTATACTCTTCCCTAAAATGCTTCTCTACCATGAAAAAACTTGATAAAAATATAGAAAAACATGGATCTAGAAGTGTTCTAGTCTTAGTGACACATGCATAAGAAGATATATGCATGATCTAATATGCCAAATTCAAATAATGAGTGTGAAGGCATAATTGGAAAAAAAAAAAAAGGACAAATTGTGATGGCATTGAAAATCCTGAAGAGATGGATCATATGGAAATTATATTATAGAGAAAGTAATTGTTGAGAATTCTAAACGTATAGTAATTGATAGCACATCTAACATATGTAGCACAATTTTAATGGGTGAAGAGCAAAGATCACAAACAATAAGCAATTTTTACTATGAAGTGTAGTCGCCATTTTTACTATGAAGTGTAATCACAATTATTTGCAAATCCATCTATTCATGAGTTAATTTGAGTCGATAGAGTTAACTCCCGTAAAGACAGAGAAAATGATCAGAAAGGCACTGGGGGTTTGTTCGGTACAGCCACTCTGATGCTTAAGTTAGTTTGTGGGTAAGAGTAGTGTCTGTGATAGAGTGGAAAATTGCCCTTCCTCCTTTACCTTGAGGTAAAGGGGATATTTATAGTGTTTAGGGTCATACCAGGATAGATTTTCTCCTAGCAGTTGACCTGGTATCCGAGGTGATGAGGATACTCGAGCTGAGGAGCTATGGTTTTGCGAAGTGTGGCTAAACTAGTCATGTTCTCCCTGGTCATGAGGTGTGACGGAGATTATGAGGTCGTAAGGTAGAACTTGTTAGCTAACAGAGCTGATGAGTACGGTTAACCTTTATGAAGTGAGGATTTGTAGGGAGAACTTGTGGCATGTTCTTTGGTGGAGGTATGGATCTCGTTAGCTTCTTGAGAGGTTAGGACATTGCGAATAGTGGGTCCTTCTTAAGCTTACTGGTGTTATAGGGTTTTAGGTCCCATGAGACTGAGACCGAGTAGATCGATGGCCATATTCTACTATTGACATTCCATCCTCCTACACTCCCCGTCCCCCCTCCTCTCTCTCTCTCTCTCTCTCACCCATTGTGGGAGAACAAAGAGAGTGCAAAATCTACAAGGTTGTTGTCTCAAGGCGACTGCTACTCATATTGGGCGAGCTACATTTCTCATTTAAGCTGCATCCCCATGTCACGGGTATTTCATGGTAAGAACCATTTAACCTTTCGTTGGATTTTTTTGATATATCTTACTTAGCACATTTCAATGGCAAAAATCATGTGGTTCTCCTAAGAGGTCATAGTGATTTGAAAGGTCTCAGTAATAATTAATCCTTGGGATCTGACGACTGCGATTGTTGGTTGTGGTGTCAGAGCTTTGAGATATGTTCACACATCCTAAGGGATCCGGCCTTCATGTCTCATTCCACTCCTTTTTAAATATATGTACTTCATAGGGATTTTTTCGTAGCACTTTCATATTTTGTCAAGAAAACCATCATCTTAGATCCATAGCGCCCTTTTAGTACTTTCGCTTGCTTAAGATTTCAGCGATGTCAAGCTCAAGTAACTCCATCACCCAATCTTTTTCACATGATTCTAATGACAGGGTACAACAATTCACAAATAAAGTGAGGAGAGATAAGAGAGAGACTGTGCTGAGATCAGACTCGGGTAGTAGGAACAGGTTCGAGAGTGGTAGTTCGACTTCTGCAAGTAGCCGTAAAGAGGGGTCTAGCAAAGTATTAATGTTGTTAGCAAGGAAGCAGGGCATTTCAAACATGCATTCTTATACAAAGCTAGTTGACCAAATTTATCTGCGCCCCATAGATAAGTATCCTTCTGATGGTTTGGAGAAGGAGTCTACTGTCCCTTTACATATAGGGGTTGTCCAAGATGATGGTCCCGACGAGATCCAGAACAAACTCTCCGAGGAGGCCCTTGAGGCCATATGCCAAGAGAAGATGCGAGATGCTTATCAGGAGTGGGAGGTCGTTATGCTTACAAGGTCGGATCGAGTGTGTTTCCTTGGTAGCCAATGGTTTGCCTTATATAAGAAGGCTTTCGAATTCATCTTAAGGATGTCTTTCTCTCCTTTTCAGAACAAGTTCTTCGAATACTATTAGCTATGCCTAGCTTAGTTACTGCCTAATGCCTAGCGAATATTGGTAGCCTTTGAGGCCGTCTGCCTTAATACCATGGTACAGCCAATCGTGATCTTGTTCCAACAGTTTTTCCTATAAAAGAGGGGTAGTGGTATCTTGCCAAGCAACCTAAGAGTCCCCATCTCCTCATCGGCCTCACCAGCTTTAATGGGTTTGATTGAAAGAGCAAGTTCTAGATAATCAGGTTGGAGGAAGGCGTGCAATGGGGTTTCAACTTTTGGATGGTTTGATGTGAGCCCAATCTACATGAGAAGCCACGAAACTTAATGTTGTATGATGCTACGGGGTTGAGGGAGCTACAAGGAGCTCTGAAGGTGTGGGGTAGAAAGCCTTATAATGCCCGCAATTGTAGTGAAGAATTTTTTGAGTAAGAAGCCAATCATTGATGGAGGTAGGGCTTGATTCTTTATGTGATCATGGCCTCTCTCTCTCTTCCTCTCCCCCCTCCCACTTCTCTCTTTCTCTTCCCCCCCCCCCTCTAAATCACCTATCAGGTCAAGCTCTAAAGAGAAGATGTTGTGAGGAGGGTTCAAGATTTTTGAGCTATTAAGCTTGACTTAGTAGGTATTTTGTTAATTATTGTTGACTCTTTTTTTTTTGTCTTTTTTTTGGTTATCTTGTCCAAAACCTAAGATGTTTGTAGTGGACGTACGTTCCCATTGATCCATCGAAGAAGCAAAAGAGGGCTTCAACGAAGAAGAAGGCAGCCCATGGGAAGTGCCTTATTGAGGTATAGCCATGGGCTTCCGAGGTGGGTGCACCAATCATTGATTTGAATGAGAAAAGCCCGAAGGGCACTGGCATCAAGCTCAAAGATGCTACCTTTAAGGCTATGGGTGCTGCTATTGAGGTTAAGGTTAGAGGTGTTAGGCCTAATGCGTGCTTTGTGGGGCTCTCCTACTATGCTTGGTCTCATGTGGAGCAGAGTCTAGCTCGATACTCCCATATACTTATTCAAGCTTACAGCATGCCATCCCTTGCGGTAGAGGCTACTAAGAGTAGTAACAATGCCTCGGGTGATCAGGTTGTGGTTAGGGGTCATGGGAGTCAGCCCAAGTGAGGTGCTGCTGGTAGTCCAATTGACTTTACTGAAGGGAGAGCTCTAAAGTTGTCACGACCTGCCACCCCAAGCTCCACTACAGTGGAGGGAGTAGCCATAGCCTCTCAGGCTACCCTAGGCAGGGATCATGATGCCAGGTGCGCTGGCCTTCCCAGCACACCCTTAGGCACAAACAGGACATTAGAGGCACTATGTAACGATTCGAATCCCTACCTACCAAGGTATTGTCCGCTTTAGCCATATCGGTGCCAATGCTTCCTAGATGATCATACATCTTGGGATTACTTTGCCTAGAACACGCTTAAATTTGGAGTTCTGACGAACTCTAAGTCATTACATCGAAAAGGTGTATCTATGATTAGAGTTCCAATATCTATATTTTAGGGGTATTACAAAAGTGAAGCAATATGGCTATGGAATGGCCTTCTTTCAAGGAAGTAGCCCATCTCGAGGACCGGAAGAGGTTAAGGGACTTCTTATGGTGGACTGTCATCAGTGGACTCAGTCGTGGACTTTTTATCATGGAAGATGTATCAGGTGAGGTTGTCATTGCCGTCGAAGAGGTTGCTTATGCTGCTTGTCATTTTTTAACTTATTGAAACTCTTTTGTTGTCTATTTTTTAGGCCTTGGTGATGACTATTGAAGCTTCAGAATGTTGAGGGAGAACTATGGGGTGGTACTTCGTGTTTTTTTTTCTTTTCTTTTTCTTCTTTTTTTGTCGAAATTCCTGTTGTTATCTGTTGAACGTTGTTTCTCTCCCCCCCATTTTTTTTTTTTTTTTTAGGGTTCAGGGTAGTTCGTCGCATTAAAGGCAAGCTTTAAGAAGGAGCTTATAAAGGTCAAGTAGAGCAAGATGAGATGTAAGAGTAAGCTACTTGCACTGACGGATGAGCATGAAAGGCTACACAAGGAGATGGAAGATAAGGTCTTACGTAGTCAAGCTGACATGCTCGAGGCAAGGAGTGCGCTATATCTTACAGAGACGATAGCTGCTGAATATAAGAATAAGTGGATGGGTATGACGAACGAGCGAGATAAGTTGTCTCGTCACTTAAATGATGCCCAACTAGGGAGTGTGAGCTCTAGCTTGCTACTTTAGAGATCAATAAGCTAAAGGAGAGCATCTAATGATCCAACTTAGAACGGGAGAAGTTGAAGGTGGGTTCATTTGCTTGTTGGTACGTGATTAATCGTTGTTACTCACATTTTTACATCATTGCTTCCTTATTATCGTTGTAGGCCCACATAAAGGGCTTGGAGAATAGTCAGCTCATTCCTAAGGTGACCAAGAATCAAATTTTAAAGGAGCTCTTTTAGTACGAGGAGTGGAAGGGGTCAAGGTAAAGGTCGTTTGTGATATCGTTAAGCTGATAAGGAATGAGCTACTAGAGAGGTATCTGAATTTGGACCTCGATTTTCTGGTTGCTCATTTAGAGGAGGCTCTAATAGAGGCTTTTAATGAGGAGGAAGATGATGGAGAGGAAGCTAAGTAGGGTAAAGTTAAAGCTAGGGTCGATGACGTGGGTAGGGCAGACCGTACAGAGGTCATTGTTATTCCTTAGCGCTAGGGAGCCCAGGGTAAGGTTGCTCTTGCGATCATGACTCATGGATCTACATACTAGATTCCGATGTTAGTGGCTTCCAATGTCGTGGTCGAGCCTCAAGCTGAGGGTCATCTTGAGAGACAGGTCGAGGTCGTTGGCATAGCTCCTTAGTCGATGACGAGAGAGGAGATTTTTGGAAAATGTGGGCTTAACAGATTATGATCATCCTTTGTTCTTGGAGAGACTCGTCGCATTATTTTTTCATTCCGAGCTAGTTTTATGTGTCAGCCTATTGGCAGCTTCTTATAACTTGACTTTTCTTGGATGGATGTATTTTCTTTGATTAATATATGAATGAATTCTCTTTTACTGACTATACTCTCTTTTGGCACTCATACCTTTATCATAATTTTGGTTTAGGCCAAGTAAGGTCGGACGTGTTGACCTCATTTCCCTTAGCTTGTTTTTCTTCTATCATGTTAGATTTGTCGTTTAGCTCGTAGGTTAGTAGTAGGTCGTGATTACGGCTTGCTATAGAGGATGACATTGCTTTGCGGGGGAGGCGGCATATGCTAGAAAACTTTCCTTTTCGATGTTCGTATATTCCCCAAGCATAATAGAACGGCTGAGGTGAGCTAAACTTGGGATTCTCAAGATTTGGTAGCATGAATGTGGGTTCTTGTAGAGTTTTTTGCTGCCTATTAATTGGTCTTTTGAGCGTGGTGCTTCTTCGTATCTCAACTAAAGTTAATTACTTTCAAATCCTTATCATAACAAGAGAATCTCTTTCCTTAGAAATTTTGAAATGATGAGGTGTGGATCTTGGCTAGGCCTCTTTGGTTAGAAAGGTCAAGTCCTTAGGAGCCTTTGTCAAGGATGCACTTTTGATGCTCTAAGGTCTTTGTTTAAGCGAGTAGGAAGCTCCACGGCCCTTATTTAAGTGTGTTCATCACCGAAGTCAAGTTAGTAGATCAAGTGTGTTGCTCAAGGTCACTTTCCCATCTCCACTACGGTCGATCGATTTAGGGTAGTGCTTCTCCTCTACGGTCCCTAGATCGAGGTCACCAAGAACCATTACTTAATGGAGAGGCCATGGTGACTTTGGTAGTAGGTTTTAGGCAACTGGGGGCCCATCTTCTATAGACAATCTACAGCTTCGAGACACTGTCCGAGGTTTATTTGATCCAGCACTGAAATGTTGCATAAGCTGACTTAAGCCGGTAGAGTTAATCCCTACAAGAGAAAATGGTCAAAGGGGCACTAGGGGGTTGCTTGGTGTAACCACTCTGGTGCTTAAGTCAGTCTGAAGGTAAGAGTAACACGTCTATGATAGAGTGAAAAATTACCCTCCTCCTTTGCCTCAAGGCCAATGGGATATTTATAGTGTTTAGGGTCATACCAGACATATTTTCTCCTAGAAACTAACTTGGTATCCAAGGTGATGGGGACGCCAGAGCTGAGGAGCCGTAGTTTTGTGGAGTGTAGCCAAGCTAGTCATGTCCTCCCCGGTCATAGGATGTGACTAAAGATTATAAGGTTGTAAAGTCAAACTTGCTAGCTAGCCAAGCTGATGAGCTCAATTAACCTTTACTAAGTGAGGATTTCTAAGGAGACCTTGCACCATGTTCTTTGGTGGAGTTCCGGATCTCATTAACTTCCTAGGAGGTCAGGAAGTTGCGAGTAATGGGCCTTTCCTTGGCCTATTAGTGTTATAGGGTTTTGGAGCCTACGAGATCAAGTAGACCTATCGCTATATTCTACTGTCAACATCAATAGTTTGAACAACAGAGCATATGATGAGTGGGAGAAGCTTCAAATATAAAAAGGAGTGAGATGGATCAAAATAGGAAAAAAAAGAAGAAGAAGTCAATTTTCACATTAAATTCATAACCCCCATTAATCACGCAACAATTTAGTATCAGAGATACAAGGATCTCACATCAGTTGGTATCAACGCAAAGGTTTCGCGCTTTGTTGTAAAATTAATAAGATGTTTTTTTTATTATTTTTACTTATAAGGTTTAAGTTTGTTTGAAAGATGTCACAGAATAATAATAATAGCAACAAAGTGATGATCAGTTTAATCAAGTGCAAGAGACCATGAGAATTATTTTTAAAAATCGTGACGTATGAGATAAGAAAAGTGGTGAATGTGCTAAAAATGTAAGGGAAGTGAGATGGGTCAAGAAGTTATTTGACTACTTTGAGTAGGATGAGTGGATCAAGGTGCATAAAGTATCTTTGGTTTTAACATGTTATACTAGTCCATGGTTAGATAAATTACAAAATAAGAGACATAAAGCTGATGAGGATAAATTGTGAACATGGGTGTTGAGGAAAAGGTTAATGAGACGCAAGTTCATGCCAAATTATTACCAACAATGGAAGTAAAAGGGGATGAATGTAATAAAGGTGGAACCAAAGGAAAGTATTTGTTATGCTAAGAAGGTAGAGAAGAAAATTATCCTTGAAAAGATTGAGGAGACTAAAAACATAATCATGATAGATGAGGTGAAGTTTATTGTTGAAGAAGAAAAGAACAATTTGATAGAGCAAAAGGAAAAAGTTAATATGTCTAAATGCGTATCTGTAGGAAAAAATTCATCAAGATTAGATGAACAAACGATTGAAGTAGTACATCAAGAGAAAATAATAATTGAGACTCATAAACAATTTATAGTGAACATAGATGAGAAATCTCAAGTTGTGGAAGATATGGAAAAAAATTTAAAAATAAAAAGATGAGAACAAGGGATCAATTGAACTAGTAATATAAGATCTTGCACATGAAGACGTAATTGAAGAAACATAAACCGTGATAGTAATGGAAATTCTGATACGATGAATTCCATGGAAATTATAGAGAAAGTAATCAATGAGAAATCTAGACCTATGGCAACTGATAGCAAGTCTAGCATATGCAACAAGATTATAATGGGAGATAAGTAAATATCACAAGCAATAAGCACTTTCCATTATGAAGTGCAATTATAATTATTTACATATCCATCAATTTCATTTATTTTAGTCAACAAAGCATATGGCGAGTAAGAGGCGCTTCAAATATATTTATAGGTCATGCTTTCCTTGTTTGGAATTATAATGTTTTGTAGATTAGTCTTTGATCCAAGAGGAAGATGCAAGATTCAAGGATGAATTTTCCTAGAGAAAGGGGGAACGATGTATGCATGAGAAGATATTCATGGTCTAACCTACCAAATTAATTCTATATGCTATTGAGATATTACCTTTTTATTATTATTCTAGATATTTTAGAATTGTGTCTTGAGTGTTATTTTCTTTATGAGAATTGTGAAATCTTGTGTTTTGAATATTGAGTAATATTCATCTTTATTTGTTGTGTTCTTATCACTCTTATTATTGGATGTGGTGAACATGTTAATTTGAATTACAAACCAATTTGTTGTTAATCTTCATTGCATCTATTGAATATTAATAACGTTTATATCATAATTTTATATTTACCTCACTGAATCTAAAGCAAAAAAAAAAAAAAAAAAAATTTAGTTTTCACAATGAATTGTTAACCCCCATCAAGCATGTGTTAGTTTGGTATCAAAGTTATAAGGATGTTGCATCACTTATTAAATTTGGAAGAAGTGAGATTCTTAGACAACCAAGCGAAGTTCTTAGACTGTCTAAGAAAAGATCAGTGGAACATACTTGGTAGTTTAGTTCAAGATTGAATCGAAGCAATTTTTGAATCAAGGACTTACATGACAAATTTTACTTTTAGTGATAAAAATGAAGTTTTAAAGAGTTTTATTAAGTTGTTGATAACTTATGATAATTTGAGTTGTGTATATTTTCTTTTAAAGAAATGACTTAGATAAACAAGTCTTTTTATATTTTCATTTTCCAACTTCTTTAAAAATAAACTTTGTCACGCCCCATAGGGTAGTCTAAACGTAACAGTCTACCGCATGCTATATAAGACTTAGGAATTACTACCATAATCATTTTGAAGTCTTGTACAAATGCAAGGCATACCTTTACAACAATAGAATACAAGAACCAATGGAGATAAATAGTTTAACTTGACATACTATAAGCACTAGAATATAAACCATGAGTTCATATAATTAATTATAAAAGTTCTAAGGGCATTCCCTGCAAAAGAATATTAAGTTTAAAAGTGGTCTTTTATAGTCATTCGGTAAATATTAGGTTTTCCTACGGAAGTCTATACAAAATCGATCACAAACTCTTAACGGAAACTCCTAATTTCTGTACCTGCTCGGTAGGATGCCTTGGCCTTAGCCATAAATAAGTAAAGTGCAATAAGAAAAAGCTGTGAGGCCATAAGCTACACTAGCTTAGTGAGTGAATACTTCCATAAAGACATTTATAACAATCATTCAATCAAGTTCAATCAAGTTATTTATTCAACCATGTGGAGTGCATCAACCACATGAACAAACAGGACATATGATCAGCCGAAAATCATATGTGAATAGATTTATGCCCTCCATTAGGGGTTAGCAGATTAACGAATACTGCAGTACTACCGTTGAATTAATGTGTTATTATGGATCACAGGTAACCAACTTATGTCGTTTATAGATCACGATTAACCAACTCATTTATGTCGTTTATGGATCACGAATAACCAACTTTTAGCCGTTTATGGATCATGGGTAACCAACATATGCTAATGCTCCACCCCCATCATGAAGTGATTATGTCCATATTAATTTATCAATCTGAATGATTATTAATACCAACTTTTAGGCAATCAACCAATCTCGCAGAAAATCAATCCTATAATAGCTTTAACAAGCATAAATTAATCACCCGGTTCCGATATTCTTAACACAATTTCTCAACTCATCAACAAGCATACATAATCCCCCATAATTCCCATCATGCAAATCCATTTTTATCTTTTGCCTCATATTCTAGTGTAACTAATCACTACAAACACAATCAAGAAATGGAATTAGGAAGTAATACTCACTCGACCATAGATCGCCAGTCTCTTAGTAATAATAATCCGGTGGTAATGAATCATCAGGATCCAAGTTACCTAAACAAAAGAAATACCTAAATGAGTATTTCAACTCATATCTAATCCATTTTATTTTACAAAAACTATTAAGTTCGTAATTCTCGTCATTAATGGAAATTCTAACTTAAAACGGTCATAACTTGGTTATTTTAACTCGGAATTTCGCAAATTATATATCAATTCCTATCTACTTCGAAATATATCTAATTCTAATATAATTTCTCAGTTTTGAAAACTTTTAAGCCTCAAAAAGTTTGGACCAGTTCTATTTGGTAGCCAAACATCCATTTTCGAAATTGTTTTTGTGAAGAGTTTTGATGTTTCTACTATCCATGGCAAATATGCATGCAATATTAACAAATTACTATCATGAATGGTATGTCATGAGCTTCCTATATATATGTTCTTGATGATATTCTATTAGAAAAATATTTTAAAAAGTTTCTACTTCACAAGTTGTCATGAATACCTAACTTAGCAAGACTACTTTTATATTCTTGACAAACCACACATGTTTTAGAGATTTTCCTTAATAAAATTTATTTATTTTTGCTAAAATTAAGTCTTTACCATATCTCTTCCTTAAGGTCTTTATTTTTCAACAAAAATCCTCATTTTTCACTTTGTAAACAAGTGTTTCAACATGGGCTATTTTTAGATCCGAATTTTGTAAAAATGATTTTTTGAGTGATTTGTTTAAGAAAAACTCATTTGATACTTTAAAATTTAAGGCTCCATTATTCCTATCCCCTAAGGACTTCATTTCCTAAATAAAATTTCCATTTTGGGTTTGAAAAATAGGTGTTTACACACCATTTTTTCCTAGTTACGGATTTCATGTAACTAACATAAGATTCGAATTTTCTATCTTGTAAATATTTCTTGTTTAACAAATTTCTCTTAGTAGATCTACTATTAACTTATCAAAATCATTTCCTATGGATACCTATTCCATAAGCCCTTCATTTTTCACATAAAATTCATGTTTTGGAGTTGAAAAATAGGTTTTCAAAATACAACTCTTTTTCCATCCGAATTTACAAAAGTTTATTTTGATGAAACAAAATTTGGTCTTGAGCTTTTTGGCTCATCTTCATAAATATCCTAACTTTTAGAAATAGCAAAATATTCATTTACATAACAAAAAAATCTTTATGACCATTCATTCATCTTAAACATAATAAATGCATGAGATCTCTAATATCATGTAAAAGATAGATGTTTAGAAGCTAGATCTATATGTGATGATTGTGTTAGATGCATGAAATAGAGTATACTACTATGATAATAATGATGTAGTAAGATTCCTACATGAAATCATTACTATATGAACATACATTATGACCATGACAAAATATGAGCTTAAAACATAAGATCCACAACTTGTGATGGCTTGATCATCATGTTTTAGTGGTTTCATATCCCTAGCATGAAGGTCATGGGGACTTTTATGAATCCACACATGAATGATCTTAATATCACATGTTTTTATGGTGGTAAAGTTTAGATCTATACCTATTAAGCTTTGTCAGCAAGAGAAGTTGAAGAAAAAAAAATGTGTGTGAGTGTGTGTATGGGGAGGGGGACTCACGGCAAACAAAGAGGAAGAGGGAGAGTTTGTGAAAATTTCAAAAAGCGAAAATGAAGAAAGAGAAAGGAAAGGCATAAAAGAGTATTTATAGATAGGGATATTAGGGTTTTGGTGTGTATAAAATAAAGGAAAAAAAAAAAACAATGAGAGGGAAAAGGGAGGGGTTGCACCGACTATAGAGGGAGAGAGGGAGAGAAAATGAGTTTTGTAATTTTTTTTTAAATTTAATTTGTGTAGTAAAGTGTGTTGGAAAAGTAAATGTAAGGAATATGATGTAATGAGGTAAGTTAGATTGTAAGGATGTAAAAGTAGGGGTATAGCTATAGTGTGAGTAGGTATGGGCTTATATTTATGGATAGTAACAAATAGTAGATTAGACAAATAAATTATCGGTCAGTAAAAAAAATACGATAAAAGGTTATAATTGTAATTTTTATAAACCGAAAAATAAATAAATATATTTTTGAATTCCTTATTAAATTCCAGTCTTAAAGAGTATTCTGGAATATTTTTGTAATTTCGAGTCCCGAGTCCCGGTGTTCCAGAACGGATCCTGGTTGGGTTTGAAACAGATAATTTCTCGCAAACTTATTTTTTTATGTTTCGATATATTCTTTAGAACTATAATCTAGATTATTTTTTTCTCTCGAAAGTTTTACGATTTTATTCTCGATAAAGCCGGACTCAGGGTTTCTAGGTTTCTTTCTAACCCTATCTATTTCGATGTAAGGTTTTGGTTTTCCAATTCCATTCTCGAAGTAAAGCTTGGTTTACAAAGAAAAGCGGGGTTTACAAACATTATTTCCAAAACTTGGTCTTTTAACTTTTTGCCTTTTACTTGGAAAAAATCATGTTTTAATATTTTCTTAAGTTATTGATAATATTTTTTTTTTAAAACCTCTACTGTTTATATTCTTTTATTTCCTTGAAAATGAGTTTATCATTTAGAAACTTTGGCAAACTTTTATTTTCTAAGTGAGTTCATAATTTAGTGAGTTGATTTTATCTTAACTTATAAAACTTAGTTTAGTTATTACTTTTGGTAAAACTTCCTACAAGTAAGCTTTTTGAGAGAAATTTATTTATCAAATAATTATTATTATTGAGTTTTAATAAACTTTATGTGACTTATCATAATAAAAGAAAATGTTTATTTTGTTAGTTAACTTCTTTGAGAAAAATCATTTTTATTATTATTTAAGTCTTGGTGGGTTTGAAAAGAGGTTGTAAAAATAATTTTTCCTAGGCGGGATAACAAAATCTTGATGTATATAAAGAGAGTTTGGTTTCATTTTTCCTTTGTTTCCTTATTAAAATTTATCTTTATTGACACTTAGGAAAACTTTAGGAAAAGTTTGAGAATAAGTTGTAGAAATACATTTTCTAAGTTGTTGTTGACATGTTTCTTTATTTAGTGACTAGTTACATAATAAAAAACTTTTAGTTTCAAGTTCCTCTATTAAAGAAAAATTCCACTTTAAATGTTATTGCGACAATATCATTATGAGGATGCATGTATATGAGCATGTAATATGAAAATGATGAAAATATAAGAAAAAGTTAAGAAGCAAGATAATAACAATAAGCAATGTAATAATATCAAGTATTGGGAACCTTAGCTTCATCAAGGTATCTCGGTCAAGCATTGGGAGCCTTAGCTTCATCAACACAATTCGGCCAAGTATTAGGAGCCTTAGCTTCATCAAGGCATCCCGGGACTAAGAATAAACAAGTCCCAAAAAGAAAAAGAAAGAAAAGAAAAAGTAATAATAAAAGCAATAATAGAAGCATTAATAGTAAAAGCACGTTAGTAAGAGTTAGTGATCATTAGGATCTAAAATATATATACATATATATAGAGTAATATATATATAGTTAGATTAGAAACATAATAACAATAATATTAACAATAATAACAACATATATAATCACAATAACAAAATAATAAAATCAAAATTCTTGGCATGTGCAAGAACAAAACATGAATATGTTGTTGCTTTTACTACTCATATGAATTTCAAAAAAATATCATGGTCATGCTAAGTTACATGACATGAGTACACTAAATGGTTGGAAGAAGTTTACCTAAAATGTTTATGTGGTGTAAAGATGGTAGATAAATGGGGTATTATGTGGTTGGTATTATGTAGTGGATAGTTTGTGTATAGAGGAGGATTTTGTGAAGAATTTGTAGAAGAGTTTTGATAGAGAGAAATTTTGGAGAGAGGATTTGTGGAGTGATTTTAGGAGAGTTTTGTTATGGTAAATGAGTATGTGAAAGAAGTGAAGGGAAAGGGGGTATTTATAGATAAATATAGAGAGAAATTTAGAGTTAATTAAATAAAAGAAAAAGAAAATGAAATGGAGGGAAGGAGAGAGAGGGGTGGACGGCATCGAGAAGAGGGAGAGAGAAAATGTGATAAAATTTAATTTTGTAAAGAAAAGTAATAATATGTAAAGTATGACGTGAAATAAAGTTATATGAAAAAGTAAAAAGTAAGAAGTAAGAAAATATGTATATAGGTAGTAAGAATAAGTAGTAAGTAAAAGTAGAAATAGATTAATAGTAATGAATAGTAAGATAAGACAATGAATAGTAAACTAGACAAATAAAATACCGGTAGTAATAAAAATACGCGATAAATACGATATTTGTAATTTTTAGCTATCAAAAAATTCTAAAACTGATATTTTTGGAAATCTTATATTTTTACGAGTCTATTGGTATTAATGGAATAATTTTTGTTGTCCGGTGTACTAGAGTATGAAAACTGGTCCTGTTCGGATCCGAATGACACTAGAAATTTGTGAATCTGATATTTTTAAGCTTCCATATATTATTACGAACTATTATCAACAATTATTTCCATTCCGTTGTTTAGGGTTTAAGAGCGCGGGATTTGCCGAATCTTAAACACTAAGGTTTATTGTAAACTTTGTTGGCTTTTAAAGTTCCAATTTGACTTTCAGTTTTGTTGAGTTATTCGTAAAATCATAAAATTTTGGGATTTATCCATATTACATTTTTAGTTCAACATCTATGGTCTATTTCATTTTATTTGTGATTATTTAATATTTTTTAGTTCTCAGGATTGTTTAACCAAGTCTAGGGTTATGGGTTGACTTAGTTTGACTTTTCGTGAAAATTGAAAATTTTTATTCTAAAATCCACCAAAGGATTTTAGCTTCTTTTTTTTTTTTTTGTATTTTGTTGTTGAACGTTATTTGGATATATCATCTTGATTTGCATATTAGAGATTGGATAGATGATTTGGTTGGCATACAAATGTTGAATCAATCGATTGTTGGATTTTTATTTTGTTTTGTGGATTCTCTTTTTCTTAAGGTTAGGAATTTTCGTAGTTGACCTTATTTAGAATTTGGTTTTAACTTGGGTCGATTTTCAGGGTTTCGATTTTGGTGTTAGACTTCTACGATTATTTTCTAAGAACTATAAAAATTTCAAGGGCTTACAACCATAGTTGAAGCTACTATTGAGAATGCACTCTCGATTAAAGGAGTGTTAAATGACTTTATAAAAGAATCTTAATTAGAACTACATATGAGTAAAGTTGCTACCTTTCTATTTTTTTTAAGGAAAAAAAAAAGGGAAGATAAAAATGAAGACAGACTGGGAATTTTACAATATAAGGAAGTAAATTCTTTTAGCAAAATTTCTAGGATATCCTCTTCACATATGGTATAAAGTTACAACCACACAACTCAATTTTCTTCTTGAAAAAGCCCAACAAAAATTAAGTAGATGAAAACTTAAAACCTAAGCATGATAGAAGGCCTTGTTCTTGTTCAATCTTTATCGAATCTTCTACTACATATCACATGCGAGTAAACCAACTTTCTCAATATGTCATGCAGCGTCTTAATAAAGTTACAAGATACCCATTAGGTAATGGGGAAAACATAGGTAAGAAAGTGCATTGGATTTGTTAGGAAGCTTTCTAGCTTGTATTCACGTCAAACCATGGTTAATTTTAACATTTAAAATGAATTTATTCAAAATTTAGCCTTTAAATCGTATTTCAAGATATCTTTTTTACAATTAAAAGAGTTTTAGTGTTTACCTATAAAAGTTTCCAAGTCAAAAATAATTCATAATTTTATCTCATTAAAATTAAATAAGAACCTTGCAATTTAATATAGGTCTCCACATTGTGTTTGTAAGAGGGAATGGTTGATCCCTTTATTTGTTTTAAAAGTGAAAGAAAAGGGATGCAATACCTTTCATATACCCCATCATTTTTTTGGCCCCTCCAAAATGGAGAAAATTACTAGAGAAATGGAAAAAAAAAAATAAGATTAGTCTCATACACTTTTTTTTTAAATCATAAACTATCTTTTAAGGGTATACACGTAATTTTCCATTATAGCTTATTACTTATTTATAATAATTAATATTCCATCAATTTTTTCCATTTTGTTATTTATAATATAAAAGAATTCAAATTTTCTAGTAATTCTTCTTCGTTTTCTTTCCTTTCACTGTCTTTTCTGTTCTAACTCATTCCACCATGCTAAACAGAGCGTAAGAGACTCCCATAGAAGATGGACCCATGGGTTTAATTACTTCAAAATTAAGTGACAATGATATAATAACTGTGGAATTATGAGGGCTTTAATAGGGATTTTCCATTTACCTACAAAAGGCATTAGAAATGTGAAACAAATATTGACTCTAAGGTTATGTTGTTGTTGCTCTATGAAATCGCTTGTCCATCCTAAACTAGGTAATATGAATGTGCTTCATGCATGGAGGGACAATTTCCACCATCTACATGAGATGCATATTGAAGCCATAATGCCACGCCACACCCAGGAATTTAATTGTAGTTGCCAACGCCTTTAGTGAAGACAGAGCAAAGGCGCGAGCAAGAAGAAGTGTTTTTAATTATCATCCATGAGAAATATTCTCTCATTTAAAGGAAAATTTAAAAAAAAAAAAAAAAACACCATTTCTCTCTACCAAATATACATATATGTATGTATGTATTTCTTCAAAGAATTTAGATAATGATAATTGATTTGATTATTTCTTCTCTTGAACTGCAACTTTATTTCACCAAAATCAATTGGAAAATCTTCATAAAGAATAAATATAGGTTAACAGTGTAGGCTAATAGAAAATGCACTTAAAATAAATACCAATTTTGTGCTCCTAAAGAGTTTTATATCTCCAATACACTGTTTTGATTTGAAGAGTTTATTCAATATAAGAATAATATACTTCCACAAAGAAAGAAAGAATATTTTCAAAATTTAAAATTAACATCAAGTACAAAATGTAATGACTTATCAATATTCAATAAATATTAGTCAATACACCTTTACAGAGTAAACAACCTTGGACTTTGGAATTCGATTCCGCGCTCAGCTGTTAGATATATTTTACACAGGACCTTTTAAATGATTAGACACAACTACAATGCTTGAATATACGCAAAAATTTGATCAAAAGACATAAAATATAAGAAGATATAAAATTTTTTAAACAAACAGTACTAATGTCATGCAATTTGTCAAATATGGACCTCAGACTCAATCCAATCCAACCGTGATTTCACCCCTCCATGCTAATAGAATCCCATCCTAAGGAAAATCTCAATACTTAACAATATGGACTAGTTTCTATACTTGAATCTTTTTTACAATCACCAGTGTTTTTCGTAAACCCATGTTATTAATAATATAACTAAAATTGAATTTAATTATTTATAAAGATAAATTACACCGAAAAATCATAATATTTTAGGATAAGTATATTTGAGGTTACAATATTTTAAGTAGTTAAAAAGAGGCCACAGTATTTAGAGAAGTTGGTCAATTAGGATCACTATTAACTTGTGTCAATGGGAGAAATATTTAAAATTAAAACTTAAAGATCTAGCATGCTATGTCACGTGCCAATGGTAAACTCAATTGACGCACTTCTCTGAATATTGTGACATCTTTTTAACCACTTGACATTATACCCTAAAATGATTTTACTCCTTAAACGTTGTGATCTCTTTTTAACTACTCAAAATGTTGTGACCTAAAATGAACTTACTCTAAATGTGTAAACTTCCAGTGGAATTTACTCTATTTATATAAATACATATTCTTCATAACTCTTTAAAAAATGGATTAAAAACTATAATGCCTTTTGTTTAACGTTTATTTGAATTTAAAATTTATCTTATTTAGAACTAGAATTTATTTTCTTCAATAATAACTTTTTTAATTTTGATTTTAATTTTTAAAAAATGCCAATATGGGTCATCGGTTTGGGACCCACTTATGAACCTAGTGGATTTAGACCTGTTTTTTAACTCGTGTAAATTTGGGTTTAAAATTAAATCCACAAATTGATAAGTTCGAATTGGGGTGAAGACGACTCCCGACTTGGGTGGAGATCTCCAACAAGTGCCAATAGTTAGGCGATTTGTCTAACAAAGTCCTCATGCACTAGATTTGGAATATGTCTTAAACATTGGGATGATAGTGGCTCGAGTCATCAAATGACAATCTAACTTTAGGTTGTAATACCAATTGTTGGCTAAAACAATTAATTGTGGTTGTCCGATTAAAAAACAAAATTTTTAATATTATAGTAAATTCGTCGCATTCTGATAATTTCGTCTGATTATGATAAGTGGTAGATTTATCAAATTATGGTAGATTTATCGTATTCTGGCAAGTTGATTCATTTAATAACTTTCTGAAGTGGCAAATTTGCCGCATTTTGATAGGTTTGCTTGATTATAATATGTGATATTTTTGTTGGATTTTGGTAAGTTCTTCATATTATGGTAAGTGTGTCGTATTGGTACTATTTATTGCTGTTCATATGTCATACTATTCGTCATCATATTATGGTAAATTGGTCTCATTATGGTAAGTTCGTTCAATTGTGGTAAGAGGTAGTTTTTTCATATTGTGATAATGTTGCATTCTTATAGGTTGATTATACACTAACTTTCAAAAGCGAAAACTTCGTCAAATTTTGGTAAGTTCGTTTGATTGTAATATGCTATATTTTTGTTCAATTCTAGTGAGCTTGTCACATTGTGCTAAGTTCGTCCCATCGGTACTATTGATCTAAATCCAAGGGGGTTTGAAATTCTATGTTCTTTTTAGGGTTTTCTAAATAGAATAAATTGAGAAAACACAAAGGATATGAAAGAGATCGTAATTCGATATAACTCACAAATCACAAAATCAAGTTGGTTTGTAATAAGGTTTGTAATTCAATAGATTCCACGAATTACAAAACTAATCATTAGTCAAAAAGAATTCACAATTCAATCAACAAGAATGAATAAATGAAAATTGAAATCTAATAATCATAGATCATTACATAGGTTGCAATATAAAGAAGTCCCTCTCCCTCAAACTCATATCAAAGATCTCATATAACTTCTATCTCAAAACAAAGCAAAGAAATATATATAAAAACTACAAAGGAAACCCTAAAGACACAAAATAAAAAAAAGATTTGATGCGCAAAAAAGGCCCACAGCCTTTATTCAGAAGCTGGCGACCTACATTTAAAATCACGAATTAGAATTATTTTTCAAGACAGGGAAGGCTAGTGGTGTAGAAGGATACACCAGCGACGTATTAAAGAAGGCCGGCAGGCTTGAGCTAACGTACGTCCATGCTAATACTCTACTTTAGGTCGGCAGGGTACAGTTACAAGACTGCATTTTTTATCCTACATGAATTGAATTGTCTTCCCAGATCTCTCAAACTTGCATCTTCTTCTCGTTTGAGCCTTGCTACAACATTATTAAATCGAGTTTATCCATGTTCATTTGATGCTTGATCCTTTCCTGAAGTCAATTGAATTTCCTTGATGCACACACTCTCATCAACTACCTATTATTGTTCATGTGTCGTATTATTTATAATCATATTATGGTAAGTTTGTTTGATTGCGATATTTTATAGATTTGTAGGATTTGTAGTTTGTCATATTCTAGTATATTGATTCTACCTAATTTAGAATTTAACGCATTGTAGCAAGGTTGTTCAATTGGTGCAAGTGGTAGTTTTGTCGTATTGTAGTAAGCTTGTCGTATTCTTATAGTTTGATTTTACACTAACTTTCAGAAGTGGTATGTTCATTGCATTCAAGTGCATTCATCCGATTATGGATGTGGTATTTTTATTAGGTTCTAGTAAGTTTATTATTATGTAAGTGCATCATATTGGTATTGTTCATTATCATACTATTTATCATCATATTGTGGTAAGTTCATCGCATTGTGGTAACTTTTCTCCGATTTGGTATGTAGTAGATTTGTCGTATTCGGTAGATTTTCATCTTATTGTGGTAATTGTACTTAAAATGACTAGTTTACCTAGTCACATCCTATTTTTAGTATAGCACTTTAGCGACTTAAGCCAATAATTTCCTCCTAAACATTCATAAGTTAACAAAAAACAAAACAATCGCCTTCATTTAAATGAAAGGATTAAGTTTTTTCCTTATTGAGCACTTGATTTGAATGTTTCTAAGGACATTAAATTCCAAACTTTGTTGGAATAACCTTAGCCTAAAAATCATACAAAGGAAAAGCTTACACTTTGTCTCACTATTCAAATTTGAAACAACTCCTAATCAATGATGAGTTTTCAAATATGCTCAAAATTTAATCAAACCCTTAGTTAAAAATTCTAATGCAAGTTCATAGTTAATAATCGATATAACTGTAAATGCAAGTGTTTATTGCACACATCACATACATGTAGCATGTATGAATGCACAATGCATAATTTTCATTCGATTGTGGTAATTGTTTTTAAAATGACCAGTTTATCTAGTCACGTCCTAATTTTAGATTGCACTTTGGCGGCTTAAGCCAATAATTTCCCCTAAACATTCATAAGTTAAGAAAAAAAAAAAAAAAACAAAACAAGTGCCTTCATTTAAGTGAAAGGATTAAGCTTTTTCCTTGCTGAGCACTTGATTTAAGTGTTTCTAAGGACATTAAATTCCACACTTTGTTGGAATAATCTAGCCTAAAAATCATACAAACGAAAAGCTTACACATTAGCTCACTATTTAAATTTTAAACAACTCCTGATCAATGATGGGTTTCCAAATATGCCCAAAATTAATCAAACCCTTATTTAAAAATTCTATTACAACTTCATAGTTAATAACCTATATAACTGTAAATGCAAGTGTTTATTGTGGACATCACATACATGTAGCATGTATCCATGCACTTTACATGATATGAATTGATAAGGGATTAGTATTGTATAGAATGACAATGAAAGGAATGATTTCAAGAGGGATTATAGAGGCAATAGGCAATCTCAACAGATTAAATGTTAGTGACAAGTCATAAAAATAGTGTGTTAAGTTCAAAAAAAAAAAAAAGAATAATAATAAAAGCCCCTACCCTTCACTCTTTAGGGGATGGGCTTCATTACACTTAACCCCATTGCACCAACTATCGTCACCATTAGGTCTTATACGTCATTAATGGAAAGGATTAAGTAGGGTTTAATAATATCCCTAATGGATTAAACAAAGACAAATGAAGTCTAATTATATATAAACGAACCTAATTGGCATATAAGTCTGTAGTGAAAAGTTAAAAATATAGAAGACAATTTTAACGAACCCAATATCTAATCCACTAATCCAAAACTTTACAAATCATCACAAATTAGGTTTAATTACTCATATCATGTCATTAATCCAAATAATTATCCTGAGAACAATTTAGTTTATTCAAGTTTGTCTTATCAATTTGTATTATGCATAAATTTCTCATCTACAATAACATTTCCACATCAAATTACCAATTATGGTAACTACTTAGTTTAAGTCTCTTAAAGTTATAGCAGAAGTGTTAAGTGGCCATTTTTGTTTTTTAACCAACAAGCTTAAACTCTAATATGAAATTGAAGAACTCACACTTTACGTAAACCAAATTAATTATTCAAATTTCACGTTGCATTAATTATTACAACCTTATGTTGATTAAGACTTCATGATTACTTAGAAGTACATATTAATCCTTATTGGAAGTGTCACTACTTATCAATTCATTTAATTGAAATCATTATTCAACAAATGATAGATCACTAAGACATTCTCATCCTCTTATTTATTGAAGCATATGGGTTTATAGTCAATAGTAAGTTGTTTTTACCTTTAATATTCTAAACTAGTGATATGCCATAATAAATGGGATTACCAAAAATGGGAACTAACAAAATCTTAGATCCACTTTAGCCAACATATTCTCAATTGGATCTCTTGACAGTGCTATTATAAAGGATTTGATAAATTACTCTTGTGCTTGTGCCATCTATACTTATATCCTCGTTCTCTATTAATTGATTTACATGCTCATGTTTCATAGCAATGTTGCTAGAGTTTCCATCATCCTATTTATTATAAGCTTGAGATATATTGGTTGTCTTAAAAGACAAAAACTATTTTGATCACACAAACACATTGGATACAAATGCATGGCTTGCAATTCATCCCATAAACATATCAACTGGTTATAATAGGCTAAGGCAGAATGATTACCTTGCCTTAAGTTCGAAATCTCGTGTTGAATTTAGAAAATCAATGGACCATTAGCTTGTCCATACTGATCATTAAATTCTTTCCACAAATCTTTAGCCAATTGTACATAAAGATAAGTTTGAGACATCTTAGTAATCTTAGAGTTTAAAAGCCAGCAATGAACCATGTAATCACAAAATGTCCATTTAACAAAATCAGTAGAATTTTCTTCAGGCTTAACAACTGATCCGTTAAGAAAACCTAATTTGAGTTTAGCTCCCAAAGCCATTCTAATAGACCTACTCTAGGCTAGGAAATTCAAGCCATTAAAGATAATATTTCCTAAGAGCATTCTCGGATTATTTGAACCAGAAAGATATAACAGATCAGTTATCATCGCATCTGCAATATTCTAAATCACGAAAGGAAAATTTGCACAGCAATCAAAGAGAAATCTAAGACAATTAACCTACAAAGAACAAAAGCATTAACCAAGCTGATACCATGTGAAAGCTTCAATTAAGTAGTGGAGAAGAATGCTTAAACGAAACACAAAGAAGGAGCTCAATCAAGCTTGAAGAGAAGCAAAAGCAAATGAAAGAATGTGTATTCCATCGAGTAAAACTTTGCAAAGATCAGTAATTCTATTTATAGTATAGAATAACTAACTAGCCATGTATAACAAACTATTTCTGATCTAGCTCAGCATCAACAATAAATAAAACTACTTTATATTACTTCATAAATCTCAATACCTAACAAGAGGAACTAGTTTTTATATTTGAATGTTCTTGTCAACTTCTAGTGTTTTTTCATAAACCTATGTTATTAGCCATATAACCAAAATTGAATGTAATTATTTATAAATAAATGCATATTTTTTATAACTCTTTAAAGAAATAGGTTAAAGACTATAATGCTTTTTATTTAACTTTTTATTTTAAGTTTAAAATTTATCTTATTTAAGACTAAAATTTATTTTTTTAATAATGACTTTTTTTAATTTTGATTTTAATTCTAAAAAAAATGCATGTATGGGTCATAGATCTGGATCTATGAACCTAGTGGATTATGACCCGTTTTGGACTCGTGTAGAATTTCAGTCCAAAATTAAATCCACAAATTGATAAATTTGAATTAAGATGAGGATAGCTGCCGACTTGTGCAAAGATTGAAAGAAGTGTCAAGAGTTAGGCAACTTTTGAAGAAAAGTCCTCATCATTGGATTATGAATATGTAAAACATTCATAAGTTAATAAAAAACAAAGCGACCGACTTCATTTAAATGAAAGGATTAAGTCTTTTCTTTGTGAGCACTTGACTTGAATGTTCATATGGACATTAAAGTCTACACGTTGTTGGAATAACCTTAACCTAAAAATTGTACAAAAGGAAAGTGTACACTTTAGCTCACTATTCAAATTTGAAACAACTCATGATCAATGATGAGTTTTCAAATATGCCTAAAATTTAATCAAACCCTTACTTAGAAATTCTAATGCAAGTTTATAGTTAATAGCCTATATAACTATAAATGCAAGTGTTTATTGTGCACATCACAGACATGTAGCATGTATCCATGCACTTTACATGATATGAATCGGTGAGGGATTAGTGTTGTATAGAATGAAGAAAAAGGAATGATTTTGAAAGGGATTAGAGAGGCGAAAAAAGCAATCTTAGCAAGTTAAACGTTAGTGACAGATTATGAAAATGGAGTGTTAAGTTCTAAAAACTGAAAAAAAAAAAAATACCCTACACTTCACTAGTTAAGGGATGAGGTTCATTCGCTTAGTTGGTGGAATTCTTACTATGATATCCCCAAGAGCGGATTTGATAACAGTCAAACCAATTACGTCTACACCCTCCCCCTCACCCACACACACATATTTATAGCGAACAATCAACTATTGTCACCATTAGATCTTATACATCATTAATTAAGGTTTAATATCTCCCAGTTGATTAAACAAGGACAAGTGAAGTAGTTATAAATAAAGGAACCTAATTGACATATAAGTCTGCTATGGAAAGCTAGAAATGTCTAAGACAATTTTAACAAACCTAATTCCAAGCCAACCAATCCAAAGCCCTCTGATTCATCCCAAATTAAGTCTAATTTCTCAAATCATGTCATTAATCCAAAATTATTAATCTAAACATAACTTAGTTAATTCAAGTTTGTCTTATGAATTTGTATTATGAAAAAATTCCTCATCTACGTTAACATTTCCTTTTCCATGTCAGATTACCATTATTATAACTATTTAGTATAAGTCTCTTAAAGTTATAATAGGGTGTTAAGTGGCCATTTTTGTTTTTTTAACCCACAAGCATAATCAGTAATATATTTAATTGAAGAAATCACACTTTACATAATCAAAATTAATTATATAAATTTTATGTTGTGGTAATTATTATAACCTTTTGTTCATTGGGACTTTATGATTATTTAGAAGAGTACCACATATTAACCCTTATTGGAAGTGCCACTACTTATGTAATCATCTAAGTGAAATCAATTTGATTAACATTCAAATATTCAACATGTAATAGATCCACTAAGACATTAAAATATCTCATCCTCTTATTCATCAAAGAATGGGTTTATGGTCTATAGTAAGTTGGTTTTACTTTTAATATTCTAAACTAGTGATATGCCAGAATAAATGGGATTATCACAACTAGAAACTAACAAAATCTTAGACCCACTTCAACCAACGTATTCGTAACGCCCTAAAACTCCACCCACTGAGGTATTGTCCGCTTTAATCACACGTTGCGCTATTTTATCCTTTAGTGCCAGTACTTCCTAGGAGGTTACCCATCCTAGGATTGTTTTGTCTAAAAAGCGCTTAACTTTGGAGTTTCAATAAACTCGAAGCATTATACCAAAAGGTACCTCTATGGTTAAAGCTTTATCATCTATATTTGAGGGTATTACGTACTCCCCTACTTATAGACTTGAATTTTTCATCAGTTTCGTTGCACAAGTTTATAACCACACCAAGCAGGGAGAACACTCCTCTACTTCCAACTGATGAATTGCTTTGATACCACCCGTAATACCCCGAAAATCCATCCATAGAGGTATTATCCGCTCTGGCCACACATCACACGGTTTTATCGTTTGGTACCTGTGCTTTCCAAGAGGTTACTCATCTTGGGATTACTCTGCTCAAAGCATGTTTAACTTTGAAGTTTCGATGAACTCTAAGCCATTACATCAAAATGTGCCTTTATGATTAGAGTTTCACTATCTATATTTGATGGGTATTACATATTCTCAATTGGATCTCTTAACAATGCTATTATAAAGGATTCGGTAAATTACTCTTGAGCTTGTGTGGTCTATACTTTAACCTCATGTGTGGTCTATACTTATAACCTCATTCTCTATTAATTGATTTACATGCTTATGTTTCATAGGAATATTCCTATAGTTTCCATTATCTTAATTATTATGTTTCCATTTGGATTGACTAATTTTTATCTGTATCAGATCCGCACCTGTCACTTATTTATATCATATCTGTATTATATCTATTTGGTTTGTTTATAAGTAGAACTATCAATTATTCATCAATATCTATTTCTTCATTAATATTTATTTGAAAACGATAAAATATAATACTAAAATAATCAAAATACGATAAAACAAATAGAACAAACTTGAGATGTAGCAGATTGACAGTCTTAAAAGACGGCAATTATTGTCCCTTTTTTTTTTTTTTTTTTTTTTTGGTGAAAAGCAATTATTGTCCTTTATTGTGGCTATAACTCAACTTCTAATAGTAAGCTTTTCAACATTTTCCTTCTTTTCCAACTTGTTAGTTGAATAGCCTTCTAATAAGACGGAAAAACTTTATGGAATAATCAAAGATTTACAATACTTTTAAAAATAACCAAGCACTCTAATTATTGCTTTCCAATGACTTATAAGTTTATGATGATGTATCAATGTGTATACATCAAACATAGTATCAGCTATAACACAATGTTTGTATGCATCAAATTTTCAATCATAGTAATATATATTAATAGTGCTTCCACTCTTTTATGATTCTCTACCATTTATAAGATTCAAAAGGAATACCAAACTCCTTGAAGCCTAATTAAAACTTAAATCATGTTAATATATATTTACAAACATATTATGTTTATCACTACTATACTACTACTACTACAAAAAAAAAAAGAACATATAATTATATCGGTTAAAACGGAGTTTGTGAAGCATACCAATATCAAACGCCAAAAAGGGGCAGAATTATTGTGAAGCTTCTCCACTGCCTATTTAAAAGTTGAAATGGGTAGTAATGATTATGAAATTGACCAAAAGAGGCTGGTGCTCGAAGAAATATTATTTAAACTTAAATGATGTTTACATTATATGTGCTTATATGTTAATATAAACGTTTAAAGTGAAGTATAGTGGTGCACTCAACTTACAATAATGACATGAAGAACTTCACATGCGGTGCCCTCAAATTCACTAATGTTAAGCACAATAATTACCTATTAAGACTTTTATAATTCCTTAGTATGTTATCTTTCAATAAAATTAAGCAGTTTGAATTTATCATCTCCAACAATTAATTAATACATATACATATATAGTAATTGGTTAAAAAATAAAAATGATAATTTATCGTTGACCCTAATAAAGCGATATGATAAAACTAATTTTGTGATGGTGAATAAAATTAAGGCATTTCGTTGTAATAGGTTTGTTGGTGAAATTAATAATTTAATGGCAGCAAAGATAGTGCCCTCGTTTTTAAGATATGTGGGTGAAAGAGGGGATGGACCTCATGGGAAGGCTTGACTTTTAGTCTTATTGGGCTTCTTTATATTATCTTTAGTTAGTTCGTCTATTAGCTGTTTTGGGTCCCTAAGTTATAACTAGAGCTTGGTACGGGCTAAATCCAACCCCGATCGGCCGGCCTATGGGTTCAGTCAGGAGTGGCCAGAAACCAGAACAAACTATGGCTGAGCCAGGCCGATTTTGGGCCCCAGGGGTTTACAAGCTAGGTAAGAACTTGGGTTTTTTTTTTTTTTTTTTTCCTAAGAAAAGATAAAATTTAAAAAGATAAAGTTAATTTTTTTAAAGATTAAATTAAAAATCAATAAAATATAAAATAAAGGTAAAATAAAAAAGTAAATAATAAACTCAAATCTAATTGAACAAATTTTTAACTTGAATAAAATTTGATGTAGACACAATAGTTTTTATTACATTTATGGAAAGAATTGTTTAAGATGTATATTTACTTAGGATAAAAAATATATATATTTTAATAAGAAATTACAAAAGTACCAACAGAGTGAAAGTAATCTAAAAAATAGCTAAGTTAAATTGTTAGACGAGTTCAATAAAAAACTCACAGCTCCTTCTTCGACAATTACACTACTCTGTGTTCACCCCTCCCTCTTATCTCGATCTGTCACATAATCAATCGGCCCTTCTTTAATGCCAATTTTACAAAGGAAAATGAATCTTGCTTTTATAGTCTTAATGGAGATTTAATTCTAACATACTTATTTGCAGGACCTCAATTCTAGAATAATTTTCTGAATCCTCACTTCAAGCACCATGAGCATGGATGTGCGAAATGCATTTCAAGTGGTGTTACATACTGTTACGCCAAAAAAAAGGACCCAAGAGGAGTAAAGCATCCTATTTATTTTAAAAATACTAGCAAACCGCACACCCACAATGCATGTGCTAAAATAAATACAAATAATTAAAAATATAAAATATAAATCATCAATTATAATTTATAATCAATCAATTATCAACAAGTGTTTATAAACTAAATTATTTATCAACATCATTTAATTTTCTATCTAGATCAAATCCAATGTCCAAGTGAATTTAAAGCCAAAAATAATGTGCAAGTGAATTTCAATTTGATGAATATAAATATAAAATATTTTATAGACACAATAAATGCACAAAATATAATTGATAACAATGCCAAAAACCTTATTACCTTTTATATCATAACCAAACCTTATTACCTTTTATATCATAGCTAATAAATTTTGGCAAAAAGAAAAAAAAACTAATTGACACCAAAACATCTTAGACCATTAGATACCTTTTACAAACTGTGTTAGTATTATAATGGGTACAGTATTTGCTTCTTATAAGAAGGAAGAATGTTTTAACAAATTTAAAAATTTTATACATTATCCCAACCTATCATAATGTTGGAGGAAAAAGGAAAAAACATAAAAACCACTATATAAAATCATAATTAATTAATTACAAAAGAAAAGAAAAAAGAATTAAAACATAGTGGTTCACACTTTTTTTGCTATTGATTTTTATTAAAAGATGTACAATAATTTTAAAAATGGAGAAACTAAATGGTCTCCATTTATTTGCATAATTTAGAGCGCAATTAAGTATAATGATCAAATAGGTAATGACTTTCAAAAGAAAGTAGCTCCTTTTAAAAAATCAAAAAACATATCACTAACATCTTGTAAACATATAAATCACATGTTAAACATCTAAATCACACATGACAAATCTTAAAACCCTTAGTAGCTCCTTAGAAATGTAATCAATTAGGAGGAAAAAAAAAAAAAGGACTTGACAACACAACATAAAGCCAAAAAATACCATAAATTGAATTAATAGCAAAAAATATTCTACTAAATCGAACCAATTATGTTCAAAAACTTGAATTCCCTAGTTTTTATTTTTAATCGAAGGAATCCACCTCAAAAAGAGAAAGAACAAACTTAAGTTTGTTTTATGTAATATGAAACAACCCAGCCCTTAAGGTACTTAGGGTGTGGTTGTTTCACAGGAGTTGCTAATCAAGTTTTAGTTGTGAAATCGTAATTAGGTTCTTTGATAAGACAATAACGAATCGAAAGACAATTTATCAACAATTTAGAAACCATTACACCAACTTGTAGAAAAGTACTTTAAGAAAGAGTGAAAAAAAATTTAAGTTGAAAATAGTTTAAAATAGCAGTCAAAAGAGGAGCTAGGCTCAAGCCGGTAACAAAGTTTGGCACTTGGCCTACAATAGTTAAATAGTTAAGTGCTTATAGTCATTCATTGAGGATAACAACAGACATTTAAATAGAATTTAGCAAGTTCCATTTAATCCTCTAATGTTAGCCTCACTCTCTAAACTTGCTTGTCTTGAAACCATAAAATCATAGTGGAGGTCCACATATGAACTCTCATCAATACCTGAAATAGTAAAACATGAGCGGTGAAGCCAATATACAGTAATCAAACATATATACACATGTGATGCGCCTAAGCTAATGCAACAAGTACAAATTAAAATGATTAAGTTTTAGGTCAACAAACAAGTATTCCCAGCATCCCAGAAATACAAACATATACAAGAGTACTCATGACTCCCACTAAACAAAAGAAGTAGGGTTCCCTCAGCAGATCACGCATTGAAGAGGGGAGTTTGACAAGTCTCCAAAACTTAACACAAAAAAAAAAAATAATAAAGAAAGAGTCTCGTTTGCATTGTCTCCTCACAAGCTACCACCAACAAATATAGTGCATTGCAATGCTTTATACAGGGTCTTATAATGCCATATAACTTGTCAAACTTCATACATGCTCCTAGTTAGCTACCCAATCTTAACAATTTCCCTATCGACTACCCATCGAGCCCAATCATGCATTTGTGGGGGCCTAAACGTCTATACTACCGCATTATCCTAAAGTTACGATCAGATTCATAACCTAATTCAAGGGTGTCACTCCTGAAGTAAGCAATTAAGCAGCAACCAATACTCAATAAAGCCAAGTTTAAATTTTTAATCCGACTATTAACACTACCTAGCAAGTATACACAATTACTGCATACCTATCAATCGATTTGAGCTTTCAAATCCTTTTATGTGTCATATCCAATAACTACTCATGACTGAAATTGTAATCAATTCATGATTAATTATCTTTAATCCTTTTATATTGTTTGTTATATTTGGGTCTCCATAACCTAACCATTTTACTTAAGATCATGTTTAGAGGTTTATTTAAGTTTAAGGAAGAGGTTGGATTAAGTTTTGTTCAATTTGGACAAGGATCGAAAAAGGAAATAAAGGTTCGAAAAGAACAAGATTGGTACATAGGAGGGTGTATCACCTCGTGTTCAAGTACACGATTGAATAGGTCCATCATGTTCCGAGCCTGTTCTCCTTGTTTGTGGGGGTGGGTAAGAGGGAAGCACAGGGGAAACATGGCTACATGCATCTCTCCATGCTTTTCTATGCTTTAAGTCCTTCTTTAAAAAAAAAAAAAGAAACAGAGAGAAGCACGAGCAAGTGCGCAACATCATGTTCATGTCGTGGTTTTCTGGAACATACGACTCCTTGGGTTTTTAAGGCTCAAGAGAAGCACGGTTAGAAAATGACTTCATGTTCATCCCGTGTTTTTGGATTTGTGAATTCTTGGCTTAAACTTAATGTTTTGTAAACAAAAAATATTTAAGACAACCTTTGGTGATCTTAAAGGTATTATACGACTATAATCAAGCCTAGTCTCATTTATTTTCATCATTCATTGTGAAAACATGACTTATTGAGATTGAAAGCTTAAAACATGTAGTTTTGACAGCAACTACAGTAAGCCCGGAAAATTTCAGGAAATAATTCTAAGATGAACTTCGAAAATAAACCCTAAAAATCACTTCAAATTAAAACCGAATTTCAACTAGTCCCAAAAAGACGAGGAATCCAGAAATTTCTTAATCATGAGAAAATGGAAATCCTTAAAAATAAAATAAGAACACAGTGGTCTTCAAATTAACACGACGTACAAAAATTTTCATATTTAACTCTGACTTATAAATCGAGTAATAGAGATTCCAAAAAAAAAAAACCAATTACTAAAAAGTGAATAATGATTAACTTTCGGAAATGAAACCCAATCAAAAAAATTCTGGAAACGTTAAAAGATATTAAATACTTATGAAAATAAAATTTAAGATAAATTTCTCAAATAAATATGTTGTATAAACATAAAATACCAGTTTCCAAATTGGCAAGGATAACCCGGAACCCGCGCCCCTAACCCTAGGGCCGAGATGTAGTTTAAATATGTAGAATAATCTCGTAATATGAGTTTGTTTAAAAATATCATATTGGTAAATTTTTGGCATATTTCGAACCGTTCAGATACAGACTTCGAAAAGCGTGTCCGAGGCTCGAGATATCAAAAATATACCAAAAGTACGTTAGACTCGTAATTTTATGAGATTTTACATAATCAGTTATAGAATTTTTCGGGTTATAAAAGTTAAGTTATAACCTTTTTATCGTATTTCCATTATTACCGATAGTTAGGGGGTCTTTCAGTACGATCTACCACTATTCTTTCATAATTGTATTTTTATTTTATATTTTTATTTTTGTTCTTGAATATATACCCTAGCTTTCGTAGTAATCGAATAAACTTCGAAAACCGGAGAACGAAACCCTATATCAGTCTAAATCAAGCTTAGTGAGAGGAGCTTAGGAACCCTAGATCCGGCTTTCTTTCGATTTCATAATAAAAGAAGTTTTATAAAATGAATGAATATGAATTATCATTCTAAAGTATATTTTAGACCTTTGAAATTTAAATTCGGGAATTTTTCAATTCGGGCCTTCGAGCCCAATTACGGAAAAAAGCGTGCCACGACACCACGAACTCAGAAAAAATGTTCCGAATATTATTGGAACCGTAATTTTTAAGGATTCCAAAAATATCAATTTTATAATTTTGGGCTATAAAAATTACAGTTATAGCCTTTTCTCGTGTTTTCGCTACAACCGGTAAAGTAGATGTCTTGTCTACTATCACAAGTACAATCCTACACTAACACTACCCATACCCTATTCTTACATCCTTAATATTCAATTATATTTTCTTTTCCAAGAAATTTTTGTCTCCTATTAAATAACATTTTATTATATTTATTACACAATTTCAAATTTATCAAATTTCAAACACACACACACACACACAACCCTACATGGCCGGCGCCATTCCCCCTCCCTACATGCCCAATTTGATTTAATTTACCTCTTTTATTACTTCAAACAAACCCTAAATTCACTAATATAAATATCCTTAACTTTCTCTCTCCTTCATTTCATTCTTCATTTTCCAAAAATCACAAAACACTCTCTTCTCCTTCCCTCCTATTGCCGTGACTCTCCTCTCTCTCACACTCACACACACAAGCTCAAATCCTCTTCTTTTCTACCTCTAAACTCTATTGGTATGTTGATTTCAAGCTTTATTCCTCCCAAATCTTGTAATGGCAAAGCTATTCTTGTGTGTTTTTCCATTTAATCCCAATGATCAAATGCTAGGGACATGAAAACACTTGTACAAGAATAACAAGCCATCACAAGAAGTGGATCTAGAGTTTAAATGAGTTTTTGTGAAGATAATGTTGTGTTCATGCATGTAAAGTAGAGATTATGCATAGATATTCATGTTCATGCCATGAAACTCATGATTCATGCATTATATTTGATAGATCTAGTGTTTAAATATTCATATCTTCATCTACATTTATGTTCATGTGGATATCTTGAGCTTTCATGCACTAAAGATCATAAAGGCTTAGTCTTGCATGTATATAGATGTTAGATGGTAGATCTTCATGTATAGGAAGTAAGAAACTTGAAAAAGAAAAGATTTTTACTAGGAATGTTTTATGGAAATTCGGATGATTTTTGAAACCCATTTTAAAAACCCTTGAAACCACTTTAAAACTCATATTTTGCACAAGAAATGGAGGGTATGTAATAGATGCCCTTAAGGAATGATTTTTATGAGTTTAGATGAGTTTAGGCATAAGAAAAATGTAAACAAGTAGTGGAGTTAGAATGAAAAATATTGATATATGGGTTGATAGTTAAATTCGTAATTTAGAGTCATGCTTACATGAACACCTAGTATTTAAGTTTAAATTGGATGTTTTATGAGTCAAATGGAGTCCTTAGATAATAAATATAATGAAGCTTCAATTTTTGATGCATTAAACAAGTTTTCTCATAAAGAAAATACAAGAAAATGAAATTTACAAAATTCGGATTTTTGTAGTAGCTTATTTAAAAACATATTTGTTCAATGAAAAATGTGGATTTTTATGCATAAATGAAGGTCATGACTAATATGGATGTTGGGAACTCATTTTTAATTAGGTGATAAGTAAATTCTAAGGTAAAAATCATAAAAACATTAGGGGATGTAAGGTTGGTAATAATAACTTTTTTTCATAAGAGGCCATTAAGGAATTTCTTGATAACTAGGAATCCATAAGAGTCCATCATCAAAGATCATCAAAACCATGCATATATGGAGTTCGTTACATGATATTCATGTTAGGAATTCATTCATATACCATTTATGCATGAATCATCAACTAGGAACATTTCTCATCAAAAGCAAAACAAATTTTCGGAATTGGAGGATTTACGGAACAGATCTGATCCTACTGTTCCGTGACCTTAATGTTTTCAAAACTTGAAAATACTAGAAATAGATAGATCTTTCGAAGTAGATAGAATCGATATATAATTTGCGAGATTCCGAGTTAAAATGACCAAGTTATGGCCGTTTTAAGTTGGAATTTCCGTTTAGGACGCGAATTACGAATTTGATAATTCGTATGAAGTCGTTGGATTAGTTTGAGTTGAAATACTTATTAGAGTATTTCTTCCTTTTTAGGAGATCCCGAAATCGACGATTCCCTACCACCGGATTACTATTACTAGAAGACCGGTGATCCAATGGCCGAGTGAGTTTTCTCCTTGTTTTGTTACCTTGATTGTGCTTGTAGTTAGTTGCATTAGAATTATAGGAACAAGATAAAAATCGATATGAATGGGGATGGATATATGATGAGACTTATGATGAATGTATGCCAAAGAATACTAAAGCATATCGAAACCACGATTGATTGGATAACTGCACTATTCATATTATTTCTGTTATGTGTATGATATTGGTTGGTCACTCTAAAGAATGTATAAATATTTTGACCTAAGCAAAAAGTAAATTGATCATGCATCGCATCGGACATATTGCATTTGGTAGCGTGCTACTCCTACGCAGGTCGATCGGTATGGTCCGAGGACTCGTTTGGATAATGAGACCCGATCAGAGCTCATTCATAGGAAACTAAGGCGCATCGGGGATGCATTCCATGTGTGAGCCTAGCCGAGGCGAGTGCTATGAGCCGAGGGCTTGGGGACTAGCAGCAGTCGTGTAGACTTCAATACCATCCCTAACCCAAGATACGGAGGGCGTAAATCCGTTCTATGTGTGGGTTCCGGATACCCATACATAATTGTTTGCTCATGTGTTTGCTCATGCATAGCATATGGTTGATTATAACTTGCTTGTTATGGTACGGAATTAAGGGAAATTCTCACTAAGCTAGTGTAGCTTATACCCTATAGTTGTTTAAATGAACAGGTTATCTCAAGAATGCAAAGTGAGGACTGAATTGATTGGAGCCGGGAATGACTCCGGGATTTTGGCAAAGAATGCGAATGTTGAAGTTATCAGCTAGTTTATGATTTGTTTTGTAATAGTTTATGTAGGGAAGTCTGTGGATGAATGTAATCGAAGTTGAATGATTGTATTTTGAAGTATAGTGATTTGTATCTGAAGTATAGTAAATTGTATTTCCTTTACATTGTTACTCAATTGTATCAACATAAAATATATCATTCTGATGTGTCTCCTTTGTGTGTTAGACGCCTTGTACATAGTATGGAAGCCTTCGCGTGACTGAGGTGGTCATTCTTAGGCTTTAATATTGTGTACGGCGGACTGCTACGTTTAGGGTACCCTTCGGGGCGTGACAACCACCAAAAATATCATGTTTTCTCTGAATTTTCCAAAACATTTCATATACATCCTTTCATGTAACATCTTCTAACATTAATAACATCAACTTCTTATTCATTATATGATCTTGTCCATAGTTTTAAACATATAACAACATTTATTTCTTCTTAAGGCTAATCTCCAACAAGACTTCAACGTGAAACAGGTTTAGCCTACACTCTTGCATCACCAGATTATCTTATCTCCTTATTATCACATCTTTATATCATGAAGAGTTAAGTTTAAGTCTTACCTTGTTGTTGTTGCAATTGCAACAGGGATTATAAAGCTCAAAACACCTCCCAAAGTGACTTCCTTGCTACCTTCATTTCATATAAGCATCCCCATGTCAGAAACTACATCTAAAACATTATAAACTTTGCATTTGATACTTGAAATCCTCACACTTATCTTATTACAAATTTTCCTAAGTTTCTTGATCTTCTCCTTCTCCTAGTTCACCTCCATTGTCCATGTTTCCCATCATGAAATAGATAATCTTAGCTAATTAGTATTGATCCTTTTTTAATCTTACTTAGTTAGCATTAAGTGGAGGCTAAGGTATAGGGTTTCTCACCTTAGGGCCATAGTAGGTTTCCTAAAGAAGTAATAGCAGAAAATAAGGAGCATTTATATGGGGCTAAGGTCTAAGGTTTGTAGGGCTCCTTTTTAGAGTGCCACTTAGCACGAACTCAACCATCCATCTCTATTAGGCTTTTAATTGGAAGATTTTTCTAACATAGAACCATTAATCGAACTAACTTTAAATTTCATTTTAGCGAACCAACTAATTAATTTTGTCCATTCCTTTGGTCTACATTCATAATTTTTTTTTCAAGCTATTATATTTAATTTTTAAATTTTTATGAGTAGTATTTAGATCATTTCATTATAAAATAACAATATTTTTGAGAAATAAATATAGATGCAATGTTCATGATGAAATTATTCCCATTATAGTCTCTATTTATCTCTTTGTTGGACTTGGCATGACTCTCAGCTCACCGCTAAGAATGATGTAACATGATGAAATGAGCTATAATAAAAGGCAAATATAAATTAATGGAAAAAACAATTTCAATAAGTGATGACAGAAGTATACCCTATCGCATTCATATAATATTGTTTGTATATTGAAATAAAAAACATAAATTATGCATCTGCAAAGATAAAGAAACTTTGTAAGGTAATGGTAATTGGAAGGAAAATAACAAAAGGATCCATTTGAAAAAAAAATAGGAAAAGAAAAAATTTGCATCAACTACAAATTCATTTTAGGTGATAGATGCATGTGTTGTTGACAATGGTTTGCACTATATGAAAATGTGTAGAATTTATTTTTAGTATTTGCTAATCCAAACAAAAGAGACCTTATGCATGAAGGAAAAGTTTAATAAAGGATTGCTTTTTAATTGGCCATAGAAGTGCACATGTAGTTCACTATAGATAAGAAACTATTTCGTAAATGTTTCAAATATATTGCAATTTATTCTAAGATCAACTTATTCCTCTCTTTTGTTTTTATTTTTAATATACCCTTTTTTTTTTTAGTTTGTCCATTGTATACGGTAGTTACTCGTGAAATTGGAGAGAGTGGTTTTTATTTTAAAAAGTAAAATAAATTTAAATAAAAAAGCCTAAAAACACCAAAGTAGATGGTTTGGCTTTAATAAATTGCATATGGTAGTTATTCATAAAATTGAAGGGAGTGGTTTTGATTTTAAAAATTAAAATAAATTTAAATAAAAAAGCCTAAAGACACCAAAATAGGTGCCTTGACTTTAATAATATAGCTAGATATAGATAAATGGGCAGAAGCAATTGCATGTTGAATAGGAGATAAGAGAGAGGGAGAGAATTCGATTTTAGAGAAGGGACAATGGTTTTTTCTCTTTTTTTTTAATTGGACTTGTCATCTCAACATAAAGGTTTAATATAATTGTTTTGAACTTCACTCTTTAATACAATCTAAACTCATTTCTTCAATATACAAGTTGAACTTACCTATTTTTTAAGTTATTTTCGATCTAGTAGTATTTTCATAATTTTTCTTTATTAAATATAATTTTTTTCTCTTATCCTATTACTTATGCACAAGCACATCCACTTGTAGTTGTAGAGTTAATAATGTGACACTACCATATACTCAAAATACAACCAAGTCTCAAGTCTCATATTGTTGAGAAATAATATTATACTTTTGTTATAAGTTTAATATATCCTACCATACATACTTTTAAACATATTATTATTATTATTTATGTTGTTAATAGTTATAATATATTAAATATTATTAATAATAATAAATTTTTACTATTCATATAAAGATAATTTAAATATTTATTTCCTTTTTACATTTTTTTTCCTTCCAATTTTCTTCTCTCATTTTTTTTGCCCTTTTTTCCTCCTTTAAAAACGAAAAAAATCATGACCACCTGGAGGATTCACTGGTCAAGACCCCCGACCTGGTTTTGACCTGACCACCTGTCAGATCACTGTCCGGATCTTGACCGTATGTGCGGGTCATGGCAATGGTTCTGACGCGATGATGTAAAAGTTGGACCCGTTCACATGCTGAATCCTACTTGTTCTGAGGTTTAGGTATAACAATTGATTTTAATTCATGTATAGACAAAAAATAGTAAAGGAAAAAGTAGCGGAAAAATTAAAACCCTAAGCTTAAAATCCAAACCGATAGACGTGTACTTAATTAGGGTCCGCAACTCAAGTATAGAGTTTACATTATTCGTTTGAATGTAATAAATGTGGTACATATATATAAACCTCCACTCCTTTTACGGTGCAGTACATTAATATTGGCTTGTAGACATAAAACAAAAGTAGTAAACTTTAAATACCAACTTAAAAAAAAAAAAAAAGAAAGAAAGGAAAATGCAAGCATCACGGGTCCATATATTTAAGCTCGTTTTATGGACTCACCAGCAATGTCAAGCCTACTTATGAGCTCATAGGTATATCTATAGGCCCTAGCTACATCTAGTGGGCATAGGCAGCCTAAGTGTGTGTATATATATGATGCATTATATAGAAGGCTCAATTAATTGTAGGATAAAATATAAATGTATCCTTTTATATTTGTTCCATGTGCAGTTTGCCTCTTTATCTTTGAAATTATGTTTTTAGATCCCTAAATCTTTCAAAAGATGCATTTAGACCATTAAAGAAGTAAAAGTACACATCTTTAATGATTAGGTATACTTGCAATTTATCTTTAATTATATTAAATTTTGGGTTAAGTCCAATAACTACTTGAATTTGATTTGTTAGATTAAGTGACAAGGTTAAAGGAATTAGGTCCATGCATTTGTAATGGCTAAAGAAGATTTAGCACAATAGGCTTGAAGTTAGAATCGTTAGATTAGTCTATTCACTTTCAATATTTTTCAAAGAAGCTTATACTCTTAAAGAGACTTTCTATGGGCGTGAACTCAAGAAAGGCCCATGTAAAATTCCAATAATAAAAGGATTTTATCTTAGTCATCTATCGTTAGTGTAATTTGATGAATGTCGCTAACAATCATACTCTATGAATGCCCAGAGATCCCCTCATTTGACAAAGTTGAAAATGGAGACAAACATTGTCAACCATCATATGGCAAAATACTTTCACAAGAGATCAAACAAAGCTCAAAATGAAAAAAAAAAAAAAAATACCTCTCCCAAAGAACTATGGGATTTAATACTATATACCTTCTCTACGCATCACAAATACATTCAAACTTCCCAAAATTGCTTGCTCCTTCTCTTACTTTCTTAGCAAAGTCATTCCTTATGTGTGCTTTTTTATCACTTCTCTAAAATCACATATATTAAAGGTAAGCAAGCAACCTCATTGTACAAGGTACCCACTCATACTTAGACTATGTAGGGTCCAAGTAAATATTAGGGGTTATGGGATAGTATCTTAATACAAATTTTTCAAAACCTATTCTTATAGGGTTAGGTTTGAGTACAAATATGAGTACCAAATTCTCTAAATATTATTACACAACATTAATAAATTAGAAAATGATTAACAATACTATTATTTTGGATTATAATTTTTCTTTTTTAAGTTTAGGGTAAATTACAATATAATACATCAACATGTAAGAATAAAATCAATTAAGGTATCAATATTTTAGGTAGTTAAAAAAAAAAAGGAATCAACATTTTGCAAATTCAGCCAAGCGAGGTATTCATAACAAATGATTGAGGAAAATTAAGGAATATTACTAACAAACTATTCAAATGTTAATATCTTGAATAATTTTGTAAAACAACATTTCTTAATTAACTTATGTCGACAAAAATTGATTCCTCTTTTTAATTATTTGAAACATTAATAGCTTAAATAATCTTATCCCCAAAACATTAATATCTTCTTATGTAATTTACCCTTCAATTTTAAGTCTATATATTGAAAACCTTAAACTGCTACTTATTTACCTATATGGCATTTCATATCATCATTTTCTTTCCCACTTTTTTTTTTTTCATTTCCCCCCTTCTTCACCATTTTATAACCATAATATAATTTATTGTAATTTTCCAAGCAATTCATATCATCATTTTCTTTCCCACTTTTCCAATTTACCTTCTTCTTGACCATTTTTTAACCATAATCTAATTTGTTGTGTTTCAACTATGACTACATATCATTATTTTCTAGGATAGATGTTTTATGGTGTTTTATACTATAGCATATGTTCTTTATTGTATAAGCTTAATCTTCTAAGCTATATAAAAGTATTGGTTATCTATAGAAGTTAATGAGTATAAAAATATCACAAAAAATTTTCAATCTCTAAAATTCACTACAACTTCCACATTTTTGTATGATATCTTGAGAAGTAAATCTAAATTATGGGTCTTAAAGCTTAACAATGATTTGGACTTGACTCTTTAGAAAAGTCAAGTTTATGAAATTGGCATGACTATGGAAGATTTGGTATAGTGGGTTAAGAGTAGGGATTGTTAGACCAAACCAACCCATCCACTTTCAACTTTTCTTGAGGAGCTCATACATTCAAAGAGCCCTTCCTCAGGATAAAGATCCCATATAAAAATTCATCAATAGGGGGGATCATATCATCCGTTGATAGTCAATGAGATTTGATGGACATCATTAAAAGCTAAGCTCTATTAATACCTAAAGCTCCTGTAAACCCCTGAAAATTTTATAATTCTTAAAAAATAATCCTAAGAGTCAAACACCAGAATCAAAACCCTAAAAATTGAACCAAGTTAAAACTTAATTCTAAATAAGATCAAAAACGAGAATTCTTAGTCTTGAGAAAATGAGAACCTTTGAAACAAAATATAAAAATCTAACTATCAGTTGAATCAACATCCGTACGCTAATCAAATCATCTACCCGATTTCTAACACGTAAATCAAGACAATATATCCAAATAACGCTCAACAACGAAATGCTAAGATCTTAAATCATTCGGTGAATTTTAGAATCAGAAATTTCAATTTTCACCAAAAGTCAAATTGAGTCAACTCATAACCCTAGACTCGGTTAAACGATCTCGAGAACTGAAAACTATTAAATAATCACAAATAAAATGAGATAAACCATAAATATCGAACTAAAAATATAATACGGTAAAAACTCCAAAATTATACCTTGTGAATAACTCAACAAAACCGGAAGTCAAACCGGAACTTTAAAAGTCAACAAAGCATACAAACAAACCTAGTGTTTAAGATCCGACAATCCCACGCTCTTAAATTCTAAACAACGAAATGAAAATAATTGTTGATAATAGTTCGTAACAATATAGGAAAGTTTAAAAATATCAGATTCTCAAATTTCTAGTGTCTTCCGGATCCAAACGGGATCAGTTTTCAAAAACCCTGTCCTGGTACACCGGATGGAAAAAATATTCCGTTAATACCAATAGACTCGTAAAAATATAATGTTTTTAAAAATATCGGTTTTAGAATTTTTCGGTAGCTAAAAATTACAGATATCGCATTATTACGTGTATTTTTATTACTACCGGTACTTTAATTGTCTAGTTTACTACTCATAGTACTTTTCTACCATTCATTACTATTCCTCTATCTCTACTTTTTCTTACTATCTATTTTTACACCTACATACCTATTTCTTATAATTTTCTTTTCCCATAAAAATTCTACACCACATATTACTAAACTTCTCTTACACTTTTCTTCTAAAATTAATTTTTAATCAAATTTCTCTTTCTCTCCCCTTCATTGCTATCCACTCCCCCTCTCTCTTCATCCTCATTTATTTTTTTTTTCAATTAACTTAATTACATCTAATTTTCACTCCAAAATTCTATAAATACCCTATTCCTCCTTTATTCTTTCACACAATTCATTTCACTACCAAAACTCTCTCAAAATCTCTCTACAAATCCTCTCTTCTAGGGTTCTCTCTACCAAAACTCTCTTAAACCAATTCTTTACAAAAAGTCATTCCTTATACACAAACTTTCTACCACATATCACTACTCACATAATACCTCTTTCATCTACCATCTTCATACCACATAAACACTTTAGGTAAACTTCTTCCAACCATTTATTTACTCATGTCATGTAACTTATCATGACTATGGTGTTATTTTGAAACTCATATGAGTAGTAAAAACAACAACATGTTCATGTTTTGTTCTTGCACATGAACTTCCTATTTTATTATGTTGATTTTATTATTCATATCTAACTAAATATATTTATGTGTTTATACATAATCTTTAGAGCATATAAGCTTACTTGTTATTTATTTAATTTCATGCTTTGCAATTTATTTATTTATTTCATGCTATTATGAAGACTAGTCTTTCTAGTCTTAGACTTGTCCATATCAAGTCAAAACAACCTTTTATTTATTTTCTTTATTCTTTTGGAACTAGTCTATTCTTAGTCCCGGGATGCCTTGATGAAGTTAAGGCTCCCAATACTTGACCGGGATACCTTGATGAAACTAAGGTTCCCAATACTTGATATTTTATTATCTTGCTTATTATTATTTGTTTCTAGTATTTTCTTATGTTCTTATTATTTTACATGCTCATAATACTTGCATCTACATAATGATATTGTCTCAACTAATTTAAAAGTAGAATTTTACTAAAGGAACTTCAAACTAGATTTTCTATTATGTGACTTGTCACAAAATAATGGAGTTATTATCAAACAACATAGAAATAGAGTAATATAAGTTCTCTCAAAGTTTTCTTAAATAACAAAGATAGTTTTACCAAGGAAACATAAGAAATAAATACTTTTATTGTATATTATGGGAACCTAAGTTTTAGTAAAATAATTTGTTAGTTTTCAAAGATCTTGCAAAAAGCTTAAAGATGAAACTCTTTTAAACTCCATGACAAAACCAAGAAACAAACTATTTTGAAAGTTAAGATAAAAATCAACTCATAAAGTTATGAACCCACTTAGGAAAATAATGATTTTCAAGTTCTTAAAAAAGAAACTTATTTTCAAAAAAATATAAATAAAATAAGATTAGAAACAAAGGATTTTATCAATAAAGAAGATTCTTTTCAAAGGAAATAAAAGAACAAGTTTTAGAAAAAAAATTATATTTTAGATAATAAATATAAGAAGACAAGACTCATTTTCTAAAACAATCCTAAAGATATAAAAAGATTTTCAACAACTTAATACACTTTTGATAACTTTGATCTTTTATCACTAGAAGTAAAATTTATTAAAGACTAAGGTTAAAGGCAAATCTGCTTGTTTTGGAAAAATGAATGAACAAAATAAAATAAGAATATACTCATTTATAATAACTTACGAAAATATAAAGTTTCTTCAAAATACTTGAAAGGAAATTTATCAAGTTATGTTTCAACACTTTTAAAAAGAATTATTTCATGAAATAAATTTTTGAGACACTATCATTAGAAATTTTGCATATAAAGTGAGCTTATCTATATACTCAAAGGATTATCAAATATATATATATATTTTTTTTACTAAAGGATTTTTGAATGAAGTTGAGTTAGGAAATGGTTTTGCAAAATTTAGAAATTTTTGTTTTAAATCTATACCCAATATTTTCGGAACCCAAATGACCTTATATGATAAAGATAACCTTAGAAATGGATAGATCTTTTCGAATATGTAGAAAACGGTATATTATATGCAAAATTCCTAGTTAAAATGAGCAAGTTATGGCTATTTTAAATTGGAATTTCATTCTATACGAATTTGACGAACATAGTGAAATAGAATTAGAAAGTTTAAGTAGAATTTCTACGAAATACTCATCCCGGGTATTTTTTTTTTGTCTAGGTGATGAAGGATACGAGAATACCCTACCCGAGGATTACTACGACTAAGAAAATCGCAAAATGGACGAGTGAGTTATTCCTCTTAATTTCATTACCTTGTTTGTGCTTATAAAGTAGTAGCACTAGTATACTAAGAAAAGATAAAAATGGATATATATTTGGGGAATTCCGGGTTATATATATCTATGTGTGTGTGTGTGTGTGTGTGTGTGATTCTATGTTTATGTGTGAAATGAGAATTAAGAATATCGCAACTTCAAACTGTCTGTTTAAGTATTTTTGTTTACTTACTTGTATGACTGCTTATTATTTGCTAAATTGATTGATCGCCCCTTAATAAACCTTAATAAGGTTTGGCTTAAGAAAAATAAAACGCTCACGAATAGCATCCATCGAGTCACATTTCTTTCAAAAGGCTGCTACTTCTATGCATAGAGTTGGATTGGCTGTTATCGTGCTGTGACACGGCCATGTTCCTTCCTAGAGAATCTAAATCTCCCAGGAAATGCGACTCTAGGTTCGGAGTCGAGCCAACCGAACACTTTAGGTGGAAACCTGGGGACTAGCAGTAGAAGATCGATGATCTTCATTACCGATTCCCTAATCTTTGATACGAAGGGGTAAATCCGTCCTATATATGGTTTCCGGATAACTATATATATTTGCGTAATCACGTGATTGTTGCATTGTATGCATAACATATGTGTGAAAATTTAAATGAACTTGTTTGAAAACATGGTGCGAATGAAAAGGAATATCTCACTAAGCTAGTTGTAGCTTATACCCTGATAGATTTTTGTTGAAATAGGTATAATCGTGGCTTAAATTGAGGATCATGACATTAAGGAAGTCATAGGAGGATGTTAAGCTTCTATGAAGGAAATGGAAACATAAGATGAAGTAATTTTGTAAGGTTCTTTATATGTAATGTATTCTATGTTAGTATTTTGGAGATTCTAAGATGTATATTTATTTGAAGACAATAGAGGGACATGCCCTTAACAATTGTAATTCAATATGTTTATGTTTTATGGTAAGTATTCTCTTTGCCTTGTTACTTATTTATTATCAATATAAATTGCGTTACTCCGATGCGTTCTCTTGGTTGTGATGTACGCCTTATACATGATATGGAAGCCTTTGCGTGACTGAGGTAGTCATTCCTAGGCTTTAATATTGTGTATGGCGGACTGCCATGTTTAGGGTATCCTTGGGGGTGTGACAACTCCCCCTCGTTTAGGGAATTTGGAAATTGAAAGAATCCATCGTGCTATTAAAATACTTTTACTAAAAGAGCAAGTAGAGCTCAAAGTGAAGAACATACTACCTTTCCTATAGAACAGTGAGGTTGATGTTAGCTCCTTCACCCATCACTAGTGTGTTTGAGCTCTTCGAGACCGTTTGTTCCTTCTCCTTATCTTCACACCATTAGTCATTTAGCCATTCCTTACATGTACTTTCACGTCATTCCTTTAAGGCCACATGCAACACAAGATACATGCTAATGCACATAGCATTACAACTGGGTCTACCCTATAACAACATCAAATAAATAGACTCAATAGTTGTTTGCCATCAATTTCTAGCTATATACAAATATATATGCACATATTGCTTTTTTAATATCATAAGACCAACCTTTGCATTTTTTATATTAGAAAAATAATTTTAAATTTCTTTCTAAAGTGGTTTGCTATAATAAATATATGAAAGTAAGGTAGTCCTCATGCTACATAAAACCATAATATTACTTAAAATATTGAATATACCTGAAATTTAAGAAAATAGATATATATATATATATATGAGTTGTATAAGGTACAATGTAGGTTTTATAAGATACAATGTAATTCTATAGTGTTACAGGATAGGTTTCAAGTGTAAAATTTGGTATCCTATACCTTACAAGGTAACGTGTGAAGAAGCCTTCATACCTTACCCGCCTTGTATCCGCTTACCCTTAACTTATAGTGTCAGATGTATGTTGCATGCACATTTCTATTGCATTTAGATCTACACTATTACATGCTAAATTTTTGTTTGTCTAACATCTATCCCAAGCCTATCGTTAAACTTATAAGCTTGTCTTAATGCTCATGTGTCTTTTAATGATTATAGATGATGTCAGTCATCATGCTTAAAAAACTTTGTTAATCCATAGGTAGGGAAAATTGATAATGTGATTAAGTTACTTATATGTGTATATAGAGTTATTTTTAAATCACCACCTTTCTCATACATGTTTTAAAAGTTCAAATTAAAAGATTTTTTTTATTAGGATTAGCAATTTAAGTAATAATTTAGCATTTCTTAATTTGACTGTAAAAGTACAATAAAAGTATTTAATCAACTTTTGTGATAAATTGCCTAGATAGGCACTAAAAATAATACAAGCTTCAAATATCACTTGTAAAATAACAAGCATTATAGACCCATTCTATTTGACTCACCATCTAACCTAAACTTATCTAGAAGTCTATGAAGATATCTTTAGGTTCATGAACTACTTGGAGATTCTAGGTATCATTAGAAGTAAAAAGAAAAAAAGATTGCGTTATACATACATATATATATGACATTTTTATAGGTATGATTTATAGATAGTTATAATTGGTTACCATGTACCCTAATCTCATGAACTTGTCATTCGACTCATGGCTTTTTTCTTGGTTACTTGTCACATTAAAATTAAGAAAAAAAATAAGGGATAATGTCATGGTTTACATCTCAACTTTATGTTCTTTTGCAATTATAAACTTGAAGTTTGTGATTGTTAGTTTGTGCAATTAATTAGATGTTTAGTTGCTATTATTTATACCTCTCTCTTTCTGTTTTGTATAGATGACGGGGATTTTTTGTTATGTAGTAATATAACTTGGAATTAGTATATAATATAAAATAAGACATTACAAGTGTTGCATTATGGTTGGTTACCCATGATGATAGAGATAACCGTAGTTAATAAAAAGAGACGAAGTATAAATGGTAATAACTAAACAATTAATTAGGTGTACAAATTCATAATTTAAAATTCCAGAAATATAATTGTGAGAAGGCATAAAGTTAAGGTGTAAACCATGACATTATCCAAAAAAAAAAAAAAGAATTATATGTTCTACCTATAATTTTTTAACTCAAAATGTAGACATAATAGGCATGTTAATGAGCATATTTAAACAAAAGGCTCCTTAAGCCCAACCGAATATAGTTAAGGCATAAGTTAGCCCAATAGCTGCATTGCTGACTCTCATGGCACATTTGGCTATCCCTGACTCTTTTAGTCAGACATATAACCCTTGCTTAGTCAAATAATGCTCGTTTAAACTTTATCACTTGATCCGATTCTCCTTGATCATACAACATTACCTTAACCTCCCACATTCTTAAAGCGTGGCTTAGTGGCCTTCCAACCACTAAGCTTGTGACCTTTAAGTTCTCTATTGTCTCCATGAACTAATTACTACCATCCAAGATGATCTATAAATGTACCTTTAGATGTCTTATAATGAAAAGTCTAAAAACCTCTACACATTACTCTGTCATTTTACTAATTCTCTTATATAGTTTTATTAACTTAACTACTAAAGTGATCGTGCTGGACAACCCCCAATGCCTACTAACCTCTTTCTATTAGTTAAGGCATCGACAATTTGACGTCATTTTTAGGAAAGTGAAAACCCTTGTTCTTCTAGAAATTTTCCTTACCTCGAGTTCATTCCATTAGTACCCATGGCTAGGAACTCTTGAAGAGTTAATAACGAGAATCTCACTACCTCGGCAACGAGAGAACAACCTATAATCTCTAAGTCTATGGCTCGTAGTGAGTGGCGAAGTTGGAATGAAGATGTCACAAACATGATGATGAAGTTTGGAGGCTCTAAGCTTGCATTAATGAGCTTGAGCACTAGCACCACCGAATTGAAGGGGATAATGAATCTAGCTCTAATGGTCATAACAACCAATTAGACAATCAACAAATTTGGTTTGTGGATCCTCGTGATCAAATGCTTGATGCAACCCAACAAGTAGTGGCATCCTAAGTTTAGCCAATTGATCCTATTATGGATTGCCTTTCTCGAAAATTAAATTATGACCAACTAAAAGGCATCATTAAGAGGATGTTTGAAGAGAAGGAGGATAAGAAGAGTGTCTTCGCCATGATTTACTAGAAAGATTACCTCATTGTGTAAGCGATTCAAGATGATGCAATTCTCATTTAAAACCTTTTGGTTTCCAAAACAGGTTGGTATAGATATACCACGAAAATTCCAGCCCTTAAATTGTAATTTTCCCAAGCTTTACATTATCCAAAATTTCCTTAGCAAACACGTAGATATATATTATATATATATATGTAATTGAAAAATCCTTTAATATAGATATATAGTGTTACCTCAACGATGATTTTTCATAAAACAATTTATTTTAAAAGTTTGAAAAATGAAGTGTACAAAATCTCTTTTTAAATTATTGGAACGAAAATTAAAAATAATGAATTTGTTATAAAGGAGGGCCTACTAAATTTTTTATATTTTCTTAATTTCTTAAAAATAAATTTACTTCTTAAAATTTGGTTCTTTAAGTTGTCTACCACTTTTATTTCCTAAGTGGATTTTCAACTAGCAAGTTGCTCTTAAACTTGAGTTGGAAAAACTATTTGGTTCTTAGTGTTCTTCAAAGTATTGGTGTAAACCGATAAACAAGTTCTTAAGAAAAATTTCATAACAAACAATTATCAACATTAAAATTTATAAAAATTTAATTTAACAATTTGGAATTAATGTAGTTGAATCATTATCCTACGTTTTGGTGAAAATTTATCATAAGTATTTAAAATCATGTTTATTGAGAGTTTAATCTTATTTTAAAAGAAAATAACTATTTTTATTTCTTTAAAAACTTTATCATGATAACAACATTATGATCATGCATGAATATAAACTTGTATTTATGTAGGTAAAATAACTCATATAGAAAATAAAAGACATAGATTATTAAATAAACACATACGAACAAAAATTTGAAGTATTAGCTTGCATCAAGGCTTCTCAAAACTTAGATATGGACAAGTTACATAAAAAGAAAAGAAAAACGTAAGGATGCTTAAGGAAAAGAAAAAGAAGAAAATTGTGGAAGTTGTAGACATTTATTCAAGTCTTTCGAGGACTTAGAAATGGACAAGTCACATAAAGAAAAGCAAAAAAAAATAATAAGAAAATCATAGGAGTCTCAAATTCTTGTCAAGATTCATTGGGACTTAGATTATGGACAAGTCCAAAAAACGGTTTGACTTGATGAGGATAAGTTTAAGGCTAGGATAATTAGTCTTGATTACTTGCATGAAATAAATAAATGTGCAAGAAAATAAAAGCATAAATAAAAAGTTAGATTAATGATTATTTAGGCTCTAAGATATATAGTTATATACTTATACATAATAACATATGAGAGTTAGCTTAAAAGCATGAACACAATATAATAAGAACACATTATGATTATGAACAAGACATTAATAACATGTTGTTTTTCATGATTCCATTCCCTAGCATTATTATCATGAGGTTTGCATAGAATCAATATACATTGTTCATGTTATGTCACATGAACAAAAGAGAGGTTTTAGGAATTTTATCTAAGGTTAATGAAAGAGTTGGAGATGAAAGAAACAAATGGGTGGTGTGATTATTTTTCGTAAAGAGAACTGGATGGTAGGGGAAATTATTAGAGAGCGAAGTTGAGAAGAAATTTTATTAGAGTTTTGGTATGTGAAATGAGATGTGTGAAAGAAGTGGAGGGAAATTTGATATTTATAGATAATTATGAAAGGAAATTATATGTAATAAAATAAATTGAAAAAGAAAATAAAATTGAAGGGGAGAGAGGGGATGTGCGCCGATTCAAGAGAGAGGAGGGAGAGAGTATGATAAAAAATTAATGTTAGGAGAGAAAAGTAAATAAAGTATAAGAAAGTTATGTAAAAAGTTGTATTAGAAATAAAAAATGTAAGATATATGTATGTAAGTGTAAACCCCTAAATTTTCGGAATCGGTTTAGCACAACACCCTAACCGGAAGTCAAACGAAACCCTAAAGGTCAACAAAACCCTAGTTTACCGTATCCATCTAAATCCGGCATTGCCGTTTTCTTTGACCCTGAAAAACGAAGTTGGGATGATTAGCTCAAATAGTTCGTAATAATCATAGGTTTTATAAAAGTTTCAGTTTCGCGAAATTCGGATGTCCTTCGAACCCGATCGGACACAGTTCTCGAAAAACGTGTCCGGAAGCCCGGAATAGTAAAAATATTCCGAATACACCGTTAGACTCGTAAAAATATAAGTTTTCCAAAAATATCAGTTTCGTAATTTTTCGGTAAGTAAAAATAACAGATATAGCTATTATACACGTATTTTCTTACTACCGGTACTTTAATTGTCATATCTACTTTACATTATACTATCATTACTATTCTACACTATTCTTTTATCTCTACTTTTTCTTACACCTATTCTTACACTCTACATAACCTATAACCTTAACTTTTTACCTTTTCCATAACTTTATATCACATCTACCTTACATATTACATCTTTTATTTCTTCAAAAAGTTAAAAAAATAAAACAAATACCCCTCCCCCATGCTATGGCCGCCCCCTTGTCCCCTCTCCCCTCAATTTTTGTTTCAATTTTATTTATTTAAATAACACAAAAATCACTCCACATTTTCCTATAAATACCCCCCTCCTCTTTCACTTCTTTCACACATTCACTACCCACAAATTCTTACCAAAACTCTCTCAATTTTTCCTCTCAAAGCTCTCTCAAATTACTATCTCAAAACTCTCTCAAAATAATTCCACAACAACTTCCACCAACAACAAAAACCCATAACCACATAACCATATCAAAGTCTTCTTTAGGTAACCCCTTTATAATTCTTTCTTCTTCTTCATGTCATGTAACTTTACATGACCATAGTGTGAGTTTCCAAAGACTACAAGTTATGGAAACTACATTATGTTCATGTATTGTTCTTGTTCATGCCAATCCATTATGTTTATGTTGTTTATTATTATTAATATATTATATCTATATATATATTCTTTAGAGCATATAAGCTCACTTGCAATTTATTTATTTCATGCAAAGCAATTTATTTATTTTTCCATTGCAATTTATTTATTTATTCCTTGTTGAAATAAGACTAGTCTCTAGTCTTAGACTTGTCCTCATCAAGTCAAAACAAGTTTTCTTTCTTTCATTTTATTTTATTATGGGACTAGTTTACTTCTTAGTCCCGGGAGCCTTGAAAAAGCTAAGACTCCAATACTTGACTTTATTATTATGCTTTATGTTATTTTGGTTATTATTATTCTCATAATCATGTTCATTTAGATTGTTGTCCATAATTTTATTTAAACAAAAAGAAGAATTTTGTCACTTAGAAATAAGTTTATGAAAGTATAAAATCTATAAAGCAAACAAAATAAACTCATTCCTTTTCATGTTACAAAAAGAACTCACTATAATTTTATAAACTACTTTACTTTAAAAAGCCACTTAGATCTTTATTATTTCACCTTGATTTTCAAAAAAAATATTTTGTTGACAAAAATGGTTCTTTTCAAAGAAAGAAAATAAGATGGATGACTAAGGAAATTTTTAAGTAAAAACCTTGCAAACAAATAGGCAAAGAAAATTTATGGTTTGAAAATAATAAAGTTATTTCTTTTCAAGTTACAAGAAGAAGTTAATAAGATTATAGAAATTAGTTTTTCTACAAAAAGCCCTTAATTGTTCACATTGTTTTTATGAAGAAAACAAATTTTCATGCATGAATGATTTTTTTGAAAATATGAGATATAAGAAAAGAATGAGAAATTTCAAGTAAGGATTTTTGCAAAACAAGTAAACAAAGGAATTTACACAAGAAAAATGAAGAAAAGAACATTTCCTAGAAAACTTCAAATATAGTATAATAACTTAGAAAGTAGAAAATTTTATTTTCAAAAGTACTTAGAAAGAGATAAAACCAACATAAAACGTTTTTAGAAAATAAAGAAAAACAAGGTATTCATTTCAAAGAAATTTACAAAAACAATTTCCGAAAAGCTTCAACCCGACATTGTTTTACCTAAGAAAAATAATTTGGACAACAAGACACTTGAGCATGCTTAAATATGAGTTATATAGTTATAAAAAGAGAATTTTTCAACTATATAGATAACTAAGTATTTATCAAACAAATTTTGATTTCTTGAACCAAAGTTGTTTTTACTTGAAAATCCGTGGTGAATTTTGTCGCCACTTTTTCGGAGCCTATATGGCTTTGTTTGTGGGAAATAATTTTAGAAATGGGTAGATCTTTTCGAGTAGATAGAAATCGGTATATTATATGCGCGATTCCGAGTTAAAATGACCAAGTTATGGCCATTTTAAGTTGGAACATTCTTCTATACGAACTTTAACGTTCTTTGACATTGTTTTGTCAAAATTCAAGAAAATCTTCAAGAAAAACTCATTATGGGTATTTTCTTTGGTTAGGTGACCCCGAGGAAGGATTTCTTCACCCCGAGAACTATTACGATTAAGTGGAGTGTGTGAACGACTCATCCGCTTAGAGGAATAGACGACAATGGCATCGTGAGTTTATTTCCATTAAATGCTACTTGTTGTGCTTGTAAATTAGTTGCACTAGAGTTAGGAAAAGATAAACCGATATGCATGAAAAATAATTCCTTGAAAGAATTCTAAGAATATCGAAGCCGAATTGTTCTAAGTGATTGTTTTAGTCTAATGTTGATTTGTGTGAAATTCCTTGATCGCCCTAAAGTTGAAAATAATTATGTTATGACTTTATAAATTAATGAACTCATGCATACCACGAAGTGAGTCACATTGCATGGTTGGGTTATTATCCTTGGGTGAGAAGGATAGTAAGCTCATGTCGAAAGCAACACTTGGCGGAAGATCCGAAAGCGATTGCTTGGCGGCTTAATGGTATATGCTTGGCGGTTGATCCGAAAGCAAGGTCAAATCAAGTAGGTTCGGAATACTTGGCGATGAGTGCTCGCAAGTTTAAAAGTTTTTTTGAATGCTTGGCGATGTGTGCTCGCAAGCGTAAATTTTTCTTAAAACTACTTGTTTTGAGTATCACCAAACCCCGAATGGAGGGCGTAAATCCATTCAACATATAGTTCCCGGAAAGCTATATGATTGATTGCCCACGTGTTTGATGCATTACATATGTGTGGATAACCAACTTGTTTGAATCTTGTTACAAGAAGTTATTTATGGAAATAGTTCTCACTAAGCCCATTAGCTTATACCCCGATAGCTATCTTTTGCAGTTCCCGTACTTATGGTTAAGGCCACGTGGACCATGCGGGCAGGTAATTCCTTTTGAACATTAGAATCTGGATAAAAGTTTAGCATAGTATTAGCATACAAATATTTGTATACTAGACTAGTAATTTAGGGAATTGTCCTTAAGTTTGTAAAGTCTTTGCCATGAACAAATAATTATTGTGAATCCTCTTTTCTTAATATGTTTTTATATCTCCTTAAACTTCATTATTCCACATATGGTCCTTTAAAGTTGTGAAAGTACGCCTTACACTTAATATAAAAGCTTTTGGGAATGGCTAAGGTTGTCATACTTAAGCTTTAATATTGAGTGTGGCGGACTGTCACGTTTAGGTACCCATTGAGGCGTGACAGTAAGGTTATAGGAATAGGTAGTAAGGAAAAGTAGAGATAGGAGAATAGTAGGAGAATAGTAAATGAATAGTAGACTAAACAAATAAAATCCCCGTAATAAGAAAATATACGCGTAAATAAGCTATATCTAATATTTTTAGGAGCTGTAAAATTCTATGACTGATATTTTATGATTCCTCATCTTATTACAAGTCTAAATATGTTATTGGAATATTTTCACCATTTCGAGTACCAGGACCTTGTTTCCAAAAACTGATACCGTTCGGATTTGAAACAAGTAAATTTTTTACGAATCTGATCTTTTTAGGTTACGTGACATTATTCTACATTATAATCTAAGGTTATCTCACTTTTATTGTTTTATGGTTTCACACTCGGGATTGTCGAATCTGGATTCACTAGAACTTGTTGTTGATTTAGTTGACTTTAGGGTTTTGATTCGACTTTTGGTTCCAAGGTTTCTATTATAAGGTTATCATAAAATCTAGGGGTTTACATCTGCACGCTTGTGCACATGCCTATGCAAACAAAAAAAAAGTGTCCATAAGCAAAATTTGGTCCTCAACACCATCTATACGGGCTCGTGCACGCCCGTGCAAAATTTCCCATGAACCCAAAGTTTCCAACTTCGAAAATTTCACTTCTCAAACACATGTTTTGATCTTCATCAAACACACTCCATCACTCACATACATGAACCATATACCCTTCCAACAACTTACATGATAATTACACCAAAAGCCCAAACTCCACATCAACTACACACTCCATCAACTCCATCCACAAACAATACCTAGGCTATCACAATTTAAGAATCATACTACTAATATTATCCCTCAACTTCACTTATCCAACTTCAAACTCATCAACAAGCTTCCAACCATCAAAACCCATAAAAAACATAAACTTCATTTACTCAAATTTTACAAAAATTAACAAGAAAAGAGGAAGATATAACTTACCTATATTAGCCTTGACTTGATGATGGAAACAAACTTGAGTTCCTAATGAATTTTGAAAGAGAAAAACAAGAAGATGATAGTATAGATGTGTGTGTGTGTGTTTTACGTCTATTGCAAAAAAAAAAAAAAAAAAAGGACGAGATGATTTTTGCCCAAATTTTTTATATGTATCTCTTATAAATAAATAAGGTGAAGGTTGACTTTCAAGGCATACATGAGCTATTGAGTGTAGGTGTGTGTATGTTAATTATGGTGGGCTTAAGGCCAATAGTTACAAAAATTAGGCTTGATTTTGTATTTAAAATGCATTAAGGAATTAATAATTGAAATCAATATAAAGTTTTGATAAATTTAGCTTATAAATTTTATTTGAAAGGAATTTTTCTTATGAAAATCTATATTAGAATGCTTTACAATTTAGAGATTAAATTTTTGAAATCTAATTTTTCTAGAGAAGTTTAGAAGTAAGATAATTGATATGCAACTTGAAATGAGTTACTTGGACCATTAGATCTCTAAAGACTTAACTAATGAAAATTTTGAAATTAATTAAACTAAGAGGCCACTTTAAAAAAGATTTAAATGAAATTTTGAATTCTTTTTTTTTCTTATTTATCTTATTTCATACATGTTAATACACTTAAATCTAATAATCAAAACATTCATTCATAAATATATACTAAAACTTCATTGATTTTTAATTCTATTTCCTAAACTTACTAATGGAAAAACTTGGGGTTTACATCACCTCCTTATTATCTATTAGCTCAAATTAAACTTAAGTTTATTAACTTAAGTTAAACTTATATCTATTTTATTAGTTTAACCCTATTTATTAACTATTAGTTTCAATTTACACAACACATGCATTAACACTCATAGTTAGTGTGTCACGCCCCAAGGAGTACCTTAAACGTAACAGTCCGCCACACTCAATATTAAAGCTTAAGTATGACAACCTTAGCCATTCCCAAAAGCTTTTATATTAAGTGTAAGGCTTGCTCTCACAAATTTAGAGGATCATACATGGAATTATGAAGCTTAAGAAGATATAATAACATATTAAGAAAAGAGGATTCATAATATTCCATTTACTTATAACAATGATCTTTATAAATTTAGGGACATTTCCCTAATTCACTAATCTATTATGAGAATATTTGTACATCATTTCTATTACTAAACTTCTTAAAATTTCCTTATCCAAAAAGAAATTACCTGACAGCAAGGTCCTCGTGGCCTCAACCACAGATAAGGGAACTGCAAAAGATATTTATGGGGGTATAAGCTGACAGGCTTAGTGAGAACTATTACCATAAATAACTTCTTGTAACAAAATTTTAAGCAAGTTTTTTAATCAAACAAATGGAATGCAACACACACGTGAGCAAACAAGGCATATAGTTTTCCAGGAACTATATATTGAATGGATTTACGCCCTCCATTCAGGGTTTGGTGATACATAACCTCAAGACAAGTAGTTTTAGTTAAAAGATTTATGCTTTCGAACAATGTCGTCAAGCATATGAAGCCTACTTGGATTGAGCCTTGCTTTCGGATCTTCCGCCAAGCATTTCCTTAACGCCGCCAAGCAATCGCTTTCAAACACTCCGCCAAGTATTGCTTTCGACATGACCTTACTATCGTTCTCACCCAAGGATAATAACCCAAATGCAATGTGACTCACTTCGTGGCATGCATGAATCCATTTATTTATGATATCATAACATTATTATTATCAAATTTAAGGCGATCAAAGAATCTCATACAAAGCAAGTGTTATACTAAAACAAACATTTAAATCAATTCCAACCTTGATATTCTTAGGATTCTTTCAAAGAATTATTTTACATACATATCCATGTGTCTTTTCCTAACTCTAATGCAACTAAATTACAAGCACAACAAGTATAGCATTTAAAGGAAATAAACTCATGATGCCATGTTGACTATTCTTCTTATACGGATAAGTCGTTCGCACACTCCACTCAATCGAAATAATCTTCGGGATATAGCTATCCTTCCTTGGAGTCACCTAGCCAAAGAAAATACTCACAATGAGTATTTCTTGATGATTTTCTTGAATTTTGACAAGACAATGTCAAAAGAACGTTAAAGTTCGTATAAAGGAAAGTTCCAACTTAAAATGGTCATAACTTGGTCATTTAACTCGGAATCGCGCATATAATATACCGATTTCTACCTATTCGAAAAAATCTACTCATTTCTAAAACTATTTTTATCAAACTAAACCATTTAGGCCCCGAAACAGTGGTGATAAAATTCATTACGAATTTTCTAACTCAAAAACAACTTTAGTCCAATCATCCAAAAATTTATTTGATAAATACTTAGTTCTCTATATATTTGAAAAATCCTATTTTTATAGCTACATAGCTCATATTCATTCATGCTCAAGTGTTTATTGTCCAATCATGTTTCTTAAGTAAGGAAATATTCATTAGAAGTTTAGAAAACTATAGTTTACAAGAAATTCATTTTTGATTGGTTTTGAAATGAATACTTTGATTCTTTTGGTTTTTAAAGAATTATTTTATTTTTGACTTATTACTTTTCTAGATGAATTTTTGAAAAATAATTTTTCTTCTTTTCTAAATTCTTGTGTTGGTCTTATGTATGTTCTACACTATCCTTCTTTGATTATTTATTTGAAAAGATCTAAACTTGAAAATCCTCATTTCTTGCTTCTTAAGGTTTTTGCTATGTTATATTTTCGTAGAAATCATTTTGTATCACAAATCATTTTCTTTTGAAAAATAAAGTGGGATAATAAATTATTTAAAAAGCTTTTCATAACAAAAGTAGTTTCTAAAATTTGTAGTGGGTTCTTTTGTAATCTTTGAAAAGAATGACTTTATTTTTGCTAAATCATAGATTTTATACTTCACATAAACTTATCTCTAAGTGGTAAAATCTCCTTTTGTCAATTATTTTTAGAACTTGAAATTTTGGGACAATAATCTAAATGAACATGATTTATGAGAAATAATAGCAAATAAAAATAATATAAATAATAAAGTCAAGTATTGAGAGTCTTAGCTTTTTCAAGGCTCCCGAGACTAAGAAGTAGACTAGTCCCAAAATAAAAATAAAATGAAAGAAAGAAAAATTTGTTTTGACTTGATGAGGACAAGTCTAAGACTAGAGACTAGTCTTAAAATAGCAAGGAATGAATAAATAAATTGCAAATGAATAAATAAATAAATTGCATTGCATAAAATAAATAAATTGCAAGTGAGCTTATATGCTCTAAAGAATTTTATATATATATATATAATAATACTTAGATATAGTAACAATAATATAAATAAATTGCAAGTGAGCTTATATGCTCTAAAGAATATGTTATATATATATAGATAATAATACTTAGATATAGTAACAATAATATAAACAAAATAACAACATAAACATAAATAGATTTTCATGAACAAGAACAATACATGAACATAATGTAGCTTCCATAACATTTAGTCTTTGGAAACTCACACTATGGTCATGTAAAGTTACATGACATGAGAAGAAGAAAAACAATAGGAAATGGTTACCTAAAGAAGACTTTTGTAGTATTATGTGGTTTTGGTTTTTGTTGTAGGTAGAAGTTGTTTTGGAATTATCTTGAGAGAGTTTTGGGAGGATATTTGGAGAGACTTTTGAGAGGAGAATTTGAGAAAGTTTTTGTAGAGAATTTGTGGGTAGTAAGTGTGTGAAAGAAGTGAAAGAGGAGGGAGGGTATCTATAAAAAAATGTAGAGTGATTTTTGTGTGATTAAAATAAAAGAAAATTAAAATAATTTGTGGATGATGCATGGGGGGTGGCGCCGACCATGAGTGAAGGGAGAGAGAGTGTACTTTATTTTTTTGTATTTTGCGGATTAAATGAATTAATAAGTAAGGTAGATGTGAAATAAAGTTATGGGAAATGTAAAAAGTAAAGGTTATAGGTTATGGTGTTTGTAAGAGTAGGTATAAGAAAAAGTAAGAGATAAAAGAATAGTGTAGAATAGTAATGAATAGTATAATGTAAAGTAGATATGACTAATAAAGTACCGATAGTAAGAAAATACGCGTATAAATGCAATATCTATTATTTTTACTTACCGAAAAATTACAAAATTGATATTTTTGAAAACCTTATATTTTTACGAGTCTAACGGTATCTTCAAAATATTTTTACTATTCCGGGCTCCGGGACACGTTTTTCAAGAACTGTGTCCGATCGGGTCCGAAACGAGTTGCGGTTTTACTAATCGGATCTTTTTACGTTTCCTTGGGTAATTACGCACTATTCTATACTCTAAACTCCTACTTACTCTTACTGAGTTGCTTATTCGGGATTGTCGGACTTAAGCTATTACGTCTAACTAGGTTTTGTTGACCTTTAGAGTTCTGGTTGACTTCCAGTTTAGGGTTTTAGGCTAAACTGATTCCAAAAATTTGGGGGTTTACATAGTGCTTCGTACAAACATATACATTTTTATTCAAACATATTCAATAACATAATGCATTATATTCACTTAACTCATTTCTATTTATACTAATTATTAACTTATTATTCACTTTCATCAAACTCATTCCTAGCAACAGATATTTGAAACAATATGTTCCCTCTAATATATAAGGACTAATATACTATAATTACATCTAAGTCATTTACAAATTAAATATATAATAACTTAACTTAGCCAAGTTGGATAAACTTAGTTATTTTAGTTCATTTTAGTTTACTAAAGTTCATTAAGTCAAGTTGAGCTTAAGTTTATTTTATATCTAAGAATTTACTATAAGACTAATCATTGAATTCAAGCCACCTATAGTTATTAAGCCTATTTTATTATTTAATATTATTTACTATTTATCAATTTAAATTCACAAAATACATGTATTAATACTTCTGATTAATGCTACGTGCAAACATACACATTTATCAAAACATATTTAATAACATAATATATCCTATTCACATCTTATATACATATCAAACATCATCATTTAAGTCCATTTTACCAATATATCATATGCAAATACATTTATTCAATTAAAACTTTATATTTAAAGTATATTATATTTATTTAATAATTTCTGCGAACAACAATATCTAACACACATATAAATAGCGTTAATGACGAAAATGGTACCTAAACTTTCGCAAAAAGAACAATTAAGTACCCAAAATTTAATTTTGAATAATTTGGTACCTAAATAAAGTTTTTGTTGGCTTTTTTCATACCTGATGTTTAATTTATACGATTTTTGCATCTGAATAAAGTTCATACCTAGTGATTATTATCATGCCCATGTCCATGCCCGTGTTCAAGCCACTTATGGGGAAAATAATTGTCCGAAGAGATCACATCCTAAAGTACAGCCATGACATGGCCATAATGGCCGTGATCATGCATGTGACTCATCATTTTTCACTTTTTAACATTGTTTGTTATCCAATTCTATTATGTTTATACTATCTTATAATACCATATTTATACCTGTTTTATTAAATAAAATCCTAAAATCAAAATAATTAATTATTCATCTTAAAACTCATTTTTTAATATGAAAACACATTATTTCATTAATTTCATATTTATTTGATTAGATTTAATTTACCTTTAATTCCAATATTTCATTTCCTACAAAAAATTAATGCGCACCATAACTTTAATCAATCGGTTCATTATCTTAAATATTAGTTCTTAAGCTCAAATTTTATGTAAACCATCTAACACATTGTTTTACATGTTCATCTAGAAATAAATTTATTTAATATTTTATTTAAATTTAATAACTCAAACTGTCCAAATTGTGTATATATGTATAAATTTGATTTTCCAACACATTTAAATCATCATGAATCATTTCATAAATATATATATATGGTAATAAAATATTATTTTCAACTAATATAATATATTCATATATGTGAATTTCACCAAAATACAATTAATCAAACATGAACACATACATACATATATACATATGCATATTTTGGTTTCGACATATATACGTTATATTTTTAAATCCTAATTCTCAGTTTATTTTTAGTATTTTAAATGAATTTAAATGTCATTAATACAATTATGTAAAAATAATTAGGTTATATTACTTGATTTGCAAAAATCAACCAAATAATCTTCACCACCACTTCTACCACCACTCAAGAGTTGATGAAGCTTCTTCAAGATAATTTTTTTAACTTCAACCTTGTTTTAAATCTTAAATTTCGCCTAGGATTTAATTGAAATAAATAATATATTATTGGAAATAAAAGAAGATATTAAGAAACATAATCTTAGATAATACTTTACCTTTTATAAGGTTGATTTATGGAGGGATTTTTGTGCATTTTTTGAGAGATTTTAGAGTGTTTTGAGAAAGAATTTTGAGAGATGGGGCTAGTAAATCCTCGTTTTCTTAGCAATCTAAACTTGGTTTTGGAGATTGGAACCAGAAACTGAAACCCTAAAAGAATACCCTAGGGCTAGATTTGGACCTATGAACCCTAAGTTCGGAAATCCCGAGAACGAAACCTTGGAACTGTCATGCCCCGAGGGGTACCCCAAACATAACAGTCCTCCCACACCCAATATTAAAGCTTAAGTATGACAACCTTAGCCATTCTCAAAAGCTTTTATATTAAGTGTAAAGCGTACTCTCACAAATTTAGAGGACCATATATGGAATTATGAAGCTCAAGAAGATATAACAACATATTAACAAAAGAGGATTCATAATATTCCATTTACTTATAACAATGATCTTTACAAATTTAGGGACATTTCCCTAATTCACTAATCTATTACAAGAATATTTGTACATCATTTCTAATACTAAACTTCATCTAAAATTTTTCCTTATCCAAAAAGAAAATTACCTGACTGCAAGGTCTTCGTGGCCTCAACCACAGATAAGGGAATTGTAAAAGATATCTATGGGGGTATAACCTGATAGGCTTAGTGAGAAATATTTCCATAAATAACTTCTTGTAACAAAATTTCAAGCAAATTGTTTAATCAAACAAATGGAATGCAACATACACTTGGGCAAACAAGGCATATAGTTTTCCGGGAACTATATGTTGAATGGATTTGCGCCCTCTATTTGGGGTTTGGTAATACATAACATCAAAACAAGCAGTTTTAGTTAAAAAGATTTATTCTTTCGACCAAAATCGCCAAGCATGTGAAGTCTACTTGAATCGAGCCTTGCTTTCGGATCTTCCGCCAAGCATTTCCTTAACGCTGCCAAGCAATCGCTTTCGGACACTCCGCCAAGTGTTGCTTTCGACATGAGCTTACTATCCTTCTCACCTAAGGATAATAACCCAAATGCAATGTGACTCACTTCGTGGCATGCAAAAATCCATTTATTTATGATATCATAACATTATTATTATCAAATTTAAGGCGATCAAAGAATCCCATACAAAGCAAATGTTATACTAAAACAAACATTTAAATCAATTTCAGCCTCAATATTCTTAGGATTCTTTCAAAGAATTATTTTACATACATATCCATTTGTCTTTTCCTAGCTCTAATGCAACTAAATTACAAGCACAACAAGTATAGCATTTAAAGGAAATAAACTCACGATGCCATGTCGATTATTCTTCTATACAGATGAGTCGTTCACGCACTCCACTTAATCGAAATAATCTTCAATATATCGGTATCCTTCCTCGGAGTCACCTAGCCAAAGAAAATACCCATAATAAGTATTTCTTAATGATTTTCTTGAATTTTGACAAGATGATATCAAAAGAACGTTAAAATTCGTATAAAGGAAAGTTCCAATTTAAAATGGCCATAACTTGGTCATTTTAACTCGGAATCGCCTATATAATATACCGATTTCTACCTACTTGAAAATATCTATTCATTTCTGAAATTATTTTTATCAAACTAAACCATTTAGGCCCCGAAACAGTGGTGAAAAAATTTACCACGAATTTTCCAACTCAAAAACAACTTTGGTCCAATCATCCAAAAACTTATTTGATGAATACTTAGTTATCTATATAGTTGAAAAATCCTCTTCTTATAGCTACATAGCTCATATTTATTCATGCTCAAGTGTTTGTTGGCCAATCATGTTTCTTGAGTAAAGAAATACTAATTAGAAGTTTTAGAAAACTATAGTTTACAAGAAATTCATTTTGTGATTGGTTTTGAAATGAATGCTTTGATTCTTTTGGTTTTCAAAAAAATTACTTTATTTTTTACTTATTACTTTTCTAGATGACTTTTGAAAAACAATTTTTTTCTTCTTTTCTAAATTCTTGTGTTGGTTCTATGTATGTTCTACACAATCTTTTTTTTTTACTATTTATTTGAAAAGATCTAAACTTGAAAATCCTCACTTAAGGTTTTTGCTATGTTATGTTTTCATAGATATCATTTTATATCAAAAATCATTTTCCTTTGAAAAACAAAGTGGGATAATAAACGATTTAAAAAGCTTTTCATAATAAAAGTGGTTTCTAAAATTTATAGTGGGTTCTTTTGTAATCTTTGAAAAGAATGACTTTATTTTTGTTAAATCATAGATTTTATACTTCACATAAACTTATCTCTAAGTGGTAAATCTCCTTTTGTCAATTATTTTTAGAACTTGAAATTTTGGGACAATAATCTAAATGAACATGATTTATGAGAAATAATAGCAAATAAAAATAACATAAATAATAAAGTCAAGTATTGGGAGTCTTAGCTTTTTCAAGGCTCCCGGGACTAAGAAATAGACTAGTCTTAAAATAAAAATAAATTGAAAGAAAGAAAATTTTGTTTTGACTTGATGAGGACAAGCCTAAGACTAGAGACTAGTCCTAAAATAACAAGAAATGAATAAATAAATTGCAATGGAATAAATAAATAAATTACATTGCATAAAATAAATAAATTGCAAGTAAGCTTATATGCTCTAAAGAATATGTGTGTATATATATATATATATATATAGATAAAAATACTTAGATATAATAACAATAATATGAACAAAATAATAACATAAACATAAATAGATTTTCATAAACATGAACAATACATGAACATAATGTAGCTTCCATAACATTTAGTCTTTTGAAACTCTCACTATGGTCATGTAAAGTTACATGACATGAGAAGAAGAAAAACAATAGGAAATGGTTACCTAAAGAAGACTTTGGTAGTATTATGTGGTTTTGGTTTTTGTTGTAGGTAGAAGTTGTTTTAGAATTATTTTGAGAGAGTTTTGGGAGGATATTTGGAGAGACTTTTGAGAGGAGAATTTGAGAAAGTTTTTATAGAGAATTTGTGGGTAGTAAGTGTGTGAAAGAAGTGAAAGAGGAAGGGGGGTATTTATAGGAAAATGTGAAGTGATTTTTGAGTGATTTAAATAAAAGAAAATTGAAACAAATTAAGGAAGAGGGGGAGGGGATAGGCGTCAACCAACATAGAGAGGAGAGAGGGAGTGTTTTATTTTTTTGTATTTTGTGGATTAAATGAAGTAATAAATAAAGTAGATGTGAAATAAAGTTATGGGAAAGGTAAAAAGTAAAGGTTATAGGTTATGGTGTTTGTAAGAGTATGTGTAAGAAAAAGTAGAGATAAAAGAATAGTGTAGAATAATAATGCATAGTGTAATGTCAGGTAGATATGACTAATAAAGTACCGGTAGTAAGAAAATACGCGTATAAATGCGATATCTGTTATTTTTACTTACCGAAAAATTACAAAATTGATATTTTTGAAAACCTTATATTTTTACGAGTTTAACGGTATATTTGGAATATTTTTACTATTCTAGGCTCCATGACACATTTTTCAAGAACTGTGTCCGATTGGGTCTGAAACGAGTTGCGGTTTTACTAATTGGATCTTTTTACGCTTCCTTGGGTAATTACGCACTATTCTATATTCTAAACTCCTACTTACTTTTACTGAGTTGCTTATTCGAGATTTCCGCACTTAAGCTATTACGTCTAACTAAGGTTTTGTTGACCTTTAGACTTCTGGTTGACTTCCGGTTTAGGGTTTTAGGCCAAACCGATTCCAAAAATTTGGGGGTTTACAGGAACAATAAAAATGAGTTAGCTTTAGAATATAGATCTAAATTATATATCAAAACATAAAAAGATCAAATTTTAAAAAAATTCATTCGTTTCGAACCTAATCCAGATCTATTCTCGAAAACCGGTCCCTAGGACTTGAAAATAGAAAAATATTATATAGGACTCTTTAGAACTGAAATTTAATAAAGAATTTAAAAATATTATTATAATAATTTTTTGGTTTATAAAAATTACAGTTATAGTCTTTTTATTGTATTTTCATTATTACCGATAATTTAGTTGTCTAATTTACTTTTTTATTTCTAATAACACTATTCACAAGTACAACCACCCATACCCTGTTCTTGCATCCTTACAACCTATTCTTACAATCTTACATAATTTTCCTTACAATTTGTTGTTCCAATACATTTTTATTACTTAAATTAATTATTAAATTTGAACTTTTTTACATAAAGCAAATCACACAACTCTCTCTCTCTCTCTCCCCTCACCAAACCAACGCCTCCCCTTGTCCTCTCTCTCTCATTTTGTTTGATTTTTTTCTTTTTTATTAATCACACAAAACCCTAATTTCCTTTCCTATATAAGCATCCTAATACTTTTACTTTTTCACTTTCTCTCTTTTCTCATAAAATCAAACTTTTGGAAAAAGTTTTTCTCTTCCTCTCTACCCTCTCTTTGCCATGACCCTCTCCCACATACACACACACACACAAAACTTTTTATCCTTCAAGTTCTTGTTCCAAAATAATTCATAGGTAATAGATCTACACCTTATCACAATAAAACATATAATGGCAAAGATCATACATGTGTGGTTCCACCAAAATCCTTATGAGCTTTATGCTAGGGATGTGGAAATACTTAAGCATGAGATTCTTGCCATTACAATGTTGTGGATCTTGATATTTAAGTTGTTTTACTATTATTTTACTATTTTATTCTTATATGTTGTTCTTATGGATATTTTGTGCATATATTTTTTCTTTGACCTCATCTACATAATCTTCATTTTGCATTTGCATTCATGACATGAATAATATAGTAGATATATTGGTTTGAGTCCACAAATACCATAGATTTTTGTCTTGTGTACATAAAAAACTTGTAGTAGCATGATAATAATGAGAATATGTCAAAAAGTTCAAGATCTATTTTAGTTTCAACAAAAATGATTTTTGAAAATTCGGATGGAAAAAGAAACCTATTTAGAAAACCTATTTTCCAAATCCAAAATGAAGATCTTATATTTAAAATGAAGGGCTTAGGATATAAGTATCATAAAGAAATGATTTTTATGAGTTGAGCTTAGTTTTACTAAGATAAATTTTCAAAATAAGAAAAAGGTTATAAAAGATAAGTTAAAACTTGTTTTAATCCCAATAAAAACTTGAAATTCATAACTAAGGTGAAATACCAAGTAAATACCTATTTTCCAACCCTAAACAAGAGTTTTATTAAAAAAATGGAATCCTTAGGGAGTAGGTTTGGTTAGAACTTAATTGTAGAAAGATTAAATGAGTTTTACACAAGAAATAATCTCAAACACAATTTCAATAGTCGGATCTAGAAATGACCCCCATTTAAACACCTATTTCCAAATGCTAAGATGAGGATTTTAATAGAAAAATAGAAGCCTTAAGAAATAGATGTAATAAAAACTTAATTTTGATAAGAATAAATGGATTTTATCAAAGTATAATCCTAAAACAAAGGAAAGGTTTCAAAACATGGACCAAACAATATTCTCATTCCTTAAAATTTTGTAAAATCCGTAATTAAGAAAAACCCTTATTTAAACATCTATTTTCCAACCCTTAAGTGAAGAATTTTATTAAGATAATGAAGGTATTAGGCATATAGGTCATCAAGGCTTCATCTTAGTAAAAATATGGATGATTTTCAAAGAGATAAAGCCAATTTTTTCATTTCCAAGTGTTCTTGAGGTTATTGCAAAGTAAAGGTTTTCCAAAAATTCTTTTTAACTAAAAATCATTAAGGATATACATATAGATATCTCATATCATGTCATTCATGATAATAACTTGTAGATATTGCATGCATATATAATATACTTAGTAGAAACAATGCAAATTTCACAAAATAATTTCAAAAATGTAATTTTTTTGTTGCTAATCAAATCTGATCCGAGCTTTACAAGACCTAAAAGTTTTCAAAAATTAGGAGCAACATCATAAATAGATAGATCTTCGAAGTAGATAGAAATCGATAGCTTATCTGCGAAATTCCAAGTTAAAATGACCAAGTTATAGCCGTTTTAAGTTGAAATTTCTATTTACTAAGAAAATTACGAACTTAAAATATTTTATTTAATAATTTGGAATTAGTTATGGTTTGAAATACTCATTTGGGTACTTCTTTCGTTTAGGTGACTTTGAATCGGAAGAATTCTTGGTACCGGATTACTATGACTAGAGACCGGTATCCATGGCCGAGTGAGTCGTACTTCCTATTTATTATTCCGTATTATGCTTGTAAATTATAGTTGCACTAGAATGATAGACAAAGATAAAAATTGGAAATGCATGATGGGTAAATATAGGATTATGTATGCTATCTTGATGTGTTGAAAAAATGGTGCTAAGAATATCGAAACTAAGTGATTAATCGATGTGTATTTATATGCCATGATTATGAGTGTATGCCAATTGATTGGTCACCAATGAAATTCAATTAATGAGTATTCGAATTAAGAAATAATACGGACATATCACTTTATGATGGGGATGGTGCGTTTAATCATGGTTGGTTCTCCATGATCCATAAATGGTATGAATGAGATGGGTTGCTCGTGAGCCATAAAACGGTACAATTGATAGGTTGCCCATGAGCCATAAAATGGAACAGTAATTCAAGTAGTACCGCAGAATTCATTAATCTGCTAACTCCGAATGGAGGGCATAAATGCATTCAACATATGATTTCCGATCGATCATATGTCTTGTTTGCCTATGTGGTTGTTGCATTTCATATGGATGATTAAATCAACTTGTTTGTATGTATATATATCGTGGGATATGTGTATTATGGAAGTATTTACTCACAAAGCTAGCGTAGCTTATACCCCCACAGCTTCTTTTTAATGTAGTTCCCGTACCTATGGTTGCGTCCCCGGACTTAGCCACTCAGGTAATGCAAAGTTAGGAGTTTCCCTTAGAAGTTTATGATTAGCTTTGTATAAACTTTCATAGGAAACCTTAAATGCTTGGGTTGTTATTAAGAACTAATATCGGGACTGTTTATTATTATTTTGTAGGGAAATGCCTTCAGAATTCTATAAATGATCTTAAGATATCTGTGGTTTATATTTTTATGCCTATTCTATTAAGTTAAACTATTTATCTCCAATTCCATATGTATTCTACTTTCGTAAAGGAGCGTCTTGAATCTAATACAAGACTTTTGAATAACTGTGGTAGTAATTCCTAAGTCTCGATTAATATGCAGCAGAATGTTACGTTTAGGATACCCTTTGGAGCATGACAGAGCTGCTGAAAATGGAAGAAGGAATTAGGGTTTTCTAATGGGGATGTTTATATTATTTCATGTCTCGAAATTATATCTAGAGTTTATGTCACGCCCCAATGGGTACTCTAAATGTGACAGCTTGCCGTACATAATATTAAAACTTGATAATGACTATCTTAATCACTCGAAAGCTTTCATATTGATACAAGGTGTACGTTCATAACAAAGGGAGGTCGGTGAAGTTATGCAATTTAAGATAATGGCAGCGGAACAATCAAAGCAATACTATTATGATTCATCAAAATATAAGGTCTTACAACTTCTTCGGGGCATTCCCTAATAAACCCCCATAATCACGTAGTCTTCATAAATCAAATAACTAAATTAAAAGATTTCTGAAGGAAATCTAATCTAAAGTCTTCAAAATAGAATGTCTCCAAAAGCTCCCCAAAAACGTAAGTTCTACTCAGATGGTCATGGTGGTCTTAGGTATAAAAACAATAATCCTTTAAAGTTATAAATCTATTGGGAAATAAGCATAACTAGCTTAGTGAGATATTCTATATGTAAAATATACCCATAACAAAGCAATCAATCAAGTCCATTAAGCAATCATACGAAATGCAACAACCATATGATTAAACAACACATACGACTGTCCGGTATCATATGTAGTGATGGATTTACCCCTCCATCGGTGGTTAGGGAATGATTTGAACCGGGCCCCAATCAACCTCATGAAAATCTTGCATGTGTCTTGGGGTTCCAATGAACCGTACTACTAGTCCCCGGGCTTTCCTTACCAAAGCAATTGATTTGGCTCGGCTATATCTTGAGGTCGTATTCCCCAAATATCCTAAATCCTCAAGATGTAGCCAGGCAGCTTGCCTTTTCGATCCCACGCTGAGGAGTAGTAGTAAAATGCGAGATGATATTCTAAGTGATATTCATGAGCAATTTAAATCTAAAGAATTTCTTATCCGTCATTAATACATTTATGGCGATCAATCAATGTTTGCACATATAGCAATATGCATAGAGGCAATTATAACAATTAACAAATCGGGTTCCAACATACTTATCATTCATTGATCACACATAATAATTCACATACATAACTTGTAAACCCCGGTAATCTCAGTAGCTAAGAAAACCCCGGGAGTTGAAAAGCGAAACCCTAATCCGGCTCAGTTTAAGTCTAGTGAGAGGAGCTTAGGAACCCTAAATCCGGCTTTCCTTTGGTTCATAATAAAAGAAGTTTTATAAAGTAAATTAATATGAATTATCATTCTAAAGTATATTTTAGACCTTTGAAAGTTTTAAATTCAGGAATTTTTTAATTCCGGGCCTTCCCGATCTCAATTACGGAAAAGCATGCCCCGGGACTACGAACTCAGAAAAATGTTCCGGAATATTCATTAGAACCGTAATTTTATAAGGATTCCAAAAATAAAATTTTATAATTTTGCGGACTATAAAAATTACAGTTATAGCCTTTTCGTGTTTCGTTACAACCGGTAAAGTAGATGTCTTGTCTACTATTCACAAGTACAACATACACTACTCACTACCCATACCCTATTCTTACATCCTTACAACTACTCTTTATAATTTTCTCTTTCAAGAATTTTTGTTTTCCTAAATAATTATTTATATTACATTTTAATTATTTAAATTACAAATTTAACAAATTTCAAACACACACACCCACCCCCCGCCCCCCCTCCCCCACCCCCCTATTTTTCGCCCCCTATTTTTCGCTCTCATTTGTTTTATTTTACTCAATTTTATTCATCTAAAACCCTAATGCATGTAATATATAAGCTTCTTTTTCTCTCTCTCTCTCCTCATTTTCACTTGTTCCAATTTTTACTAAAGTAAAAACCTCTCATTCTCTCCCCTTGGTGCCGTGAACACACACAAACCCCCCACCCACCCCCCACCCACCCCCCCCCCCCCCCCCCCACCCCCACCCGCCCCCCCCCCCCCCCCCCCCCCCCCCCACCCCCCTTCACTCTCACACATTCAACTCAAATCCTCTTCATTTCTACCTTTAATCTCTATTGGTATGTTGATTTTAAGCTTTTTCTTCCTAAATCTTATAATGGCAAGGCTATTTCTTGTGTGTTTTCCCATTTAATCCCAATGAGCATATGCTAAGGACAGGAAAACACTTGAACAAGAATACCAAGCCATCACAAGACATGGATCTAATGCTTAAATGAGTTTTTGTTGAGATATTATCTTGTTCATGCATGTAAAGTAGAGATCTTGCATATATAGTGATGTTCATGCCATGAAACTTATGATTCATGCATTATATTTAGTAGATCTAGTGTTTAGACATTTATATCTTCATCTACATTCATGTCCATATGGTTATTTTGGATTTTCATGCATTGTTGATCATAAAAATATAACCTTACTTATGTATAGATATATTAGATAGTAGATCTCCATGTATAGAAGGCAAGAAAATTGAAAAAGAAAAGGTTTTGTTAGAAATGATTTGTTGGAAATTCGGATGGATTTAGAACCCTACCTTAAACACCACCAAAACCACTTTAAAACTCATGTTTTTCATAAAAATTGGAAGGTATATGTAATAGATGCCCTTAAGGAATGATTTTCAAAAGTTTAGGTGAGTTTAGGCATGATAAAAATGTAAAACAAGTAGTGAAGTTAGAATGAAAAATATTGATATATGGATTAATAGTCAAATTCGTAATTTAGAATCATGCCTACATGAACACCTAGTATTTAAGTTTAAATTGGATGTTTTATGAGTTAAATGAGGTCTTTAGATAATAGATAATAATGAAGCTTCAATTTTTGATGCATTAACAAGTTTTCTCCCAAGGAAATTGTAAGAAAAGGAAATTTACAAAATTCGGATTTTTGTGAGTAGCTTGTTTAAAAACATATTTACCCAATGAAAAATGTGGATTTTTAGGCATAAATGAAGGTCATGATTAATATAGATATTGAGAACCCATTTTTATTTAGATGGTAAGTAAATTCTAAGGATAAAATCATAAAAATAGTAGGAAATGTAAAGTTGGAAAGAATAGATTTTCATAGGTGATTATCATAGAATTATTACTAAATAGAAGTTCATAAGGGCTCATCATCAAAGATCATCAAAACCATGCATATATTGAGCTCATTTCATGACATTCATATTAGGAATTCATTCATATACCATCTATGCTTGAATCATCAACTAGGAACATTTTTATCAAATGCGAAACGATTTTTCGGAATTGAAAAAGTGACAGAACAGAACTGATCCCACTGTTTTGTGACCTTAATGTTTTCAAAACTTGAAGATAATACTAGAAATAGATAGATCTTTCGAAGTAGATAGAGATCGATATAAAATTTGCGAAATTCCGAGTTAAAATGACCAAGTTATGGCCGTTTTAAGTCGGGGCTTCCGCAAATAGCGAGAATTCCGAATTCATCTAGTTTAGATGCATAGCTTGGAATAGTTAAATGATGAGATTCTTATTAGGATTATTCTTATTTGGTAGGTGATCCCGAGCAAGACGATACCTTACCACCCGATTACTATTACTGAAAGACCGGCGAACCATGGCCGAGTGAGTACTACTTCCACTCTCAATTAATGTTTGTGATTGTATTGTTAGTAGCACTAGTTGTGTAGGCAAAGATAAAAATGGAAATGGATGATGGGGTATATGGGAATTATATATTGTCTGCTGTTGATGTGTGAAATGGAGCTTAAGAAATATCGAAACCGGGTGTTAAGCTATTGATTGATTAGCCAACATTTTATATTGATTGTCTACGGATAATTGTTGGCCACCTAAAAGAATTGAATTAATATATATTTAACTTCAATTATAATTGGACTTATTCATATCACGACAAGGATAGAGCATTAGCATTGGTTGGTTTTTCGTGATCCATAAAACGAATATGTTGGTTAATCGTGATCCATAAAACAAATATGTTGGTTAATCGTGATCCATAAAACGAATTATTGTTCAGTTGACCGTGAGCTTAAACGGCGTCATACCATAGGATTTGTTAATCTGCTAACCCGGGATGGAGGGCATAAGTCCATCCACATATGATTTCCGGCTAGTCATATGTTTATTGAACTCATTTGTTTGATGCATACATTTGCGTGAATAATCACTTGCTTGAGTGAATTGTATTAATTGTGACATGGAAGTTCTTACTCACTAAGCTAGTTAGCTTACACCCCCATAGCTTTTATTTGTTGCAGCACGAATTCATATGGCTTAGGCCAAGGCAAGCCACAGCTTAGGTACCGGAGATAGAAGTTTCCCATAGAAGTTTACTTCACTTTTGTTTAGACTTCCGCTGGAAACTAAAGGACTCTGGATGATTGTAATGGACTTGATATTATTTTGTGGGGGAATGCCCCTAGATTCTGTAAAATATATATATGTGTTTTGGTTTGTTATCTATGGCTAATGAATGCCACATTAAACTTCTTAACTCCATTGGTTGAGTATTCTATTGTCGTAAAGGGATGCTTTACATCTATACAAGACTCCCGAAAGGCTAGGATAGGAATTTGAGTCTTTTATAGTATGTGGCGGGCTGTTACGTTTAGGATACCCTATGGGGCGTGACAGTTTAAGTTGGTATCAAAGCCCTAGGTTATAAAACAAGACAATAGAATTAAAAGAAACCGGACTTAGAAATCTAATTAATAGGTTCAAATGGAGTTGAAAATATTTTCCTTGCTAAGTCTGATTAGGAGTCTTATGTTGTTGTAGGTCTCCTTGGGTGAGACTCGGGAGCGGGCTAAGCACTTCACCAAGAGGAATGATGAAACTGATAAGTGTCATTAGACCCTTAATTTTGGTGCTATTTGAACATTCTTGGTATGTAATTTTTGTGATTTCATGGAGAAAAGGACATTTATTTTGTGAAAAATTCATTTCTTGGCTTAAAGATCATATTTGGAAGTTTTTATGATGGTTCAAAGGAAATTAAAGCAAATTAAACAAGTTTGAATCAATTTTGTTCAAGAAGGAAGTTTATGTTTTCATCCTTCTATTCATCCTTGGCAGGGAAGGACTGGGAGGAAGAGGTCAGAATGCAAAAGAGAAGTTTAATCTTCATCCTTACCTTCACCCTTAGCCAGGAAGGACGCGAAGGATGCGAACAGCAGCTACACATGAAGAAAAGTTTTCAGCCTTTTATTCATCCTCGCCCAGGGCTGACAGTCAAGGAAGACATCAGAATGCTTTTAAACAAGTTTTAGTTATTTTTGCCTTCATCCTTGGCCCGATCCTGGCCATGCTGACGCCTGAGGATGAACTGGGATTTTTCCAAAAGTATAAATAGAGCTCTGTTTTCTTGTTTTACAGTTCTTAGATAATTTTTCTAGGTTCTAAGACAGAAATTACGAAGGAAATTACGAAGAAATTGCTAGGGCATCCATTGAAGATCTCAAGACATCAATTTGGGTTTATTCTTTCTATCATGATTCTTTCTATTTCCTCTAGATCTTTTGTTCTTATTATAAATCTCATGGAGGAGTAGATTCTTATACTCTTCATCTTGTGAAACCCTAACCATACGAATTGAAATGTCTTTTGATTAATGAATGTTCATGCCTTTGTATCTATTCATGTGATTCAATAGTCTTGTGATTGATTTGTGCACAAATTAATTGCATGCTTGATTCTTATTGGATTGAAAGAGGTTTCATTCAATTGGATAGATCTTCATGAATAGAGGAATTGCTTATTTCACCTAGAGGTAGGGAAATCACGATTTTCTGCTATAAAGAATTTAATTCTTGTTCAAGGATCATGATCTTTAATGCAATCCTATGTGATGTTAGTAAGGGAGAGGTCTCTACTATCTCATTTAGGGTTAGGAATTGATTAACTCGAGGGAGGAATTGATTTACTTGTTGAGATCCTGCAGTGCAAAGCATGAATGATTCATTAATCAATCTTTTATCATAAGAACTTTAGGTTTAGGGTGGATCAAGGTGGAGTATGTCTTGTGATTGAATTCATCTTTGAAAGCAAACATTAGTTGATCTTAGAGCTTGCTTAATCTTCTGCTTAATAGTTAATTGTAGATTTCTCTCCAAAATTTAGGCTAAATAGTAGAGAACCGGTAATACTAGTACTTGTTCTTCAAAATCCCTGAGGACGACACCCTAAAATCTATGCTACATCGAATAGGTACGCTTGCCTAGCTTTGATCGTAGATTTACTCGGGTTTATAAATTTTAGAAATTAATACGATCGATAAAACATCATCAGAAACCATGGTAGAGTACAGGTTGAGATTGAGGGAATTGTGTGAAGACTTCGCTTTAGCCAGGCACCCCCGAACCATAGGGGAAATGTATAAATTGTGGAAGGAAGGACTGAGATACACTAGGTGGGCCGCTGTGGTCGACCGGTTGAGGTATGATCCCATGGGGAGAAGGAGTTGGACTAAATTGGAGACGATTTATACTTTGGAGAGAATCATGGTAGAGTATGGGCGCGAGCCCATGACTAGGGAGGCTACATTTATCTTGAAGAATGGGGGAAACCGAACCCCTCCAGACTTTAGGGTGTGGATCCCTATAGGACCCTTATATGTGTATGCCCATGACAATTTGTATGACCACCATGATTGGAACATAGCAGACGCATGGAACCATATCACTTGGCATGCGGTTTACTTAGACATCCTTCCACCCCGTGTGATAGCCACACCTCCAGCCCATGACATAGGCATGCAATTGAATGGTGCGCCTGTGATCGAAGAGAATGAGGAAGAGGAGGAAGAAGAAGAAGAGGACCCCGAGGAGGATCCTAATTGGGAGGAAAATGTAGTCCTAGAACCCCTACCCCACCCATCGAGCCGGAAGCGGAAGTGAATCCGGAACCCAACCAAATTGTATGGGATTTTAATCGGGAGTTGGAGATACCAGATAGTGGAAGGGTAGAACCCGAGTTTGATCCAATGATATGGAGAGATGTGTATATTGAGGGTGAGAATCCACCTGTGCTTGACCTAGCAGTAGTAGAACCCGTGGCCCCTGAGCCTATGGAAGTTGAAAATGTGGGTGGAGAACCTTGAGAGAGCCTGAAGTGGTGGAGACCCAAGTGAGTGAACCTGAGGTAAGAGGTGAGAGAATGGAGTGAGCCCGAGGGAAGGGCAAGGAACGAGGAAGAGGAAGAAAGTGAAGACCAAGAGCCTTTAGTCCGACCTACTAGGAAGCGGAGGATGACTACGAGGGAATACCTTAGTTTGTTTGTCCGACGGGACGATGGTGGTTCTTCTAGCAGGAGACGACCTCCTAGCTCGACCTCCGAAGACACTAGTGATGAGTAGAGGCCAGATGATAGCTAACCCATGAAGTCCAAGTGAAGTCCTGATTTTTCTTATTTTGTAGTAGGCAATGCGGGATGCCAATTTGCCTTAGGATTTCAGGATAGCTAGTATTTTATTGCTTCTTTTTCCCTGTATTTTGTTATGCTTTCGGGAATAGGGAAAATGTTTAGAATCGGAATTGGAGTATAGCTAGCCAAATTTTGGGGACAAAAATCTTGATGTAATATTTGTATGGCTCGCTAAAGTAATGAAGGATCATGTTTATTTCAAAGGAAAGGAGTTGTGAAAAGCATGCATGCTAGACATGAGATAAAGAACATTAACCGCATATAAATTGCATGAGCATTCATTCATTCACACTATATTATGAGATTTCAACTTGTTACCTTATGTATGAGTTCTTTTGTTTCCTTATGATTATATGAAATTATGAAATTCCATTTCTTTTTAAGTTGATTTCCAATTTCGCAAATTTTGAATATTGTTAACAAATAAGTTCCTTAAAATTAAAACCTAAGAATACTAAAATCATTAACAATGTATAAACAGACGAAACCGACGGATTCGGAATCGGGAACAAGGGTCTATCCCAACGAAGCCGACAACCGGCCGCACCTCCACCTAATCCTCAAGGAGTTGCGCCTCAGAATCAACAAGGGGATGTGTTAAACGATTGGACAACTAGCCAATCTTCTGAACACATTCATCCGAATCAAAACCCGGTTCAGAACCCCACCAAGGACAAAGTGTCCGGATTCTGCTCCACACCACCACCTGCAGACCAGGGAAGTGACTGCTAAGCACCGCTCCACAGAGGAGCATTCCTATAATGTGCCTTTGCCACCACCCCCCCATACAGAAGACCCCACCGAAGCTCCTTACCGGATTTCATCAAGAGTAACCGTATTTTGATGGAGCGTTCGGCAAACCAGATGAAGCCGAGGACTGGTTAGCTCAAATTGAGCGATCTTTTGCTGCATATGAAATTCCACCTTACTTACAAGTGGAATATGGAACTATATGTTGAGGTATAATGCGAGGGTCTGGTGGGACTCTAAGAGAGAAGCTTGCCTTCCCCGGTTACATGGGAATCTTTTCGCCGGGAGTTTTTGGACAATTACTTCCCCTCCAGCTTGAGGGTAAAGTATAGCGCTGACTTTCTCCACGTGAAACAAAAGGGGAGAATGGTGGAACAGTATGAGACTGAGTTCGTCCACCTACAATATGCACCTGAGTCTTTCAGGGATAGTGAAGAGCTGAAGAAGCAAGTATTTTTGGGTGGCTTAGACGAGGAGTTGCGGATCAAATTGGAAGAGTTTGGGGTAAGGACATACCCTGAGATGGTAGAGAAGGCCCGAGTGATTGAAGGGGCCAGAAAAAGGAAATACCAAGAACCTGACAAGAGGGTATTTGGAAAAGGCCGTTTGACGCCTCGAGTTCAGGATTCAAGGGAAAAAGGTACAGACCGTACCAAGGGTTCAAGGATGAGTCTAGTAGCAAGCCGACCCAGTAAGGCCAATGTCACATGTTGGAAATGTAAGGGGGCGCATGCCCTAGGCAATGCCAGTTGTTGAAAAACAAATGTTATTTCTGTGGCGATGCTGGCCATATGGTTTATACGTGCCCGAAGAAGCTGGCCGTGACTTGCTTTATTTGCAAGGAGAAGGGGCACTTAGCCTCTGAATGTTCCCAACGGAAAAGTGTAGCCGCTCGACCCTTTGGGACTTCGAGCAATACCAACCCCATGAGGTCGGGAAATAAAAGTGGGAGCCGCGCATCAGCAATGCATGGGATGAGGTTATATAACTTCGAAGGCCAGTGGATGGTAGAGGAAGATGAGGAGGAAAGTGGAATTGGCAGCTTTGGATCAAAGCGAAGGCGCTGATGGCGGCCTGGTGACAGGTTAGTAACAGAAACCTTCTCAAGTTAAATTTCGATTTATTTATTTGAATTGTTGTCTGGATGAAATTATATATGTTATGGGAAAGCTGGAAGTAAGAACCCTAGGTAGGTAGCTTTGAGAGTGCTGTAGGATTGATGAGTGATGGATGTTTGTTGACCTCAGGACACATTCGGGTGAATAGCGTGGAGGCATATGTTTTATTTGACACGGGAGCGACACATTCGTTCATCACCACTAGTTTGGCTAATCAACTTGAATTACCTATAGCCACAACTACTGCTAGTTTGAGGATTAAGACACCTACCGGGAGCGTTGTGTCAACCCGAGAATTGATAAAGGATTGTCCGTTGGAAGTTCATGGACACCACTCCAAAAGTGATTTAATAATGTTGGAGATGAATAAATACGAAGTTATCCTCGGATGAGTTGGCTAAGCAAGGTAAAAGCAATAGTGGATTGTCAAAAGAAACAGTGAGTTTCTATGATCAAATGGGGAAAAAGTAGAATTTGTGGGAGAAACCCTAGTCCCGAGAAGGTTTGGTTAAACTCGTTTGAGTTGATGATGGAGGATGAAGAGATAATACCGATTGAAGGTGTCTTGGATGAAGAGGAAACCCGTGAAGAAAGGGATATACCAGTGGTAAATGAATATTTGGATGTGTTTCCAGAAATTTTGCCAGGATTACCACCAAAAAGAGAAATTGATTTTGAGATTGTTTTAGCTCCAAACACCGAACCGATATCCAAAGCACCATACCGGATGGCACCGGCTGAGTTGAAAGAGCTAAAGGCACAATTACAAGAACTTCTGGATCAAAAATTCATAAGACCAAGTGTGTCGCCATGGGGCGCACCTGTTTTGTTTGTAAAGAAGAAGGACGGATCGATGAGTTGTATCGATTATCGTGAGTTGAATAAGGTGACTATCAAGAATCGGTACCCTCTGCCAAGAATTGATGATTTGTTCGATCAACTGCAAGGGGCTTGTGTGTTTTCACGCATTGATTTGCGTTCGGGATACCATCAATTGAGGATAAAGCCTGAGGATGTACCAAAGACGGCTTTCCGTACTCGTTATGGACACTACGAGTTCCGTGATGTCGTTCGGGCTGACCAATGCCCCAGCTGCATTTATGGACCTTATAGAGTTTATAAGCCACTTTTGGATAATGTGTGATAGTTTTCATAGACGACATCCTAATATATTCGAAGACCAAAGAGCAACACGAGGAACATCTTCGTTTGGCGTTACAAACCTTAAGGGACAACAAGCTGTACGCCAAATTGTCCAAATGTGATTTTTGGTTGGACAAAATATCTTTTCTTGGACATGTGGTAACTGGTGAGGGATATCAGTTGACCCTGAAAGATCAAGGCGGTAGTAGAATGGAAACCGCAAACGGTTACTGAAGTAAGAAGTTTCTTGGGATTGGCTGGCTACTATCGCAAGTTTGTGAAGGATTTCTCTAAGATAGCCAAGCCACTGACTCAATTGACCCAAAAGAATGAGAAATTTGTTTGGACAGACAAGAGGGAACAGAGCTTCCAGGAATTGAAACGACGATTGGTATCGGCACCGATCTTGGTTTTACCGACCCAGAAAAGTCCTATACGGTGCATAGTGACGCCTCAAGGAATGGCCTTGGATGTGTATTGATGCAGGAAGGAAAGTTATTGCATATGCTTCTCGGCAATTGAGACCCCATGAGCAGAACTACCCTACACATGATTTGGAATTAGCTGCAGTTGTCTTCGCTTTGAAGCTATGGAGACATTATTTATATGGACAGAGGTGTGAGATATACACGGATCATAAAAGTCTTAAATATCTGTTCACACAAAAGGAACTAAATATGCGACAAAGGAGATGGCTAGAATTAATAAAAGATTATGATCTGGGAATAAATTACTGTCCAGGGAAGGTTAATGCCGTCGCAGATGCCTTAAGTCGGAAAAATTATGGGGAGGTAGCTGCCTTGATCACAAGTCAAAGATTTGATTAAGGATTTTGAAAGTTAAGATCGAATTCATAGAAAAGTGAGCTTGAGATAGCCAACCTGGCACTGGAACCGACCCTAATAGAAAGGATCAAAGAAGCTCAAAGGTATGACGAAGTGATACAAAAGATCAAAAGGGAAACCCAAGTAGGAAAGTACCTTGATTTTGCAATAGATGATGAAGATGTGATCCGAATGAAAGGAAGGTTGTGTGTACCAGAGGACGAGGAGTTGAGGAAGGAAATAATGAGTGAAGCTCACAACTCCGGATATACCGCATCCGGGAGGTACCAAATGTACCAAGATCTGAAAAGCCGCTATTGGTGGAACGGCATGAAGCGAGATGTGGCGGATTATGTAATGAAATGTCCGATTTGCCAACAGGTGAAGGTAGAGCACCAAAGACCGGGTGGATTGCTGAAGCCTTTACCCATTCCTGAGTGGAAGTGGGATCAGATATCTATGGATTTTGTGTGTGGTTTTCCCAAGACTCCTTCTGGTTGTGATGCGGTATGGGTAATAGTGGATCGGTTAACCAAGTCGGCACTTCTTACCCATAAATATGACTTATTCGATGGAAAAATTAGCCAAGATCTACATCCGGGAGATTGTACGGTTACATGGCATACCTGCAGGGATTATTTCAGATAGAGACCCAAGATTTGTGTCCAAGTTTTGGACAAGCCTGCAAAAGAGTTTGGGCACTAAGTTGCATTTTAGTACGGCTTATCACCCTCAGACCGATGGACAGTCTGAGCGGACGATCCAAACCCTGGAAGACATGTGAGAGCGTGCCTTGGAATTCAAAGGGAGTTGGGATAGTCATGTACATCTGATTGAGTTTGCCTACAATAACAGCTATCACTCAACTATTCAGATGCCGCCTTATGAAGCTCTGTATGGACAGCGCTGTAGATCCCCTTTGTTCTGGGATGAAGTGGAAAAGGTAGCTATTGGACTGGAATTGGTCAAGAAGCCGCCGATAAAGTGAGGGTAATCCAGTGGAAACTGAAAGAGGCTCAAGATAGGCAAAAGAGTTGGGCAGACTAGAAAAGAAGAGAACTTGAATTCAAGGTGGGTGATCATGTGTACCTGAAGATAAACCCGATTAAAAGTATCAAGACGATGCATACACAAGGGAAGTTAAGCCCGAGATACAATGGACCTTTTGAAATCTTGGAAAGAATCGGAGATCTGGCATATCGGCTAGCCTTACCACCAAATTTGTTCGGGATCCACAACGTATTCCATGTGTCAGTATTAAGAAAGTACGTTGCCGACCCGGAAAGGATTCTAGAATTGGAATGATTCAGCTAAAAGAAAACCTGACATATGATGAACACCCACTGAGGATATTGGATAAGAAAACCCAAAGGCTACGGAACAAGGACATTCACTACGTTAAAGTGTTATGGAGGAATCATGCCTTTGAGGAAGCAACCTGGGAAGCTGAAGATGAGATGCGGAGGAAGTACCCCGAGTTATTTGAAGAACAAGGTACGTCAGTTCCGTTTTGAGGACAAAACTTTATTTAAGGTGGGGAGGTTGTAAACCCCGGTAATCTCAGTAGTAAGAAAACCCCGGAGTTGAAAAGCGAAACCCTAATCCGGTTCAGTTTAAGTCTAGTGAGAGAGCTTAGGAACCCTAAATCCGGCTTTCCTTCGGTTTCATAATAAAAGAAGTTTTATAAAGTAAATGAATATGAATTATCATTCTAAAGTATATTTTAGACCTTTGAAAGTTTTAAATTCGGGAATTTTTCAATTTCGGGCCTTCCCGAGCTCAATTACAGAAAAGCGTGCCCCGGGACCATGAACTCAGAAAAATGTTTGGAATATTCATTAGAACCGTAATTTTATAAGGATTCCAAAAATATCAATTTATAATTTTCCGAACTATAAAAATTACAGTTATAGCCTTTTCCCGTGTTTTCGTTACAACCGATAAAGTAGATGTCTTGTCTACTATTCATAAGTACAACCTACACTACACACTACCCATGCCCTATTCTTACATCCTTACAACTACTCATTACAATTTTCTTTTCCAAGAATTTTTGTTTCCTAAATATTTATTACATTTTAATTACTTAAATTACAAATTTAAGAAATTTCAAACACCAACCACCCTCCCCCCCCCCCCCCCCTCTCTATTTTTCCCTCTCATTTGTTTTATTTTACTCAATTTTATTTATCTAAAACCCCAATGCATGTAATATATAAGCTTCTTTTTCTATCTCTCTCTCCTCATTTTCACTTGTTCCAATTCAACTCAAATCCTCTTCATTTCTACCTTTAATCTCTATTGGTATGTTGATTTTAAGCTTTGTTCTTCCTAAATCTTGCAATGGCAAGGCTATTTCTGTGTGTTTTCCCATTTAATCCCAATGAGCATATGTTAGGGACACAAAAACACTTGAACAAGAATACCAAGCCATCACAAGACATGGATCTAATGTTTAAATGAGTTTTTGTTGAGATATTATCTTGTTCATGCATGTAAAGTAGAGATCTTGCATATATATTGATGTTCATGCCATGAAACTTATGATTCATGCATTATATTTAGTAGATCTAGTGTTTAGACATTTATATCTTCATCTACATTCATGTCCATATGGTTACTTTGGATTTTCATGCATTGATGATCATAAAAATATAACCTTACTTATGTATAGATATGTTAGATAGTAGATCTCCATGTATAGACGGCAAGAAAATTGAAAAAGAAAAGGTTTTGTTAGAAATGATTTGTTGGAAATTCGGATGGATTTAGAACCCTACCTTAAACACCACCAAAACCACTTTAAAACTCATTTTTTTCATAAAAACTAGAAGGTATATGTAATAGATTCCCTTAAGGAATGATTTTCATAAGTTTAGATGAGTTTAGGCATGATAAAAATGTAAAACAAGTAGTGGAGTTAGAATGAAAAATATTGAGATAGTGATTAGAAGTCAAATTCGTATTTTAGGATGATGCCTACATGAACACCTAGTATTTAAGTTTAAATTGGATGTTTTATGAGTTAAATGAAGTCCTTAGATAATAGATATAATGAAGCTTCAATTTTGATGCATTAAACAAGTTTTCCCCACAAAGAAATTGCAAGGAAAGGAAATTTACAAAATTCGGATTTTTGTGAGTAGCTTGTTTAACAACATATTTACCCAATGAAAAATGTGGATTCTTATGCATAAATGAAGGTTATAATTAGTATAGACATTGAGAACTCATTTTTATTTAAATAACAAGTAAATTCTAAGAATAAAATCATAAAAACCCTAGGAAATGCAAGGTTGGAAAGAATAGCTTTGTATAAGTGATCACCATAAAATTCTTAATAATTAGAAGTTCATAAGAGTTCATAATCAAAGATCATCAAAACCATGCATATATTAAGCTCATTACATAATATTCATATTAGGAATTCATTCATATACCATCTATACATGAATCATCAACTAGGAACATTTTTATCAAATGCGAAACAATTTTTCGGAATTGGAAAAGTTATAGAACAGAACTGATCCCACTGTTCCTTGACCTTAATGTTTTCAAAACTTGAAAATAATACTATAAATAGATAGATCTTTCGAAGTAGATAGAGATCGATATAAAATTTGTGAAATTCCGAGTTAAAATGACCAAGTTATGGCCGTTTTAAGTTGGAACTTCCACAAATAGCGAGAATTCCGAATTCATCTAGTTTAGATGCATAGCTTGGAATAGTTAAATGATGAGATTCTTATTAGGATTATTCTTATTTGGTAGGTGATTCCGAGCAAGACGATACCTTGCCACCCGATTACTATTACTGAAAGACCGGCAAACCATGGTCGAGTGAGTACTACTTCCACTCTCAATTAATGTTTGTGATTGTATTGTTAGTGGCACTATTGTATAGGCAAAGATAAAAATGGAAATGGATGATGGGGTATATGAGAATTATATATTGTCTACTGTTGATGTGTGAAATGGAACTTAAGAAATATCGAAACCGGGTGTTAAGCTATTGATTGATTAGCTAGCATTTTATATGGATTATCTGCGGATAATTGTTGGCCACCTAAAAGAATTGAATTAATATATATTTGACTTCAATTATAATTGGACTCATTCATATCACGACGGGGATGGAGCATTAGCATTGGTTGGTTTTTCGTGATCCATAAAACGAATATGTTGGTTAATCGTGATCCATAAAACGAATATGTTGGTTAATCGTGATCCATAAAACGAATTATTGTTCAGTTGACCGTGAGCTTAAACAGCGTCGTACCATAGGATTCGTTAATCTACTAACCCAGGATGGAGAGCGTAAGTCCATCCACATATGATTTCCAGCTAGTCATATGTTTGTTGAGCTCATTTGTTTGATGCATACATTTGCGTGAATAATCACTTGCTTGAGTGAATTGTATTAATTGTGACATGGAAGTTCTTACTCACTAAGCTAGTTAGCTTACACCCCCATAGCTTTTATTTGTTGTAGCACGAGTTCATATGGCTTAGGCCGAGGTAAGCCACAGCTCAGGTACCGGAGATAGGAGTTTCCCATAGAAGTTTACTTCTCTTTTGTTTAGACTTCCGCTGGAAACTAAAGGACTCTGGATGACTGTAATGGACTTGATATTATTTTGCGGGGGAATGCCCCTTAGATTCTGTAAAATATATATATGTGTTTTGGTTTATAATCTATGGCTAATGAATGCCACATTAAACTTCTTAACTCCATTGGTTGAATATTCTATTGTCGTAAAGGGACGCTTTATATCTATACAAGACTCCCGAAAGGCTTGGATAGGAATTCGAGAGTCTTTTATAGTATGTGGTCGGCTGTTACGTTTAGGATACCCTATGGGGCATGACATAACTCCCATGATAACCCACATGCATATCAATTTTATCTTTTCCTAACATCTAGTGCTCTATTCTACAAGCACATGCGCAAATACATAAAACATAAAGGAAACTCACTTATTCATTTTGCAATCTTTTTAGTCGTAGAAGTCCTCGGAAGGGAAATCCCGTATTCTTCATCGCTTAGACAAAAGAAATACTCAGGATGAGATTTCACAGATGTTCTATTCAAACTTTCTAATTCTGTTTTTCTATGTTCGTCAAAAATTGTATAGAAGGAAATTCCAACTTAAAATGACCATAAATTGCTCATTTTAACTAGGAATTTCGCATATTATATACCGTTTACTACAAACTCGAAAAGATCTATCTATTTCTAAGGTTATTTTTGTCATAAAAAGTCTTTTGGGTCATGAAAAAGGTTGGTACAAAATCTCTACGAAAATCCTAGCCCTTGAAATACAATTTTCAAACTTTTCTTTATTCCAAAAATCCTTTAGCAAAAATATAGATATTTATATGATTGAAAAACCATTTGAATACATATATATATACTCATATTGTATGCATGATTCAATGGTGTTGTCTCAATGATTATTTTTCATAAAATAATTTGTCTTATAATGTGGAAAACTTGAATCTTTATAATTTCTTTTCTAAGTGTTATAAAAGAATTTTATAAATTCTTGGTTTATTATAAATAAGTATCTTCTTATTTTGTTTCTAATTTGTTTTCTAAAATAAATAAATTTTCTCTTAACTTTAGTCTTGTACAAATTTTACTTCTAGTGATAAAAATGAAGTTTTCAAAAGTAGTTGATAATCTATTATAATTTGGGTTGTATATATATTTTTATTTTAAAATGGTTTCGATAAACAAGTCTTCTTCCTATTATATTTTCACTTCATAACCTCAAAAAAAATATATAAATAAATAAATTTTATTTCTAAAACTTAGTCTTTTAACTTATCTATCTATTTTACTTGGAAAGAAATCATTTTTTTAATATGTACCTAAGTTGTTGATAATATCTATCGTTTTTCAATTTACTATGTTTACATTCTCTTTATTTCTTTAAAAATGGCTTTATCATTTAGATTCTTGGCAACCTTTATTTTTCTATGGGTTTATAATTTAGTGAATTGATTTTATCTTAACTTTGATAACTAGTCTAGTTCTTGGTTTTTATTATGGAGATAGAAAAGAAATCCTATAATTAAGTTTATATGAAAAATTTGGATATCAAAGAGTTATTAACACTAAGCTTTAATAAACCTTATGTTACTCATCATAAAAAAAATAGTGTTAATTTCCTTAGTTAATTTCTTTGGTAAAAATCATCTTTTATTGTTATTGAAGGAAAATTATGATGGGTTTGTCTAAATTTTGGAAAACAATTTATGAAAATACTTCTTCCGTATTTTTTATGATAAAATCTTTGTTTAAGTTCAAAGTTAGATAATAAAAGAGTATGGTTCCATTTTTCCTTTATTCCCTTGGCAAAATTATTCTTGCTAACATTTAGGAAAACCTTGGGAAAGTTTGAGAAGAAGTTACAAAAAAAAAAAAATTCATTTTCTAAGTTGTTGCCAACAACTTCTTTATTTTAGTGACAAGCTACATAATAAAAGAGTTTAGTTTCATGTTTCTTTATTAAAAAAAAAATTCCGCTTTGAATTTTGTTGAGACAATATAATTATGATGATGCATGTATATGAGCGTGTAGTTTGAAAAAGATGAAAATATCACATAATAATATAGAAAGATTATAAGAAGCAAAAATAAGCAAAATAATAAGATCAAGCATTGGGAACCTTAGCTTCACAAAGGTAACCCGGTCATGTATTGGAAGCCTTAGCTTCATCAAGGCAATCCAGTCAAATATTGACAGCCTTAACTTTATCAAGGCATCCCGGGACTAAGAATAGAGTAGTCCTAAAAGAAAAAGAAAAAGAAAAGGAAAGAAAAGCAATAATAAGAGCAATAATAATAGTAAAAGCAAGTTAGTGAAAGTTAGTGAGCATTTAGGCTCTAATAAATATAGACATACATATAGATAATAATATATATATATATTTGTTGTTAAGTTAGAAGCATAATAACAATAATAACAACATAAGATCATCATAATAACAAGATAATGAAATCGAAATTTCTTAGCATGTGCAAGAACAAAACATGAACATGTCGTTGCTTCTACAACTCATATGAGTTTTAAGAAACAACACAATGGTCATGCTAAGTTACATGACATGGGTAAATAAATGGTTGAAAGCTTTACCTAAGATTGTTTTTGTTGAAGGATGAAGATGATACATGTAGATTATATGGGTAGTGATATGTGGTAAATGGTTTATGGGTAGAGAAGGATTTTGTAGAGAAAGATTTTGGATGAAATTAGTTGTAGAGAGTCCTGGTGCAGAGGAATTGTAGAGAGAGAGTTTGAGAAGTGATTTTGAGAAAGTTTTATTATGATAAATGAGTGTGTAAAAGGAAGTGGAGGGAAATGGGGTATTTATAGATAAATGTGGAAGGAAATTAGATGTAATAAAATAAATTGAAAAAGAAATAAATATTAGATAGAAGAGAGAGAGGGGCCGGCGGTACACATGCATGGGGAACGGAGAGAGTTGAGCTGATTGAATTTGTTTTTTTGTAATGAAAAGTAATAATATGTAAGATATGAGAGATATAAAGTAGTTTTGGGAATGTAAATTGTAAGAAAGTAGATGTATAGGTAGTAAGAGTAGGTAGTAAAAAAAAGTAGAAATAGATGAATAATAATGAATAGTAGAAATAATATTATGAATAGTAGACTAGAAAAATAAAATACTGGTAGTAATCAAAATACGCGTAAACGCCTATATATGATATTTTTAGATTCCAAAAAATTCTGAAACTGGTATTTTTGAAATCCTTATATTATTATGATTCTAATAGTGTTATCGAAATATTTTATTCGTGTACCAGGGCACGGTTTTCGAAAATTGATCTCGTTTTGGATCCGAAACACACTGCAAATTAGTAAATCTGATATTTTTAAGCTTTCTTATATTATTACGAACTATTATCCATGATTATCTTGATTCCTTTGTTTAGGATTTAAGAGTGCGGGATTGTCGGATTTAAACACTAGGATTTGTTGTAAACCTTGTTGACATTTAGAGTTTCGGTTTGACTTCCAGCTTTTTGATTTATTCGTAAGATCATAAAATTTTGAGGTTTTTGACCGTGTTATACTTTTGGTTCAAAATTTATGTTTTACTTTATATTTATGACTTATTTAATATTCTTCAGTTACTAGGATTATTTAATCAAGTTCTAGGGTTGTGTAATTGACTCAGTTTGACTTTCAATATTAATTTAGATTTTTTATTTCAAAATTAACCAAAGGGCTTAAGGTTCTAGAATTTTGTTGTTTAATATTATTTGGATATTCCATCTCGATTTATGTGTTTATGGATTAGATAAATGAATTGTCTCATGTTCGGGTTTTGAGTTAATCGATTATTGAATTTCTATTTTTTAGTTTTTGAAGGTTTCCCTTTTCTTAAGGCCATGAAATTGCGTATTTGATATGGTTTAGGTTTTTTCTTTTTTACTTGGGTTGGCTTTTATGGTTTTGATTTGGTATTTTAATTTCAGGATTATTTTCTAAGAGTTATGGAAAATTCAGGGGTTTACAACCTACCCCCCTTAAATAAAGTTTTTTCCTCAAAACTTGTTACGCGTATGTAGTTTGTTTAACTTGGTGAGAAAACTTGTGTCATATTTTATTAGCATTCTCTGTAAGCCCCGAAAAATTTCAGTAAAAAATTCCAAAACGAACTTCGAAAATAAATCCTAAAAATAACTCCAAATTAAAACCGAACTTCGACAAGTCCTAAATCGTGAACGAATCCAGAAACTTCTTAATCTTGAGAAAATGAAAATCCTTAAAAATAAAGTAAGAACTCAATAGTCTTCAAATTCAAAACCGCTACGTAAGACAAATTCTATATTTAACTCCAACTTGTAAAATCAGGTAATATAGAACCCAAAAACCAATTATTAAAAAGTAAATAATGATTAACGTTCGAAAATAAAACTAAATTCAAGAATTCTGAAAACATTAAGAGATATTAAACACTTACAAAAATGAAATTTAAAATAACTAAACACTTACAAAAATGAAATTTAAAATAACTATCTCAAATTAAATATGTTGTATAAACATAAAATATCAGTTTCCAAATTGGCAAAGATCTAAACTAGAGAATCACCCGGAAACCCTAGTAGTTTAAATCCGGCAATTCCGTAATCCTAAACCAAGGAGTCAGAGTATGAGTAAAGGGTGTAGTTTAGGTCGCAATAATACTAGGATGCTTTAAAATATAAGATTAGCAAATTTTAGATCTATTTCAAACCCGGTCGGGTACAAACTTCGAAAAGTGTGCCCCAGGATTCGAAATATTAAATATATGATATTAGTACCATTAAGCTTGTAACTTCATAAGAATTCCAAGTATATCAATTAAATAAATTTTTGGGTTGCATGTAAACCCGGTTTTTCTAGTAACCGAATAAACTTCAGAAATTGGAAATTAAAGCCCTAAACAGGATTAATATAAGCAAGCTAGGAACCCTGGATCTGGCTTTTCTTCGGTTTCAATTTAACAGAACCTCTATAGAATAATTTAATGTAGATTATTGTTTTGAAGTATATTTCAACCCATAAAAAGCTTTTGATTTCGAAAAATTTTCCATTCCGGGCTTTCTTGAGCTCCATTATGGAAAAGCGAGCCCTGGAACCATAAATTCAGAAAAATATTCTGGAATACTCTTTAGATCCGAAATTTTATAAGGATTTCAAAAATATACGTTTTACAATTTTTCGGGTTATAAAAATTACAGTTATAGTCTTTTCCCGTATTTTCTTTACTACTGGTAAAGTAGATGTCTTGTCTACTATTTATTACTATTCACAAGTACAACCTGCTACACACACAGCCCATACCCTAGTCTTACATCCTTACAATTACTCATTATATTTTCTTTTCCAAGAAATTTTGTTTCTTACTAAATTATTACACTTAACACTTTTATTACATAAATTCCAATTTTTCAAACAAATTCAACTCTCTCTCTCTACCCCTCACTTGGCCGGCGCTACTCCCCCCCATTTATCCCCCCAATTTGTTTTATTTTATCTTATTTTTACATCAAACAAACTCTAATTCCACTTAATATAAATAATCCTTTTCTTTTCTCTCTCTTCATTTTCATTTCATTTGTTTCAAAAGCTCACAAAACCTCTCTTTTCTCTCCCCTTTTGCCGTGAGCCTCCCCTCCCATTTCCCACACACACAGTTTGTTTTTCCTTCAAATTTCTTACCGTATACAACAAATAGATAAGAGATCTATACTTTAGGATCTTGAAACATGTAATGGCAAGTTCGTTCATGTGTGATTCCGCACAAATTCCTGTTAGTAGTATTCTTATTATTTGGATTTCGATGATAACAAAAAGAGTTACATGTTAACTAACAAGTGTATTGAATGTCAAGTTCTTATGAAAATGTTTTACAAGAAATTACCAATCAGAAAGTATTTCAGAAAGTATTTTCAAGAGCAGAAAAGAAGCAGAAATAATTTCAGAGAGCAAAATAACGTGTTGCGTGAATACTTTACAAAAGAGTGCAAACTCAGAGGATATTTCAGAGAGTATTAAGCAAGAATGTAGATTCAGAAGCTTTTTCAGAAGGCATTTCACAAGAGTTACAATATGATAATAGATATGAAGACCCAGCACCAAAGTGATTGTATTTGGGAAATACATTCAATAATGTTCCACAAAGTTGGTTTAATGTCCAAAGGGGAATAAATTCAAAATAGAGATCGCTTTCAAGAACAATGGAAGAACATACTACATATTGCACTTGAAAAGAAAGTTAGTGTGCATAATATGAAGTACTTACAAAAGGAAATCAGATTTTCAAGGATAATGTCTGAAGATTCTACTAGTATATGGAAAATATGGAAATATATCTATGAGAGAATATGTTATCAGAAGATATCATATGATTCATGTTTCAAGAAGATCGGTTTTGTTTTTGTTGCTATTTTCGTGGGATTTTTTAAATTAAGATCACGCACCAAGATAACAACAAATTTTCTTATTCTTATCTTGATGGAAGACGTCTAGAACAAACAACTCGAAGATTTTCAAATTTTCAAATGAAAGAAGACTCTATCAGCAAGTCATCCGAATTAGAAGCAGAAAAAGAAGGGATCAAGCTTATCTATTCCAATGATTTAGCCGTTAGAAGATTATCAAGCTTATCCATTTTTGAAAGTTCCAACCGCTTGTGAATGTGTGATTAAATAGGCATGATCAGAACGAAGATGATAGATATTTAATACAGAGAACACGAAAAAGAAAAAATACATACGATCAAAGCTTACAAGCAAAAAACTGTCATTTTTACTTTCACTTTGTACCGAAATATTAAAGGATACTTTATCATTATTTCCTCAATTTGATTTGTTTAATCCTTGTGAGATTGAGAGTTACAAGTAGGCTCAGTAGGTTGATGTTAGCTTGAAGGAAGCTAGGAAGATCAAACTGAGTGCATTTGTAGCCAAGTGCTTTGGCAAAAGACAACTTGTAACATTGATTTGTTCTTGGATAGTGGAACATACCGGTAAAGACAACCGGATCCCCGGCTTGGTGCTGGAAGAGAGGACTGACGCTCAAGGCAGAACCTCTATAAATAGCTTTGCAAATTCTTCTACCTTACTCTCTTTAATTCTCGTATATAGTTACTTGTTTGTGTTTATCATAACTTGTTTCAGAGACTAATTGTTACAAGAATTAAAAAGCAGAGACTAAAAGTTTTGACATATATTCTTGATTGAGCTTAACAATTGTTATAGAAATTAGACTTGTTTGCTTCCGCATTATAGATAAAACATTTTTATTAAAGTTATTATTTTAAAGATTTTAAAACCCATTTTTGTTTGATTAATCAAGTTGGTGAATTTGATAAAGTTTACTTAAAGGAATTTTTTATTATTAACCAATTCACCCCCCCCCCCCCCCCTCTTGGTTAGTTTTTGGGACCAACAATTGGTATCAGAGCTGCACTCATTTACTTAAATTGAGTGATCTATTGGAAAATGGGTGATAGTAACATAACAATCAACAAAGCTCCTTACTTTGATGGCTCAAACTTTGCATATTGGAAGATGTGAATGTCCACATATATAAAAGCTAATGATTTTGATTCTTGGCAGGTGATTTCAAATGGTGATCATGTGATAACGCTAACTGAAGGAGAAGTGTTGACCTTGACGGACAAGAAATTCATAGAGAAGAACAATAAGGCTAAGAATATTCTACTTACTACTATTGCTCCTTCTGAATTCTACTTAATTTCTTCTTGTAATACGGCAAAAGAAATATGGGATACACTTTCAGAGACCTATGAAGGAACTAACACAATTAAGGAAACCAAAATTAATGCCTTACTTCAACGTTATGAATTGTTCAAGATTAAACCGATGAAAAAATCAAAGATGCTTTCAATCGTTTTACTTCAATTACAAATGAACTAACATCTCTTGGCAAGAAACTAGAAGATGCAGATCTTGTTAGAAAAATGTTGCGTATACTACCAAAATCATGGGATGCTAAGAAGACAGCAATTGAGGAAGCACAAGACTTGAACAAGCTCTCACTCAGCCAATTGAGGGAGAAGTTGATGGCGTATGAGTCTCATCTCCATACAACCGAAGAACCTGAGAGCAATGTAAAAGCCATTGCACTTAAGGCCAAACAAATCTCTGAAGAGATCGATTCAGATGAAGAAAATGATGACGAGAACATCAGTATGCTGGCACGAAGACTCAACAATTTGATAAAGAAAGGCAAGAAGTTCAAAAATTTCAGTAAGTCTAATAAATTCGATGCAGGAAGAAACTATAAAGAAGAAAAGAGAGAGAAGAAAGAAATCGTGTGCTACGAATGCAAAAAACCAGGGCACATCAAGTATGAATGTCCAGTTTTAAAGAAAAAAAATGAAGAAATTCAAAAAGAAAAGTCAAGCTATGGTGGCGACTTGGAGTGACTTGGATGAATCAGAACCTGATTCAGAAGCTACAAGTGAAGATGAAGAAGAAGCCAATTTGTGTTTTATGGCTACATCAGAGGTAAACTCAGAATCCGAATCTGATATGCTTGATAGTGATATATATCTTGAAATGAAAAAGCTTTTAAAGGCACTTAAAAAGGCTGATGTAAAGATTTCAAAGTTAGATACTGAAAACAAAGCTTTGAAAAATGAGAAAGAAGTGTTAAGTCAAACTAACAAGCTTCTCGTGGATGAAAATGATATTTTGAAAAATGACAATGAAAAATTGTATGTCAAATCTGAAACCTTAAGGAAGGAAAAGAATACTTTGGAAAATGAGATTAAGGCATTGACAAGTAGAGTAGGTGTGTTATCAAAAGAGATTAAAAATACGTTCAATAAATTTAATGAAAGTGAAGAAAAATTAAGTATGTTGATTGGAAGTCAAAGACCGTCCTTTATCAAACATGGACTTGGATATGGTAATGATAGCTCAGCAAATATTAAGAAAACTGTATTTGTTAAGTCAAAGAAAAACGTGGATAAAAAATCTGTCAATCAATCTATAAAGAAAAATATGAAAAATGAAAGCAGAGGCTCCTTCAGAGGGTATTTGTCTCAAAATTATCAAAGCAGAAGGTATGGCAGAACCCACAGGTACGGATACAATGATAAGTTTCCAAGAAGAAACTATAATAACCAGGTAAATAAAAGATATCATTCACATTCTTATGCATGTTTCTTTTGTAATAAAGTTGGTCATATAGAAAAATATTGCTTCTACAAAAGAAACAAGCTCAGTACATATCAAGTTAAAGAAAAAGATAAAACGAGCTTGTCTTATCAAGGACCCAAGTATGTTTGGGTTCCTAAAAAGGTTTGATCGCTTTTTATGTGTAATTGCAGGAACAAGGAACCAAGATAAAAGGAACATGGTACTTAGATAGTGGATGTTCAGGCCATATGACGGGTGATGCGTCCTTGTTCACTAACATAGTATGGAAAGATAGAGGATATGTAAGATTTGGAGACGACAACCGTGGTAAGATAATTGGAACAGGTACTATTGGTCATCCTCCATATTTAATAGAAAATGTTTCATTAGTAAAAGGATTAAAACACAATCTCTTGAGCATAAGTCAGTTATGTGACAAAGGATATAAGATGACTTTTGAGAAAAATAAATGTTTTGCTTATAATACCGAAGGAATAAAGTTGTTTGAAGGTTTTAGAAAAAGGAACATATATCTTATAACACCATCTGAGATGAATGTTGAATTTTGTTTTCTATCTATGAATGATAATATTCACACGTGGCATAAGAAACTTGGTCATGTAAACTTTAATCAATTAGAAAAATTATCTAAAAAGAATCTAGTTGTTGGTTTGCCTAAAATCAATATAAAGAATGATGTGAAATGTTCAACTTGCTTAAAAACAAAATGATTTCAGTTTCACATAAAAGTATAAATGTGATTACAACAAAAAGACCTCTTGAACTATTACACCTTGATTTATTTGGACCAACTAGAGTGTCAAGTCTAGGAGGAAGCAAATATGGACTTGTAATAGTAGATGATTTTTCTAGATATACATGGGTGTTCTTTCTAAAACATAAATCGATACTTTTGAAATGTTTCAAAGATTTGCAAAACAAATACAAAATGAAAAAGGTTTTTCTATTATTTCTTTAAGAACTGATCATGGAACAGAATTTGATAATGCTTTATTTATTTCCTTTTGTGAAGAATATGGAATAAATCATAATTTTTCAGCACCCTACACACCTCAACAAAACGGAGTAGTAGAAAGAAAGAATAGGACTATACAAGAAATGACCCGTTCAATGTTGAATGAATGTAAAATAGCTGAATATTTTTGGGCAGAAGCTGTTGCAACTGCTTGTTATATAATAAATAGAGTCTATGTAAGACCTAAAAAACTAAAACATCTTATGAATTATTTCGTGGAAAAAGACCATCTGTTTCATATTTTCATGTATTTGGTTGTAAATGTTTTGTGAAAAAGAATACAAGTAATCTTGGAAAATTTGATGAAAGATCTGATGAAGCAATTTTTCTAGGATATTCACAAAATAGTAAAGCATATCGTGTCTTTAATAAATCAACAAAAGTGGTTGAAGAATCCATTAATGTACGTTTTATTGATGAAACAAAAGAAGATGAAGATGATGAAGTGTTTTTACCTACAAATGAAAATAACGAACCTAATTCTGCTAATTCAGAAACAAAGTCAGAAGGTAAAACTGAAAGGTTTCTAGAAAATGATAAAGCAGAAGGAAAAGCAGGAAGTCTTACGGAGAAAATATTAGATCTTGATAAATCAGAAACTAATGCAGAGGCATTTCAGAATTACGAAATGATAAAGCATGGAAATACAAATCATCACATCCCCCTGAGTTAATCATTGGTGATATAAATCTGGAACAAAGACTAGATCTAAGTTACAAGACATTGAAAATCATTATGCAATGTTGTCTGAAATAGAACCTAGTAATATTAATGAAGCCTTAAATGATAATAATTGGATTGATGCTATGCAAGATGAACTAACTCAATTTCAAAGAAATAATGTTTGGTATTTAGTTCCTAGACCTCAAGATAAAACTATAATAGGAACAAAATGGGTTTATAAAAATAAATTAGATGAAAATGGAAAAATAGTAAGAAACAAAGCTAGGCTTGTAGCAAAAGGTTATTCACAGGAAGAAGGCATAGACTATGATGAAACTTATGCACCTGTTGCTAGACTTGAAGCTATACGTTTGTTACTTGCCTATGCTTGTTATAAAGATTTCAAATTATTTCAAATGGATGTAAAAAGTGCATTTTTGAATGGTTATATTAAAGAAGAAGTATATGTTGAACAACCCCCTGGATTTGAAGATCCAATTAAGCTTGATCATGTATTTAAGTTAAGAAAAGCATTATATGGATTGAAACAAGCACCAAGGGCTTGGTATGAGAGATTAAGTGAGTATCTTATCTCAAATGGATATCAAAGAGGTACAATTGATACAACCTTATTTATTAAGCATTATAAGGATGAATTATTAGTGGTACAAATATATGTTGATGACATTATATTTGGCTCAACTAATGAACAATATTGTCAAGAATTTGCAAGATTTATGCAGGCTGAATTTGAAATGTCAATGATGGGTGAGCTAAATTTCTTTTTGGGATTACAAATCAAACAAACAAAAGATGGAATATTCATACATCAAGAGAAATATACCAAACAAATGCTGAAGAAGTTTGGATATGAAAATACAAAAGTTGTTGCCACACCAATGAGTACTTCTACAAGGTTAGATCTTGATCATCAAGGTACGAAAGTTAATGAAAAGCTATATAGAAGTTTGATTGGTTCACTTTTGTATTTGACTGCATCTAGACCAGATATTTTATTTTCTGTATGTATTTGTGCTAGATTTCAAAGTAGTCCAACTGAAAAACATTTAAATGCAGTTAAAAGAATTTTCAAGTACATTGCATGCACTACAAAATTAGGAATTTGGTACCCCAAAAATCAAAATTTTGAACTAAATGGATATTCAGATGCTGATTATGCTGGATGTAAGATAGATAGAAAAAGTACTTCTGGTACATGTCAATTTCTAGGAGACAAATTAATTTCTTGGTCTTCAAAGAAACAAAATTCAGTTGCTTTATCAACAGCTGAAGCTGAATATGTCTCAATAGGTAATTGCTGTGCACAAATTCTTTGGATAAAACAACAACTTCAAGATTATGGATTGAAATATAATAATATCTCAATCAAATGTGATAACACAAGTGCAATCAATTTAACAAAGAATCCAGTACATCATTCTAGATCAAAACACATAGAAATTAGACATCATTTTATTAGAGATCATGTGGCAAATGGAAATATAAATATTGAATTTGTATCAACTGAAAATCAATATGCTGATATTTTTACCAAACCATTAGATAAAAATAGATTTGAGTATTTAAGAAATGAAATAGGTATGTGTAATCCATTTTCATAAATATTTATTCATTTACATGTATATATATATATCTACATTTAAATAAAATATATAAATAAAAAAGAAACGATTTTGCCGCCTATTTTATGGGAAAAGATCAACGCATCTTTAATTTTTTGAGCAAAAATTTTAGGCCTCTTCACATTCCTCAAAAACAATCTGCAAACAAACTCTTTCACTCTATTATCTTTTAACATCCGAAACCCTAAAATCAAAATGCCTCCAAGAAAATCCACTCGACTTGCATTCATGGGACCAAAAAGCAAGGAAACCAAACAAACCTCTCCTATATCAATTCAAGAAGGATCATCTGATTCCGAATCAGAACCCCAAACAATCACGAATAAAGGAACTTCTCGTGAAAGAAGGACGAAATTTGAAGAAGAAAAGGGAAATAAGGATCAAACAATGCAAAAGGAACAAGATGAACACATAGAAACAAGGTTCAGAAGCTCTTTCAGAATCCAACACAGAGACAGAGGCCATTCCAGAGGACAAAGAAGAAAGTCAAAAGGAAGTTTCCAAGGGAAAGAAAGAAGGCAGGAAAGTGACGAAGAAGGACTCTAAGGAAAAACATAAAGAAACGAAAAAGAAAGAGAGAGTCTCAAAGGAAGTTGAGAAAGAAACCAAGAAGTCGAAAAGGAAACGAGAAACAGAGGTGTCTACGACTTCAATAAAAAAGAAAAAGCTACATCACAATAAGGTACTAGAATGTGCTTTTGTAGACTTTAAGTTTTTCAAAGATAATGGCTTTTTCTGGAACCACTGGCTAGATAGGATTGGTTGTAGAAAAATCTGTAGAACAATGGATGTTGTGGATGGAAGTATAGTTGGTGAATTTTATAACAACTTAGAACAGCTAGAAGATATGTCCTTAAAATCAAAAGTTAGAGGGAAATCTATCTCAATATCTAGGAAAGACTTGATAAAGTGTTTTGATTTGTTGGATTTGAAAGACAATGAAAGGTTGATGACTTTAGGAAGAGCTGCTCTATTTCGAGAATTAAATGATGGTGTTGGTGAATTTTTGGAGAAAGATGTTTTCTCAACCAATTTTGAACTAATCGTGCGTTTATTGCATAAGATTGTTGTGGACTGCATATTGCCTAAGAATGGAAGTACTACAACTGTGTCAAAAGAGGAAGCCATTGTAGTTCTGGCAATGAAGAAGAAAATAGAAATTGATGTGGCTAGGATGATCTTAAGACACATGTGGAGGATTAGGAGAAACAGACCATATGGCAACTTGTTAATGCATCTTTTCAAGTATAAAAAGATTGCATTGCCAAAACATTTCCAAAATCCAATTCCCTTGAAAAAGATTGGAGAAATCAATTTAAAGTACATGGGAATCATGGTCTATGATAAATTCTGGTTCACGATGGATGGCACATGGTATAGGCACCCAAAGTTTAGCAAATTTTCTTTTGATTGGAAGAAAATTAAAGCTATTTCTGAGGGGGAGATAGTTCTTGATGAAGAAAGTGAGTCCGAAAGACGAAAGGGATGAACAAGGTACAAAGAGTGATAAGGCTGAAAAGACTTTTTCTAGGAGATTTGGGAAGGAGGAGATCCAAAGAAAATCAAAGAAAGATATAAGATAGAACAGGAGGGAAATTCGAAATTAGAGAAGGAAAAGGAACTCAAGCAGAGAGTGATTCAGAGACTGAATCAGAGAGTGATTCAATTCCTACAAGACCACCAGGAGAAAGCTCACGTTCTGGAATTACCTATAAGCTCAATGAAGTCCTTGATCAGTCTTTTGGAAATTTCAAAAAGACTTTTATGGACTCCATTCTGGCTGTTTTTAACAAACATACTCCTGAAATTAGGACTGAAGAACCCTCTGAACCTCATGTTCTTCACTCCCCTGCTCCATCATCAGAAGTTCCTGACCATGTTTCTCCAACAGAAGCTCTGAACAACCTTCTGAAATTCCAGCTCCTCACTCTTCTGCACTGCCAACGAGATTCCTCCAATGGATCAATCTGAAAAGGATCAAGCTGATAACGAGGAGATTGCAACTCAAGAAAGAGGCTGACATTCAAGCGAAAGAAGCTGAAGATGGAAAGCCCACTGCTGTAACTGAAGAAAATCCTGCAGTAGAACCTATTTCAGAGACTCCACAGATCGCGACTCCTCAACATATGCCCACTGATCCTCAAATCACTCCAGAAGAAATAGACATTATTTCCTCTGTCATGGATATCTTGCGAAATCCACCTTCACAAGAATCTCCATCTCACCAGCCTATCCAGCCAATCCAATCTACTTGAAGAACTTTTCCTCAAAGACGCAAAGTGAAAGCCCAAAAGTCAGTCCAACCAGTAGAACCCAAGAAAGATTGATTAAGACTTCTTAATATTTTTAATTGAACTATGGGATGTATTAAGACTGCATTGGATGCTCTGTTATGTTTGATATATCTTGCTGGTTTCGTATTTCTCTATATATTTTTTGATGCTAACAAAAAGGGGGAGAAGTAAATATAAATAATATACTAAGATCAAAATAGATGAAATCAAAATATTGATGCATTGATATATGTAGAGATAAAAGATCAAGTGAACATGAACATAATTACATATATCGGATATAGATCAAGTGAACATGAACATAATTATATAAGACGTTGATTAGGATTGCTTACTTATCAAAAATATGATATGAGTTAATTTAATATTCATATTTATATGGATTTTGTTATCATCAAAAAGGGGGAGAATGTTAGTAGTATTCTCATTATTTGGATTTCGATGATAACAAAAAGAGTTACATGTTAACTAACAAGTGTATTGAATGTCAAGTTCTTATGAAAATGTTTTACAAGAAATTACCAATCAGAAAGTATTTCAGAAAGTATTTTCAAGAGCAGAAAAGAAGCAGAAATAATTTCAGAGAGCAAAATAACGTGTTGCGTGAATACTTTACAAAAGAGTGCAAACTCAGAGGATATTTCAGAGAGTATTCAAGCAAGAATGAGATTCAAAGCTTTTTCAGAAGGCATTTCACAAGAGTTACAATATGATAATGGATATGAAGACCCAGCACCAAAGTGATTGTATTTGGGAAATACATTCAATAATGTTCCACAAAGTTGGTTTAATATCCAAAGGGGAATAAATTCGAAATAGAGATCGTTTTCAAGAACAATGAAGAACATACTACATATTGCACTTGAAAAGAAAGTTAGTGTGCATAATATGAAGTACTTACAAAAGGAAATCAGATTTCAAGGATAATGTCTGAAGATTCTACTAGTATACGGAAAATATGGAAATATATCTATGAGAGAATATGTTATCAGAGGATATCATAAGATTCATGTTTCAAGAAATCGGTTTTTTTTGTTGCTATTTTCGTGGGATTTTTCAAATTAAGATCACGCACCAAATAACAACAAGTTTTCTTATTCTTATCTTGATGGAAGACGTCTGGAACAAACAACTCGAAGATTTTCAAATTTTCAAATGAAAGAAGACTCTATCAGCAAGTCATCCAATTAGAAGCAGAAAAGAAAGGGATCAAGCTTATCCATTCCAATGATTTAGCCGTTAGAAGATTATCAAGCTTATCCATTTTGAGAAAGTTCCAACCGCTTGTGAATGTGTGATTAAAAGGCATGATCAGAACGAAGATGATAGATATTGATACAGAGAACACGAAAAAGAAAAATACATACGATCAAAGCTTACAAGCAAAAAACTGTCATTTTCACTTTCATTTGTAACGAAATATTAGAGGATACTTTATCATTATTTCCTCAATTTGATTTGTTTAATCTTTGTGAGATTGAGAGTTACAAGTAGGCTCAATAGGTTGATGTTAGCTTGAAGGAAGCTAGGAAGATCAAACTGAGTGCATTTGTAGCCAAGTGCTTTGGCAAAAGACAACTTGTAACATTGATTTGTTCTTGGATAGTGGAACATACCGGTAAAGACAACCGGATCCCCGGCTTGGTGCTGGAAGAGAGGACTGACGCTTAAGGCGGAACCTCTATAAATAGCTTTGCAAATTCTTCTACCTTACTCTCTTTAATTCTAGTATATAGTTACTTGTTTGTGTTTATCGTATCTTGTTTCAGAGACTAATTGTTACAAGAATTAAAAAGCAGAGACTAAAAGTTTTGACATATATTCTTGATTGAGCTTAACAATTTTTATAGAAATTAGACTTGTTTGCTTCCGCATTATAGATAAAACATTTTTATTAAAGTTATTATTTTAAAGATTTTAAAACCCATTTTTGTTTGATTAATCAAGTTGGTGAATTTGATAAAGTTTACTTAAAGGAATTTTTTTTATTAACCAATACACCCCCCCCCCCCCCCCCCCCTCCCCCCTTGTTAGTTTTGGGACCAACAATTCCCCATAAGCTTCAAGCTAGGGAAGTGGAAACACTTGAATATGAGATCCTTGCCATCACAATGTTTTAGATCTTGTTATTTGAGTTATTATGCTATTATCTTGCCTTATTATTAAGTTATGTTGTTATTATTAATGATTTGTGCATATATTCATCATCTATTCATGATTCACATAACCATCATAGTGTTCATGCATTTATAACTCGTTTAGTAGACTAGATTAGTTGTTTTAAGCTCATACATACATTAGACTTTTGTTTTATGCTCTTAGATAACTTGTAATAGCTTGATGATGATAGAAAAGTGTTAGGAAGCTCAAGATCTATATTAGTTTCAACAAAAATAACTTTTAAAAATTCGGATAAAAAGGGAACCTTAATTAGAAAACCTATTTTTCAACTTCAAAATGTGTATTTTTCATTTAAAATGAAGGGTTTAAGGAATGGATATCATAAATAAATGATTTTGAGGAGTAAAGTTTAGATCTATGAGTTTATAGTTTACTACCATGGATTTCTTTTATATTTATGATCATAGAAAGTGTAGATCTTGGTTTTGAACTTGAATAAAAATAGTGAAATTCGTATCTTGGCAAAACCTATATTTAAAAACCACTTTCCAAGTCTCAAAATGGAATTTTTACTTGAGATAATGAAGGCTTAGTGTATATATATCATCAAGACTTCATTTTATGGTTCAAAGATGATTTTCAAAGATTATTTTTCAAAACAAAAATCCTATTTTCCGATTTAGGCGAAGGCATAACTTAAAAACATGTTTTCCAACTCGAAAATGAGTTTTTATTTAAGATATGAAAGACTCTTAAGATAGGATATGTAAAGAATGATTTTTCATAAGTTTAGATGGATTTTATCAAAAGATAAATCCAAGAATAAAATTGGTAAATTCGGATCTCAACCAAGACCAATTTTGAAAGCCCATTTATCAACTCCAAAACTCATATTTTGTGTAAAAAATGAAGGGTATAGGTAATAAATATCATTAAGTAGTGATTTTCACAAGTTGAAATGAGTTTTGATGAGATCAAGGTGTAAAACAAAAGTAGAATCAAGATGGAAAATTTTGAGTTAGTAGCCAATTTATGAAATTCGTAATTTTGAGTGAAGGCCATAAGAACACCTATCATTCAAGATCAAAATGAATGTTTTATGTATTAAATGAAGTCCTTAGGTAGTAGGTATAGTAAAGTCTTAAATTTTAATGCATGACATAAGTTTTTCCCAAATGAATCATTCAAAAAGTGGATTTCTAAAAAAAAAAAAATTCGGATTTTTGAGTAAATCCTGTTTGAAAACATATTTGCAAAGTGTAAAATACAAATTTTTTGTTGAAATGAAGGTCTTGGGTAGTATATGTTACGGAGACTCAATTCTAACTAAGATAACTAGAAATTCCTAAGAATGAATTCCAAAAGACAAGTGTGATGTCAAAGTTTGAAAACTAGATTTTTCATAAGTAGTTGTTATTGTGGTCTTGCAAAATAAGAAGTTATAAAATTTTCTTTTAGCAAAGATCACCAAGATCATGAATACATTAAATTCATCACATGTCATTCATGTTAGGAAATCATTCATATTTCATGTATACTTGATTTATCAAATAGAAACATTTCAAACGATTACAAAACTATTTTTTGGAAATAGAGATCGTTACTGATCAGATCCGATCCCTCTTTTTCGTGACCTAAATATTTTCAAAACTTGAAAATAATATTAGAATTAGATAGATCTTTCGAAGTAGATAGAAATCGATGTATAATTTGCGAAATTCCGAGTTAAAATAACCAAGTTATGGCTGTATTAAGTCGAGACTTCCGCAAATAACGAGAATTACGATTTTGATTAGTTTTGATATATAGTTTGGATTAGTTAAGTGGTGAAATACTTATTAGAGTATTTCTTCCTTTTTAGTTGATCCCGAAATCGATGATTCCTTACCACTGGATTACTTTTAGTAAGAGACCGGTGATCCAATGGCCGAGTGGTTTTCCTCTTATTTTGTTACCTTGCTTGTGCTTGTAGCTAGTTGCATTAGAATTAGGAAAAGATAAAATTGAAATGAATTGTGATATAATTTTAGTTGAACAAATGATAAGTATATCAAAGCGGGACTTGTTGTAAGATTATTGTATGAGTTAGCATAGACTTGAATTGTTTGAAATTCTCTGTAATCGCTCTTAACCTACATAATCAATATGCCGATTATTTGAATAAACTGTACATGCATATCACATATTGAGTTACATTGCATAGGCTAATATACCTTTGTTGGGACAAAAGTATATTAGTGCATGGCGGGTGGGCCAATGTTAACATTAAGGATGCGAAATCGCTTAAGTTAACGGTAGTGAGGCACTTAAATCAACTACATAAAACAAGAGAAAGAGATTGGGATTGTGGTTGCATGACTTATGGACCACCCCACTCAATATTGAAATTATGGTTGCATGTCTTATGGACCATCCTAACCCCGAATGGAGGGCGTAAATCCATTCACATATGGCTACCGGAAAGTCATATGCTTGTTTGCTCATGTGTTTGTTCATGCATAGCGTATGGATGAATTATAACTTGCTTATTACGGTACGAAATTAAGGGAACTCTCACTAAGCTAGTGTAGCTTATACCTCAACAGATGTTTGAATAAATAAGTTAACAGGAAAAGGCTACTTAGGGACCGAGATGGTTGGAGTCAAATATAACTTCAGGATTTTGATAGGAAGTAAGAATGCTTGAAGATATTAGCTAGTTTTTGTGAAATGTTTTGTAATAGATTGCGGAGTGAAATCTTTTGATGATTTGTATTTGAAGTATAGCGATTTGTATTTGAAGAATAGTGATTTGTATCTGAAGTATAGTGAATTGTATTTCCTTTACATTGTTACTCAAGTTGTATCAATATAAAATGTACCTCTCCAATGTGTCTCCTCTATGTGTTAGACGCCTTGTATATAGTATGGAAGCCTTCGCAAGACTAAGGCGGTCATTCCTAGGCTTTAATATTGTGCATGGTAGACTGCCACGTTTAGGATGCCCTTCGGGGCGTAACATTCTCGACCTATGGGATTCATTGTACTTTTATTCGTTCAATATTTACATATATTTCTTACAGGTATTACGATTACATGGTTTTCTTTCCTTACCCTGCATATTTGATATTTCTTGTTATTTTCATTAAAAAGTATTGGGTCTTATTAATGGTTATCATTCACCATTTATCTCTTAACTCAGCACTTTTTGGGAATTTTTAATATTTTGTTAACTCTTATGTATTTGATATTCCATGCAATACAACATATATAAATCTATAAGATTTGGTTTAGCGATTCCAACCTTCACTTACTTAACTTTTGGATAAGACTCAAACTAAACCAAGACGACCAACGATTGACACTTGACTCGACTTGCCTTTAGATGACACATTACAACACCATACTGAGGTGACAAAAGAATGTTGTAAATTCACTTTTTCATCCTTATATAAATGTATATATGACATTGTGCATACATGATACGTTGGGTTCATTCTTTTTTAAAGATATCAGCGTTTTATAGTTTTCTCCTTTATGATCATCTTGACGAAGTTTGAGATCAAGATTTTTCATTATGTCATTGATTTCAAGTAAATTTTTATAATTGTATGTTGGGATTTTACCATTAATGGTTCTATCTTTTAGGTGACAATTAAAATATTCACGCTTTTAATATTTCTTTTTATTGAGTGTTTTTAGCGTTAACAAGGTGAATGAGGTTTGATTTTATTTCTATATTTGTTGCGTACTAAATTTTTTGACGATCTTATATCTATCCGTTCTATATTGGATTAGGTCGATTTTTTACCCTATCGGCATTACTACTCAATGGGTCATTCTTTTAGTTTTAGTGGTGTATAGAGATATTCAAACATTAAGGGAACAAAGCTAATCTTGATGCTTTATCATGCCCACAATTATCATCCTCTTCTATGGTAGCGAGTTCTATCTCCTAATCTCTGGCTTTTTCGTGCACTTACTGTTATTGTAGGTTGTGTACATTCATCCCAGGTAGATGTGCTCCCGAGTGGTTCCCTTCCTATCTCTTCTATGGCCTCCATTCTTTTATTATTTGTAAACCCCCAAATTTTTACGATTGGTTAAGTTTCAACCCTAATTAGAAGGTCAACCGGAAACCCTAAAGTCCACAAAACCCTAGTTAGATGTAACAATTTAAGTCTGGCAATCTCATGTTCGTAACCGTAAGAGAGTAAGTAAGAAATTAGTATGTAGAATGGTTCGTAATAACATAAGAAAGCTCAAAAATATCAAATTAGTCTAACCGCAATTCGTTTTGAACCCGAACGGATATAGTTTTTGAAAAACGAGTCCAGGAGCTCAGAATGAGCTCAGAATAGGAAAAATATTCTGGATATACTATTAGACTCGTAAAAATATAAGGTTTTCAAAAATATCAGTTTTATAATTTTTCGGTAACTAAAAATATATATATCATATTTATATGCGTATTTTCTTACTATTAGTACTTTACTAATCTTATCTACTTTACATTACACTATTCATCACTATTCTACACTATTCATCTATCTATATTTTCTATCACCTACTCTTACACTCTACATACCTGTTTTCCTTACTTTTTATCTTTTCCATAATTTTATATCACATCTATCTTACATATTATTACTTTTAATACACAAAATACAAAAAAAATCAAATCTCTCACTCTCTCTATACCCTATGGCTGGAGCCCCCCTCCCCTTTTCTTTCTCTATTTTCTTTCAATTTTAATTTATTTAAATAACTCAAAATTCTCTTCTCATTCCCTATATATACTCCCTCCTCTTTCATTTCTTTCACACTTCATCTACTCACAAATTCACTACCAAAAACTCTCCAAAATTCTCCTCTTAAAACTCTTTCCAAATACTCTCTCCAAAACTCTCCCAAATACTCCCAAACATTCTTCTTCTCCACACACAAAACCCATTTATATATACTACTTCTAACTTCTCTTTAGGTAAAACTTCTTTTCATATTTACTATCATATCATGTAACTTTACATGACCATGGTGTGAGTTTCCTAAACTTATTGTTATGGAAGCTACACTATGTTCATGTATTGTTCTTATTTATGAATATCCATTTCTATATTTTTTTATGTTGTTATTATGTTTTACTCATATTATTATGCTAACTTCTTAATTATATCTAATTAAATATATTTATATATCTATATATTTTCTTTAGAGCATATAAGTCCCACTTGTTATTTATTTTTCATGCAATGTAATTTATTTACTTTCTTTGCAATTTATTTAATTTCATGCTATTTTAAGACTAATCTTTCTAGTCTTAGACTTGCCCTAATCAAGTCAAAACATTTTTCTTTTCTTTTCGGAACTAATCTATTTCTTAGTCTGAGAGCCTTGATTCAAAGCTAAGACTCTCAATAATTGACTTATATTATTTTTTTGTTATAATTTTGCTTGTTATTATTAAGTTTAAACTATACATTTTACAAAAGAGACTTTTGTCACCAAAAGAGAGTTTTAAAAGAAATTTAGAATTTTTGAACTAATAAAAGGAATCCATTTTTCTCATAACTTTAGGAAGAACTCATTATAATTTTGGAAATATCATTATTTTGAAAGGGATTTTCTAAAACCATAACCATGGTAGAAATAGAATCATTTTCTAAAAATTGGGAATTTGATTCTTTATTACAAAAATGTTTTCCTTAAAAATATAATGTAAAGAAAACCCCATAAAAAGAAAATGTAAGTTTTCATACTAAGATTTAAAAAGGATTAAAATAATAGTCAAAAAGGAACATAGAAAACTAATAGGAAAAGTGACATTAATATTAGAAGTTTCAAAAAAGGAAAAATATAGAAATCATTTTTTGAAGAAAATTCATCAAAGAAAATAGTAAGATAAACATAAAAACTCTTTGAAAACAAAAAGAATCAAAAGCTTCATTTTTAAAGAATCTACAAAAGGATTTCTTATAAATTATGATTTTTCCAAACTTCTAACTAACATTGTTTTTACTAAAGAATTTTGTTTGGACAATAACTCCTTGAACATGTATGAAATATGAGCTATAAATCTATAAAAAGAATTTCTCAACTATATAGATAACTAAGTATTTATCAAAGCAATTTTTAGAAGATTTGATGATTGAAACAAATGCTTTTGGGATGGGAAATTTCATAGTGAATCTGATTGCCACTGTTCTAGAGCTCATATTACCTAGTTTGATAAAAATAGTTTTAGAAATGGATAGATCTTTTTGAATAAGTAGAAAACGTATATTATATACGCAATTTCGAGTTAAAATGACTAAGTTAAGGACATTTTAAGTTGGAATTATCTTCTATACGAATTTTGACGTTCTTATGACATAGTTTTGTCAAATTTCAAGACAGTTATCAAGAAATACCCATTATGGATATTTATCTTGACTAGGTGATCCCAAGGTGGAATATCCATATCTTGAGGACTAATTTGACTAAGTGGATTGTTTGATTGACTCTTCCATTTAGAAGAAGTATCGCCATGGCAACATGAGTTTATTTCCTTAACTTGTGTACTTGATTGTGCTTGTAGTATAGATCCATTAGAATTAAGGAAAGACAAAATGCTATATATGTAAAATTGTGTGAAAGAACACTAAGAATATCGAGGTAAGAATTGATGGTAAAGAATTGTTTGTCTTAGTATAGAATTTGATATGTCTGAAATTCTATGATCACCTTAAAATTGACAATAATGATGCTACGAAATCTTAAATAAATCGATTCATGCATACCACTTAGTGAGTCACACTGCATGGGATTATTATCCTTGGGTGAAAGCATAGTAACACGGTCGAAAGCAATGCTTGGCGGTAATGATCAAAACCGAATACTTAGCAACAATGAATTAAAATAATGCTTCGCAGTAATCCGAAAGCATGGCTCAATACGAGTAGAATTAATATGCTTGAAGGTAATGATCGAAAGCATAGCTTAACTAAGACGACTCGTTTTGAAATTACTTATTATCACTAAAGACCGAATGGAGGGCATAAATCCATTCAACATATAGTTCTCGAAAAATTATATGTCTTGCTTGTTCACGTATATGTTGCATTTCACTTGAATGCTTAAATAACTTGTTTGAATTTTGCTACTTAAGTATTTACTCATGAAAGTAATTCACACTAAGCCTGTTAGCTTATTCTCCTATAGATATCTCTTGCAATTTAGCTATTTGTGGTTGAAGCCACGGGGACCTTGCAGTCAAGTATTCCCTTTTTGGTTCAGGAATTTTTAGATGAAGCTTAGCATTAGCTTAGATGTAGACTTCATGGAAAATTTCTTGTAATAGACTTTAGTATATTTTGATGGGGGAATACCCTTAAGTTTTGTAAGATAATAATTATTATTAATGAATGAATATTATGATTTCCATTTCTTAATTTGTTATTGTATCTTCTTAAGCTATATATTTCAAAGTATGGTCCTCTATTATTGTGAGAGCACGCCTTACACCTAATATCGAAGCTTATGGGAATGACTAAGGTTGTCATACTTAAGCTTTAATATTAAGTGTGGCGGACTGTTACATTTAGGATACCCTTTGGGGCGTGACATTACTAGATGGATGCAATGACTTAATGCATGGGTTGCTCCATATAGGACACGTTTTCACCAAATGTCTAACTATTGTGCAGATGAAACACATGGTGGTGGTTTTCTTGGGATAGTCCTTTATTTTGTGATTGGGGCTCCCACAGAGGTAACACTTAGATTGTAGATGTGGGGATTATTTAGGGTAATGTTTCTTTTTACACTTTCAACATTGTATCTCTTTCATTGTTGGGTTACCATCCTTATTAGAACCATTATTGGGTTGGAGTATTTCAAATCTAGTACTTGAACTTGTTCCATAACAAGACATTTCTTAAATTCTACGATATTTTTTTCTAGCCTTTACCTTCTAAATTCTCTAGAATTCTAGCTCTTTCCACAATCTCTCTAAAGCTCCTAATATCAAAACTCCTCTAATCCGACTTGGAGGTTTTTGTTCAAACCATTTAAGAATACTTGTCTTTTGACTTCCTTGCTATGTTTATATGACTCTAGGGAATATTGTAATAATCTACAAAACTTTGCTTTAAATTGTTCAAAACTACGGCTTCCTCAGTTCTCATGTTTTATAGGGGTATCTTCGATTCGTTTTGATTACGAGTGTGTCTCTTATGCGATCTATAGTTTTGTTTAGTCCGGTGTGAGGTTTTCTAGTTTTTATTAAGTTTTAGATGTTCAGAAAGACTTAGGGAAAGATGCCTTGAAGAGTTTGAGTATGGAAATGTGTAAATATATAAAAGAAATATTGAAAACTTGTATAAATCAAAGTAATAAAAAGGAAACTCATATCATTAAAGCAAAATACATGAAATAAGAGGAAGACTTAAATCTTCCATTTACAAAAGTTCAAAGAAAGAATGCAAGACATGATAATAATTTCATCTTATTTACAAAACATTACTTGGATGATCTTTACAGCACCATTGATTTCTTAACAAAAGCGTTACTCCTAACAATACTTTTAGAGACTTTATGAAAAATCTAACTTCCATTTTTGTTTCGGGTTGTTCTTCATAGGGTAGGGACATCTCCTTGACATGATGATCCTATTGATTCCTTGTCTCCTTCATTAGGATCTTCTTCCTTTTCCATGTTGTGGGGTACTATCGGGGTATCTTCAGACTGAATTTCAAATTCTATTTTGAACGGTTCATCTCTCTTGGGGGATGAGATTGGGTCGACTAGCGGATCCTGTAGCCCTATGTACCTACGTATATAGAGATCCCTTTCCTTGCACAGGTAGCAAGTTACTATGGCATTGCTATGGTAATTTCCGGTTTGGCATATGGCGCATCTGCATACATAACATTCCCTCAATGTCTCTGGGCAATTATTTGCATGTTTTCCTTTCTTAGATCAGACCTTACTAGCCTTTTTAGGATCGTTGCAAATTTTGTGATCCGAAGTCTCCACAAAAGTAACATCTACATTGTAGTTGGGGGCAACTTTTGGGAAAGTGCCCTCCTTTACACTTCGAGCATTTAACCTTGTGAGTTATGGCATTTTCCTTTTTAGAAGGTTTGGGTAGCTTATGCCTCTTAGCTTTGGGTTCAGGATTAGTTGTAGGGAAAGGCACTTGGGTTGTTGGTGTGGTTTCGAGTTGAATTCTCAAAACTGAAGTAGGTGCATAAATCGTGGGTGCTTGATGTAAGAACACTTTTAGCAGATCTATCAAATGTCTTAGAGTGGCTAAAATCTCTTGATTTTGATCTCGTGGTGGAGGTACTTCTTGTTCTTGTTGTTCTTTGAGAGGAATGTCTGGTTGTGACATATCCTTCTTGGGTAATTTCCTAGAATAAACAAAACAATCGCATTAGGTATCTTTTTATCTAATTCTGGTTTTATGCACAAGTTATCTTCTTTTAGAGAAAAGAAATGTAGCAAAACACTTTGCTATATGCTTTTACTTGTTTGATTAAAAGGTTGGCATAGGCACTTAATATTATTCACTTAGGGGTCCTATTGATAAAGGAGGTCATTTACTATCTGGTTTCTATTTGATCTCAGCTAGGAGTCGAGTGGGGTTACTATGCATCAAGTCTTATTAGAAGCGCTAAGGTAGACTTACTCTATTAATCCTATATCTCAACTCTTTTTCTCCTTCATGTTTTTCCCACATCGTCTTGCTATGATTCTTCTCCAAATCATTACTAATATCCTCAAGTTTGGGATCAACATTCTAAGGAAAATCTTTTTACGTGATATTTCCGTTCATTGTTCATATCTTCCTAAACACCTCCCAATTCTTGTATAAGTATTTTCCATCTCTTTCTAATAATCACCAAGGTAAAGTTCTATTCTCCAGACATCAGATTCGATCTTTACAGGTCATAGGAGTTAATGCTAGCATCCTTGCCTACTTAAGAGTCATCTAATATCCACCTCTTTATTTCTAGGGTTAACTGGTATCATTTTTACCTCCTAGCATCATCTTTCTTAATTCCCAAAACCTCGTTGCTTTGATACTAACTTAAACTATCACGCCCTAACGGGTACCCTAAACGTGATAGCCCACCATACACAATATTAAAACTTGATAATGATTATCTTAGTCACTCAAAAGCTTCATATTGATACAAAGTGTACTTTCACCAAAAAGGGGGGCCGGTGAAGTTATGCAATTTAAGATAATAGTAGCGGAACAATCAAAGCAATACTATTATGATTCATCAAAATATAAGGTCTTACAACTTCTTCGGGGTATTCCCCTGATAAACCTCCATAACAACATAGTTTTCATAAATCAAATAACTAAACTAAAAGATTTCTAAAGGAAATCTAATCTAAAGTCTTCATAATATAATGTCTCCAAAAGCTCCCCAAAAATGCAAGCTCTACCTGGACGGTCATGGTGGTCTCAAGCACAAAAACAATAATCCTGCAACATTAGAAATCTATTGGGGAATAAGCATAATTAGCTTAGTAAGATATTGTTTATGCAAAATGTACCTATAACAAATCAATCAAATAAGTCCATTAAGCAAACATACGAAATGCAACAACCATATGATCAAACAACACATACAACTGTCCGGTATCATATGTAGTGATGGATTTACCCCTCCATTGGTGGTTAAGAAATAACTTGAACCAGGCCCCAATCGACCTTCTTGAAATCTTGCATGCGTCTTAAGGTTGCAATGAATCGTACTACTAGTCCCCGAGCTTTCCTTACTTAAAGCGAGCGATCCGGCTCAACTATACCTTGAGGTCGTATTCCCTGAACTAAAGCCTATTTTGATTCAAAGAATATCATGACCTTTGTTTGAAGAAAGCACAATTAAGGATCCTACTCTCATTTTTCTAGTTTTAATGAAATGTTTGGATGAAATTTGGTGGCATAGAATGTGACATAATTATAAGAGTTGAATGTAGAAGATTATGAAAATGTTTTAGATATCGTTGGACTATTATAGTTGGTCTCAATCCCATTTGAGAGTAGTGAAGAGTAAAATAGTAATCATTAGGGATCACTACAAGAAAACAGGCCTTTAGAGATAGAAATTTTACGACAGAAATTAGAAAATGTAGTTATAATTTTATAAATAAAATCTACGATGGTGGTTTTTGCGATAAAAATTTATGTTCAGAGATAAAAATTTTGTCTCTAAAGCCCAGTTTCTTGTAGTGGATGAATATGAATCTATCGATTTTGACACATTCCTAAGAAATGATAAACAAGATGAGAAGAAAGACACTAACCTTAGAGAATTCATGGAAAAAAATAATAATAATAAGTATTTTTAACATATAATGAATAAATGAATTGGGTGTTGAGGATGAAGAAACTAAAAAAGTGTCTAAATTGGTCAATTTTCAAGGCTAAGTAGAGAGTGGAGGAAGAAACCAACCTTAAAAACCCTCTATAACCCTAACCAATTCTAAAATTGAATATTTTGATGCTAGCAAATGTAGGTCTGCTGCTTTTAGAATTTTTAAAATGCCATCAGGGTTACTAGCCTAAATATTTATGCAAATAATAGTTATATTTTATTTGTGGTCATTTATTTACCATGTCCCTAAGCCTAAGGTTAGCTTATTTAAGTTCTTCATAAAGGAGGGCGAAAAACCATTTCCCTACCTAAGGACATTTTTCCCCCATCATTGACACTTATCACCTATCATTCAACACAAACACAACAAACAAGAAGAACATATATTCCTCCATTAACAAACATGCTCATATATATTATCTTTAACATGCAAGAGTCAAGGGATGGTCTCCGTACAATCCACATACATGGGTAATTGATATAATACTACACTCTCCTACGCATCCTCTCTTAGTTGGTGTTATACTTTTTACTCTCTGGAATCATCATTGACTTAAAACACAAAAGGGACTATATATAAACCACCCTAGCAGTTCTTGACTCACATTTGCTACTTTTGCAAGTTAATCCCTATTAAAGAAGACGAAGAATTCATCAAGCATAGCTCAAGAAATGATTGATAAAATAAAAAAAAATGCCATATCGATAGGTTTAAACTTTTTTTTTTTGCCCTCCATAAAATTTCGCAGTGGTTTCGACTTCTGTAACCACCACAGGAGGCCGTAGCTACCCTCCATCATATTTTGCAGGGAGATCACCAGGACAACATTATACCCGAAATTGGGTGGGGCAAGTGACCCACCAGCAGCGTCCTAATGATTGATAAGGATCAATCGCATGACCCTAGGCACAAGAGAGACACATTTGCCAAAGGCAAGAATCGATCCCATGACCATTGAGGGCCATAGGCCGAAGCCTTACCAGCTGAGCCAACATCTGCTAGCCAATAGGTTTAAACTTGAAAGGGACATTTTGCCTCTAAGCTTCACCTTATCTATTTTTAATCCTATTGTTAATAAAAACACATGGCTTTAGGAAAATGTACTTTATTTACATGCTTTGATTCTTAACATTGTTAAAAACATAGTAGTTTCTCAAATAACAAAAGTCCTAAAAGTACAAATTCATTGCAGATCAATGAATTTCCTATCTACTTAATAAATTAGTTAATACCATGGCCATTAACCTCTCTAAAAGTGTTTATATTATGAAATTTCTTACATTTAATCTCTCAAAACTAGTAGATGAGTTTATAAAATCACTTGAGCAAAAGATATATTTAGTATGCTTTTATAATGTTATCTTTACAAGAAGTTGAAAGGCTTCATGTAAACAACATATCACTAAAACAATAAGATATAATAAGATAAAAGGAAAATCACAATGCAATAAAAAGAATTGGTTGTATTATCGAGTTTAAAAAAAGAACCATTGCAACAAAAGTAAGTGTTTTCACACAACCAAAAAGTGCTAATATGCACATAAGTACCTATTCAAATTAAAAAGAGATAATGTCACAAATGGTATTTGAATTTTGATAAAATATACTATTGCCTAAACTTTAAAATTAATGTAACGCCCTCAACCTAAAGGCATTACAACCCGCCACGTGTTCTCTCTTCTACAAAATACGCAAAGGTTATAAAATTCTAAACCACAAATATGACATATATAAATTTCCCAAAAAAAAAAAAAAACACACACACACAAAGTGTAAAACCCCGGAATTTTTCAAGAATGGTTTTGGAATACTGAATCGAAACCCTAAAGAATGACCCAAGTTGAAACCGAACCTTAAATAATTTTGATCACGGGATTTCATAAGAGAATCTTTAAAAAACAAAAATAGAAAATTCAATAATCATTCAATTCAAAAATCCGAACATGAGAAGGTTATCTATCTGATCCCTAATGTAAACCCCTCAATTTCTAGGGAAAAGTTGGGTTAAATCCTAACCCTAGTCAAACCGGAGTTTCAAAAGTCAACAAAGATTAAGATAATCTAACAGTTTCAACTCCAGTAATCCCGTGCTCTCAAACCGTAAAAAATGAAATTGAGTTAATGGCTTATAATAGTTCGTAATAATATAGGAAAGTATAAAAATATCATATTCGTAATTTTCTAGCGTCTTTCGGATCCAGACGGGATCAATTTTCAAAAATCGTGCCTCAGTACATCGGATAGTGAAAATATTTCGACAATACCATTAGACTCGCAAAAATACAAGGATTTCAAAAATATCAGTTTCACAATTATTCTGTAACTAAAAATATCATATATAGCTCATTTACGCGTATATTTATTACTATTGGCATTTTATTTGCCTAGTTTAAATATTCATAGTACTATTCATACTATTCATTATTATTTCACTATCTCTACTTTTTCTTACACCTATTCCTTACTACCTATACACCTATTTCTTACACTTGTATATTTCCAACTCAACTTTATTCACATCAAACCTTACACATTATTTCTTTTCTTTATAAAAAAAAATTACAAAACAAACAAAAATCCTCCCTCTCTCTCCTCTAGTACCGTCGCCCCCCTCTATCTCTCTTCTCTATATTATTTCTTTTTCAATTTATTTTATTATATCAAAATTTCACTCCAAAATTCTATAAATACCCTCTTCCTTCTTCATTCTTTCACACATTCATTTCACATAACAAAACTTTACCAAAATTCTCTCTCAAAACCTTTCTCCAACAATTCCCTCTCAAAACACTATCTACCATTTTCTACTCTTCAAGAAAAATAACAAACACACTACCCATTCACCTCTTTTCAAATCCTTCATTAAGCCTTACGTAAAATCTTACTTATATCTCTTTATCATGTTTATACAACTTAGCATGAGCTTAGTGTATGTTTCTTAAACTCATGAGAGTTAAACAAGCAACAATATGTTCATGTTTTATTTTTGTTCATGTTCATACTTTACATTATGTTATTATTATTATTGTTATTATTATTTTTGCTCTAATCTAACTTCTATATAGTATTATGTATATTATGTATATATATTTCTTTAGAGCATATAAACTCACTTGTTATTTATTTATTTTCATGCTTTGCAATTTATTTATTTAATTCATGGGATTTATTAAGACTAGTCTTTCTAGTCTTAGACTTGTCCATATCAAGTCAAAACGATTTTCTTTCTTTTCTTTTTCTTTTCTATTGGGACTAGTCTATTCTTAGCCCCAGGTTGTCTTGATGGAGCTAAGGCTCCCAATACATGATCGGGATACCTTGATGAAGCAGAGGTTCCCAATGCTTGACCATATTTATTACGTTTATTTGCTTATGAATATTTCTTTCTCTCTTATTATGTATTATCCTTACTTTTTCATTGCTATATAATCATATTCATGCATGATTAAAATGTTGTTATCTTAAATAAAAATAAAAATGGGTGATAAACCAAATTTATTCCTATTTTATGAATGCCAAAATGAACTTTTATTGATAATTTTTATTACAAATTTGGCACTTCAAAATATTAATTTATGCTTTCAGGTCTTTAAAGGAGATATTTTTCAAAGAAAGCAAAGACGGGTCAAAAATGCAAAGTTTGGATTAAGAAGAACTCATCATGACAAGAACAAGCCATGTCTTTTAACCATTACAAGAAAGAAGCAAAATTAAGGGCTAAATATCAAGCTTTTGGAAGACATTTATGTGACATGACCTGTCCCTAAACCTGTCAATTTGACAATCCGTTACTTTTTGAGAAATGGCTTTTTTATTGAATAGTAACCCCCTATTTATTAAAGAAACGTCTATTGGATATTAAAGGGGTGTTACTTTGAAAAGCCAAAAGACATGTAACTCCCGTAACTTCCCATTTCCTCCATAAAGAGCATTCAATTCCATTTATGAGTTACTTTGAAAATCCAAAAGACCCGTAACTCCCATAACTTCCCATTTCCTCCATAATGAATATTCAATTCCATTTATGTGTTATTTTGAAAAGTCAAAAGACTCGTAACACCCGTAACTCCCGTAACTTCCCATTTCCTCAATCAATGAGCATTCAATTCCATTTATGCAAAGATCATTATAAATTGAAGATGGAGGAAGAATCAACAAGAGAAGAGAGAGAAGGAAGAAAGAGAGAGCACATATAGAATTCATACATAAAGTTTTTCAGAGTTTCAACAAGTCAAGATTATCTTGGATTGAAGATCACAATTTTGAGCTTCATTTTCTTGGGTGATATCATGAATTCTAGTTTGTTTCTAGAATTTCATGTATTTTCATTAATTACTATGGAAGAGTAAATTTTCATATCCGGGTTTTGTTGAACTCTATGTTATCATGTGATGAGGCTTTGAGCTTAATGAAAGATTGAAGTTTTTGTTCAATTGCATGTTTCTTAACCGTTTCTTAAGTTTGTATATCCGGAATGCAAATTTATGTTTAATTTTCATTTAAGTTAATTGAAAGATTGCTTTCATGAATTGATCTATGCAATTGATGGATTCGTTTGTAATTCTAGACATAGAATAGCAAGAATTTTCTGTGACTATTGTAATTTCAATGAGTTTATGTTCTTAATGCAGCTTAAGTTGCTATTGATTGAGGAGAAATCCTAATTGATTAACTTAGGTTTAGAAAAATTGATAGATTCGAAAGAATTATCATTTTGCTTGAGAAACTCAACAGCTTAAGAACTAAATCAATTTTGTAAATTCCAAGGATTCACATGATAAATTGGAGGTAAGACAAAATCTGGATCATTTGTTCTTATTGAATCTTGCTTGTTTGTTACTAGATCTGTGTTAATATTGTTCAAAGTAAATTAGATAAAATACTAATCATCAAAATTGTCGGTTACATAGTAGAGAAACGGTAATACTAGTACTTGATATCCAGATCCTAGAGGACGACACCCGTATTAATTCTATTCTGCAATCGATAGGTACACTGCCTATTGCCTTTATAGTGAATTAAGAACGGGACTTTATAAATTTAAAACTACGCTTGAAGGCAATCATCAAGTTTTTGGCGCCGTTGCCGGGGATCTGGTAAGCCAATACTAGGAAAAGCTTTAGTATCTACTACCGTAACCATTTTTTTTATGCTTTTTGGGGTAATTCATTTTGAGTGAAAGTGTTCTTGATTTTTCATGACTGTGTGAACTATGAATTCCATCGGATTTTTGTGTTTGTATTGTGGAGATGATCTTAAGTCTTATAAATGCCCTAATTCATATTGTCATCCTTCTAACTCATGTTATACAAATGCATTATCCTCTATTGAGTCATATCAACAAGTTCCAGATACTGACCTTATGACTCTTAATGATATGATTTGCAAGGAGTGTGGTGGACGACATTGGACTTTTGAATGTCAAAGTGGGAGACCTGTCTCACATTTTTCTTCACATTCACATTATGACCATGCTCAAGCTACATTAATCACACCATCTTCCTCCTTGAGCCATACTGAAGTGAGTTTATCTTATTCCACATCAATTAATGTGAGTTTATCTTGTTCCACATCAATTAATGCGTTACCGGTTGCAAGGAATGGTCTACCAAGAATCATTGGCACTTCACGATCCTTATCCATTTCCAAGACTATAAAGTCTACTAGAAATATGAACTTGTCAACTTTTACTACGACATTTTCAACAATACCACGTGGGTATTTGACACTTCTATCTACAAGTTGCAAGGTAACATGAGTTCCTTGCATTCTTCAAGTCCTAATTTCCTAAAAATAGATAAGGGCATAAGATTAATACTTCCACCAAAATCTATAAGAACTTTATCAAAGTAAAAATCTCCTATAGTGCAAGGAACAGTAAAACTCCATGATCTCTTTGTTTTGTTGGTAGGCATGATGTATTCTTTTATAGAATCATTGAACATTCTCCTGTTAGAATCACTGGTTCATTCCCATCAATCTTCCTCTTTTTAGTAAGAAATTCTTTGATGAATTTTGCATAGGAAGGCATTTCTTGAATCACTTCTAAGAATGGAATATTGATTTGCAATTTCTTGAAAATATCCAGGAACTTTGAAAATTTCTCATCCAATTTTTGTTGCTTTTGTTTTCCTAGAAAAGAAATAGGGGGAACATAAGGTCTTACCTCAGGTGATTTTTGCATTGGCTCCTCCATCTTTTGTTTTCCTTTATCTTTCTTTGGAATCACTTCAATTTCCTCAACGGGTTCAACCTCCTTGCCACTTCTCAAAACTATGGCATTCATAGTTTTAGGATTTTCCTCAGTATTGCTCAGTAAAGAACCAAATGGTCTATTACCAATTTGCTGAGCAAGTTGACGGAATTTCCCTTGAAGATCTTGAATAATCGCATGCTGATTATTGAGTATGGTCTGTATAAAAGTCTTCAATAACTCTTCAGTTGAAAGTTGATTTTGCTGAGATGGAGGCTGGGTATTCCTTACAGGACCTTGTTTTTGAAATCGAGGTAGTCGGTAAACATTTGATTCGTTTCTATAAGATAGATTTGGATGGTTACGCCATTCTGGATTATAAGTGTTTGAATATGGTTCATAATTAACCCTTCCAAAGTTTCCAACATAGTTGAGCTGCTCTTCACTTGATGATAGTGTAGTACCATGAGGACAATCATAAACTGAATGTGGTCCTGAGCACAACTCACAAGTAGCAACCTGATTAGTATTCAAAGAACTAGATGATACAAGTTTACTTACTTGTGTAGTTAAAGCTGAAACTTGAGCAGTGAGCTATTGCATGGATTCACTATCTTGAATAGATCCCACTTTTGATCTTGTTCTTTCACAGCTCCAATTATGAGCACTAGAAGCTAACTCCTCAATTAATGCACTAGCTTCATCATATGTTTTTCCCATGAGTGATCCTCCTGATGTAGCATCTACTAATGACTCAAAGTTTCATCTAGAATGAGGTAAATTTTCAATCAAGAGATTATCCGGAAGTCCATGATGTGGGCATTTTCTAACTGCCTCTTTAAATCTTTCCCAAGCTTCATATGATGATTCTCCAAGAAACTTTGTGAAGTTGGTGATCTCGTTTCTTAATCTGGCAGTTCTAACATGAGGGAAAAGTCTCTTCAAGAATCTGGTTGTCAAATCTGCCCAAGAAGTAATGGACTCAGGTAGTTGAGAATTAAACCAAGCCAAAGCTTTATCCCTAAGAGAGAAAGGGAAAAGTTGCATTCTGATGGCCTCATCTGTTACTCCATTAAGTTTGACAGTATTACAATATTGGAGGAATTTGGCAATGTGTTCATCTAGTGTCTTATTAGGATATCCTTCAAATTGATGTGATTCAACCATCTGAATCAATGCTGGTTTAAGCTCAAAGTTGTTGGCTTGAATTGCTGGTCTCCTCACAGCAGGAACTTGAACAGTAGGTACTGTATAATCCCAAAGTGCTCTAACGGGTGCCACTAGAATCTGATTATTGTTTGGATTGTTGTTTTGATCATTGTTGCTCGCATTGTTCCTTACTTCATTTTCAGCCATTTCTTCGATTTGTAGCACTCCTTCTTGCCTTCTGTTTTCTCTTCTTTACCGATGCAAGGTTCTTTCAATCTCAGGATCAATTGGTAGAAGTTCCCTACTTCTACTCCTGTGCATGTAACCTACAAAAAGAAAAGAAAACAATCAATCCTTAGAAAAACACCTAAACTACTAACAAAACTAAAGGTGATCTAATATTAATTTGAGTCCCCGGCAACGGCATAAAAAAGTTGATCCACTTTTAAAATGTATATATGAGAAAAATGTGAGTTCAAATACTACCAGCAAGTACACTGTATTTGATCAAGTAATACAGAAAAGTGAGTCGAGTATCGTTCCTACGAGGATCAATTTAATTACTAGATAGATATTAGCTTTTGCTAATATTTAGGCAATCAAATTGTATTAATTTAAACTATTTAACTAAACCTTAATAGCTATCAATGAATGCAATGAGATTGTGAGAAAGATATATCGGATAAATGTGGGAACGAATAGAATTCACCCTAATTTTTGCTAATCATATTGAATTTATATGATATGAATAGTTAGAATTGTAGATATTTGTATGAAATTATCTAGACCTAAAACTATCAAGTTTTAGTAAACCACAAAATGATCTATTAGCTTCCGCTATATAAATTATTAATGGAATCTAATTTATAATTATAAACCTCACAATTTTATAATTGTCTAATATCCAAAATCAAATTCTCCTAATTCCTTAGTGAGAAATTAATATAAAACATTGCATGAATTACATGGGACAATTTCTAAATCAGATTAAACTCCGCCGCTTCCGCAATTGTTGTTTAATCTTAATTCATGAATTCCTGTGAACCCTAATTCTCCTTCCGAATTATCAGGATTCTTATCAATCCTATTTTGTATAGAAACAAAATAGATAATTAAGATTCAATACAAATATTCCATAATTCTAACAATCTTATAATATAAATTCAAAAATCATTTTAACAAGATTAAGGTTTCATCACTTCCCACAAGAAATAGTTTAGCTACTCATGGATGATGATTCAATAATCAAATAAGAATATGCAATTGATATCATTATGAACAAAGAAATCAAATAGATGAATTGCATAAGAAAAGAGATCAGATATCACCAATTCAAATATCAAAATCTTCAATTACAAATTCTTGTAAGCTTCAAATCTCTCACAATTCTCTATGAAATGCTAAAAGCTATTGATCTACTGAATGTATGTTGAATTGCTTTTCTAATTTTCTTGACTAATGAAACTAAAGGAGGGAAACCCCCTTTATATAGGAAAAATTTCGTGAAAAGCATTAATGAAAATTTTCGATTTCAACTTGTATGCCGACAGTTACAATTCCTACGTCGACGGCTTACAGGCGACATAAAGTCCTTCACTTCAATACACAGACAGTGCACTGACAATTTTTATCTTCGGTTATAAATATAGGCCGCTTATACGCCAGCGGCTTAGAGATGGATCTAGCCGGCGTATATAATCAAAAATGAAAGGTTGGGCCATTTTATAAGAAAAGTCGTCCCAAAGCCGGTGGCTTTCATGCCGGCTTAGACAGTCCATTCAAGTTGATTGTTCATTTTGCAACCTAGCATTCATATTTGATTGTGCCTCCTGATCTTCGATCTACATTGCCTCAACGCCGGTGGCTTAGAATCCGGCATACATTGTAGCTCCTTTTACACTGGCAACTCTCGAGCTATGAGTTGCCTGCTTTCACTTTACACTGCCCTCTTCACCTTCTACGCCGGCGGCTTTTGAGCGGCGTACCTTCAAATGAAAGAATACTTGGAAGGCCGGCAGTGTATGCAACGGCTTTAAGGAGGGCAAACATGTTCATCTTGTAAGCCGTCTCAACGCCGGCGGCTTAGACTTCCAGAAAAGCTGGCGTACCCCCTATGTTTTCCTATTTTCATTTCAAATTTTCTTGTTTTGCTTCCCTTTGTCCAAATTAGACCTGAAACATAAATTTTAAATAAAACAAGTACCCATTCTAGCTATTTATGATAAGTTTGTCACAAATTAAACATCAAAAAGTTATATGAAATATGATCTTATTAAGTACAACCACCCATACCCTATTCTTACATCCTTACAACCTATTCTTACAATTTTACATTATTTCCTTACAAATTTACTTTTCCAATATATTTTGTACACAAACTACTCATTAAGTTTGAAAGTTATTATACAAACTAAAATTAAAACACTCTCCTTTCTCTCTCTCAAAACCGGAGCACACGCCCCCCCCACCCTCCCACCCTACCCCCCTCCCCCCCAATTCTCTCTCATTTGTTGATTTTATTCAATTTATTATTCATACAAACCCTAATTTTTTTCTATAAACTCCTTTTCACTTTCCTCATTTCTTAAAAACCCACTTTTGAAAGTTTTTTTTCTCTCTCTTTTTTCTTGCCATGAGCCCTTACCCCAACGCACACATACACATTTTTTTCCTTCAAGTTTCCTTCACCAAAATACTAATAGGTAATAGATCTTAACCCTACCACTTTAGAAACATGTAATGCAAGTTTATACATGTGTGGATCCACAAAATCCCCATGAGCTTTATACTAAGGATGTGGAAAACACTAGAACATGATATTCTTGTCATCACAATGTGTAGATTTTGTTATTGGAGTTGAATTATTATCATTTTGTATATCATTTGTGTAAGCCCTAAACTAAGGCATTACAACCCGACATGTCCTCTTAAAAGAGACACACAAAGGCTCTAAATCTCAATAACCAAAATATAAACATATAGAAATCTCATGAACCCACATTTAAGGGTACTCCAGAAGGAACAAACGTGAAACCTGTAATTTATAACTTTCAAATATCTTGTAATATAAACTAAATCCGAGTTGACAAAACCAAAGCCAACAATAATCCAAAAGATTAACTTCCAACTAAAAAATATAATCCTGTTTAATAAACTATTATATAAAATAATACTTCAAATCTCAAAAAGAAATAATCAAAATATTGTTTCAAAAATCTTCAATAACTCAAGAAATCTTTTTTTTTTATATGTCTTGTAAACATCCTATTCCTCTGCAGTGTAGTCAGGTCTACTATCGCATCCCCATGATCAAAATACAAGTCATAACAGACAAGTCATAAACAATATCTCCATCACCTGTACCTAAAAAGATAAAGGATTGAGCACAAAGGCCCAGTACATCCAAACCACAAGTACATGCACATGATCATACATAAACAATTCACATACAACTTATAATTTCTAATGCAACAAGCACAAATTAATTTATATTTTCATTAGCCTGCAATCAACACAGTTTAGTAATACTCATGATATAAACCAAACCGGAATAACTCATATTCCAAAAACATATTATATATATACATATGTACAGTTTGCATGCCAGCCAAAGCTCGAAAGCATGACTCTAATCTACCAGAATCATCTCCAAGCACGAGTCCACTCGAGACAACTTCACACAAGATCATCAGGTTATCTCACTAGAGATCCCCCACTATGGCCTCGCCATGAGTTCTACTCTAGTCAAAACCACTCACAACAACACTCAATTTCAATTAGGTCGTATATTGTTAATCAGGTTATAAATTCTAAACCTATGCACAAGTAGCAAACAAGGTAAAGACGTACCTGGATTTGCTTCCAATCCAAATCTACTCAATAGAAACTTTAATTGGAATGGAACCTAATTTCACAATACTCCTATAATATATACGTCGTAATTAAAATTCAATTGTAATCATGATGTCAAACCCTAACCTAATACCATAACCCTAACCAAATTTAACTCACCTGTTAATTTTGTTTTTACTTCACAGAAACCTACATCAATTTCTCCTTAAATCTTCTTGATCTCCATAGTCCTTCACAACATACATATATATAATCTTCTATGAATAGATCCCTTGTAAAAGTTTATAACTTTGAATCTATAAAGATAGGGCAAATTCATACATACCTATAATTTGCAGAACTTGATTGGAATCAGAAACCCTAATTCTTTAAATCTTTCTCCTATCACAATTAATACCATCATCATGACATGTTTCCTAATAATCTATGAATTACAAAGATTAGGTTAGAGATCTTACCTTCTGTAAGGCCCCACATTTACCCCTATATTTAAAATAGGCAAACCCAGTTCCCCAACCACATATAATCTACAGTATTATATGTAAGGTTGTAATCTATGATCAATTTGTATAGTTATTTGCCTCAATGTCTTATAAGAATAAACTTTATTACTAATAGTATATAATACAATCATATATATATACATACATATATACATACATACATTACAAACAAAGCTCGTAAACAAGCCATTTACAAAATATATCAAAAGATAACAAAAATCCTATTAACTAATACATAAGTTTTCAAAGCATATATGTACATGTAACTATTCTATTACATAAGGATTCCATCAACGTCAAGGTCGTCTCTACTCCTTCCAATCATCTAAGAACTCCTCAAAATCCGATCCAAATCACATACTCGTATAGAATTCGTCATCCATACCTGAAAAGGATAAAATATGAGCCAAAGGCCCAGTACACAAGTAACAAAAACAAATGCATAATGGCTCGCACGATCTTAAACTATAATGCAATGTGACAATCATTCATTTATTAGATAGTCTTTAATTAGTCAAATATCACTGGAGTATTCAAACTCCGAACAATAAGGATATTTTGGGGTCCTGAGTAACGATCACGATGCTTAGGGGGTTGATATAAGCAGCTCGGACACTTATATCTCCTAGATGATATATCCATAAAAGAGAAAATAACTTTATCTAGGGTTAACGGCCATTACACAACTTCATTTATCTTAGTCCATAACATCACTTAGTCCAACTGTTCCCATAAACATTTGAACTAAATCATATTATTTCATTCTAAGCTTAAGCAAACGTTACACCGATACCATTTTCCCCATCAGTTACCCGCCGTACCACTTAGGAAAGTCTTATCAAAAGACAGGGGTGGCCTAAGCGCCTAATCTACCGTGCCCCCAATCTGAGCAAGGTGCTACTCCCTGAACCGGATACCGATCTGCCATCTAGGCCAGATACAGATTTAAATAGCGTAAGAGATATCCAATTCAAATAAAGGTTTAAGTTTTTCTATATTAAAATTTATTAAAGATATGCCTATCCTAAGCAAAGAACAAATACGTTACTGCGTACCTATACTAGCTCGAGAATCAATGGGAATAACTGAAAGGGGATCACTCACTGGTAAAAGAAGTAATTACAAACTCACACTTAGTTCAAGTATATATATATTCATCAAATCTCAAGTATAATCATCCAAAGAAATTCAAATAAATCATTACAACATCATCTCATAGCATTTACATATCATATATTATCATATAATACTCAAAAAATACTTAAATGATCATTTATCCAGCTTGGGAGAACTTTTGACAACTAATAATAAGTTTTAAACTTTGTTTGAAAAGTATATTAGTTGAAAAGAACTAAAATTTATGCATTGTTACTCTTAAAATTTGTCAAAACTTAAAACACAAAAGTTGTAGATCTCTTTTTAAGCTTTCTAACGCAATTTGAATCACCTCAATCAAAGGTCAGATGAAAAAGTTATGATTAAAATACAAAATAGTATTGTGTCAGAGAAAATACGAGTCACGGCTGTGATTTTTGAGTTTCAAAGTTTTTGACCAACCCGAGGCTACCAAGGGATGGATCACGACCGTGATTCATAAAAACTTCCCAAAACAGAACTTTTTCTCTCAAAATCACGCCCATGATTCATGAAATTTGTCCAACCTGAGCCTACCAAGGCTTGAATCATGCCCATGATTCATGGTTTCCCCTGAGTTAAGAATTTTTCTTGTTTTTCCAACTTCATTTTATCAAACTTTAACACTTTTAACTTCAACCAAAACACTTTCTTAGCTCTCTATAACTTGATATATGAACTCCACATCATCTATTATACATTTCCAACTCATTAAACAACATCATTTCACTTTGATCTCCACCCTCCAATCAATACAACTTTCAACAAGCTCAACTTCACTTAACCCTTGTTACACCACTCATACATCATTCCATTTTCATTCTCACACTTCAACTACTAAACATGCATATATTATACTTCATTTGATAGACCTAACCTTCATTAACACATCACCAACACATATATACATATCAAATTCACATTTAACAAACTCTATACTATGAAACTTGCATCAAATGTAACTCAAACTTACCTCAAATCTTTAAGCTTGGTTTTCAAGGCTTTAGAATGATCTTTTGGTGGCCAACTTACAAGAATTTGGATATGGATCTTGGTCTTGAAGTTGGGATGGCTTTAGGAGAGAAAATAATGGGTTTTGTGCTTGTTTGGGATGTTGTTTTGAGGGTGGTCTGATTTTGGACGAAAATGGGGTATTTTTGGCTTAATGTTTATCCAAAGATTGACTTTTAAGGCAGCCTACATAAAGTCATAAAGTAGCTTTTAATTAGAATTAATTAATGTTATTAATTTAAGTAAAATAAAAGCATTTATTTAGCTTTTGGTTTCCAAAAAAAAATTGCTACACTATACTTGAAATATATATATCTAATATTACTCATTTCATATACAACACCAATATGTAAATTAATATTAAGTATTTATTATACTAATGCAAACATAATCATTCTACACTACTCAAATATATACATGTTAATTATTTATTTTAATAAGCAACTATAATTACTTATATATAATATGATATTGGGAATAAAAGCATGGCTATTACACCTTCAATTGGATTTGAATTTGATATTCTCCAAAACCACTCTAGTGTTTCGCTTCTAGATTTTGAATCTATTTCAATCGATATGTATGTTTTCCTATTCTGATATGGACTTCTAAATCCTTTGGCGGCTATAAACTCCCAAAGGATAAGAATCTAGGTTTAGTATTTTGTTGAAGAAAAGACAAAGAAAGAATATATAGGGATTCATGACTTTTGATCTTCTGTCATGTGTCTGTCATGTGACCAAAATTGTATTAAAATTAGATTTTTGTTGACAAAGAAAGAATATATAAGCCGGCGGTTTTCAAATGTCATAAACGTACTCCAAATCTCTTAGGGTTTTGACTGAGGAATGGTGTGACAAACTCATAGGTTAAGAGTATATTTATAGAGGTATGTTGTTTCAGAAAAACCCTAGGTTCATGTCCAATTTAAGCTGCCAAAATCCATTCTTAATCAAGGTTTTTTTTTCCATGTGAACACAATAAAATTATATTTCAACTTTGACCATAAAACCTTCTAATTTAATATCCTTTGACTCTTTGACTATTGTTAATAATCCTTTTATATACTTTAGGATTAACCATAAAACCCTCTTATGTTATATCAAATGACAAACTTGCCCTTCTTTATAATTTATTTATCTTTGTATTACAATTTGCTATCTATCATTTTTATGAAAACTTTGAGCTTATATTTTCATTTCTATTCTCATCTACATATTTTTCATGATGCATTTACATTCATGACATAAGTAGTATAGTAGATTTACTTGTTTAGAATAGTTAAAATAACATAGCTATTTGTTTTACATGCATGAAAGATTTGCTACATGTTTTTCTTAAGGAATAAGTTGATCAAAACTCAAGATCCATTTTTGTTTCTATCAAAAAGTTATTTTTAAAATTCGGATCTTGAAGAAGACCCATTTTGAAAACATATTTTCCAACTTCAAAATGAAGGTTTTACATGTAAAATGAGGGGCTTAGGTAATGAGTATTATAAAATAGTGATTTTTATTAGTTGTTCATGGTTTTACTAAGAAAAAATTTCAAAACAAGAAAATGATTTCAAAAGTCAAGTTAGCTCTATGAATCAACTCCAACAAAAATGTTGAAATTCATAACTCGGGAGAAATGTCAAGAAAACACCTATTTTCCAACCTTAAAACAAGAGTTTTATTAAAGAAATGAAAGCCTTAGGAAGTAGGTTTGATTAGGACTTAATTTTAGAAAGAATAAATGAGTTTTTCACAAGAAACAATCTCAAAAACAATTTTCCAAATTCAGACCTAAAAATGACCCATATTTAAACACATATTTCCAAATGTCAAAATTAGTATTTTAATGGGAAAATAGAAGTCTTATGGAATAGATATAATAAAGACTTGATTTTTATAAGAATAAATATGTTTTATCAAAGTAGAAACTTAAAACAAAGGAAAGGTTTCCCAACTAAGATCAAACAATAATCTCATTTCCAAAAAAACAAATTTATTGAAAATTCATCCAAAGGCAAAACCCACACTTAAACATCTATTTTTCCACCTTTAAATGAAGAAATTTGTTGAAATAATGAAGGCATTTGATATATAGGTTACCAAGGCTTTATCATAGTAACAATATGTATGATTTTTAAAGATATAAAGCTAGTTTTCTCAAACAGACATTCATAACATTATTTCAAAGTAAAATTTTTTTAAGAATTCTTTTTAACCAAAAATCTATAAGGAAATACACATAAATAGCTCATATCATATCATGCATGATAATAACAAGTAGATATTACATGTACATATGATTTACTTGATAGAAATAATGCAAATTTTACAAAATAATTTCGGAATCACAAATTTTAGTTATTGATCAGATCTGATTCGAAAATTTCGAGATCTAAACATTTTCAAAATTTAGTAATAACATGATAAATAGATATATCTTTTGAAGTAGATAGAAATCGATAGCTTATTTGCGAAATTCCGAGTTAAAATGACCAAGTTATGGCCATTTTAAGTTGAAATTCCCAATTACTACGGAAATTACGGATTCAAAGAGTTTTATTTGAAAAGTTTGGAGTTAGTTATGACATGAAATACTCATAAGGGTATTTCTTTCGTTTAGGTGATTTTGGATTCGGGGGAAAATTCTTGTTTCTGGATCGCTATCACTAGAGACCGAAAACCATGGCAGAGTGAGTTCATTATCTTTAAATTTTATGCTTATGTTTGTGCTTGTGCTTGTAATATTAGTGGCATTAGAATTAGGACAGGATAAAATTGATTGTATGAATATGATTTCTACATTGGTGAATTGACGATAAGAATATCGAAATGAGTTTGTTGTAATTATTTGTATGACTTAGTATAGAATTGATATGTTTGAAATCTCTATGATCACGCATAAATTGTTAAATTAATATGCCATGATCTTATAATCAGATTGACCATGCATATCATATGTGAGTCACATTGCATAGGTTATTATACCTTTGTGGGAAGAAGGCATAATAGCTGGGCAACGAAGGGCCCGTAAACTCAGATGTTGGCGTAATTATAAGAAATTAAATGTTGGCGTGTGAGTCGGAATTAAAAATGTGTGTAGATTGGCACCTGTATCAACCACGGTATAAATTAAAAAAATGTGTGTGGGTGGGCAACCTATATCAACCACAATAAAAAGTAAGAAAAATTGAAATCGTTGGTCATATAAGCCTGAAACACCTAACCCCGAATGGAGGGCATAAATCCATTCAACATAAGACTTTCGGTTGGTCTTATGTATTGTATGCTCACGTGTTTATGCATTCATATAATTGTTAATAACTTCTCTGTTATATACTACTGTTAAGCATTTAATTTTGGAAGTGGAACTCACTAAGCTAGCGTAGCTTATACCCCCACAGTTTCTTTCTAATGCAGTTCCCGTACTTATGGCTGCGTCTCCGAACCTGGCCAAATCAGGTAATGAGAGACTAGGAGTTATCTCCCTAGAAGTTCACCACTGGTTTGTATAGTTTTCAGTAGTAAACTTAGAAGGATCAATGGTTACCAAAAAGGATAATACTTAATCTTATGTGTAGCAGGGGAATGCCCCTTAATGCTTTGTAATTGATCGTGAGATATCTGTGGTTTGTATTTTTATGCTTATCCTATCAAATTGAACTATCTGTTCAGTTGTTTATGTATTCCATTTTCGTGAGGGAATTCCTTGCATACTAACACAAGACTTCTAAATGATTGTAGTAGTGATTCTTAAGTCTTGATTAGCATGTAGCAGACTGTTACATCTATGGTACCCTTTGGGGCGTGACACTAGTAAATAAAGAGGATGCAGCTGACATCTAAGGCTGTAATCTTAAGATGGAAACAACAATGACTCATGTTTCTAGGCCTAAACTTCAAAGGAGAATATATTAATTTAAATATTCTTTTGTAGATGTGTTGATGTAAGGTTTAAATATTCTTTTGTAGTGGTATTGATGTGAGGTAAATTGATGTTGAAAAATTTTAACTGTGGAAAATTTTCCAAATATGCAATCTATAAATCGTATGTTTGTCATGAAATGTGTTTATGCTTTAGGCCTAACCTTGACAGAGGTGTGGTGAAATCGCAAATTCAATTGTGCTTTGTATATTGAAATTAAAAAAAAAAAAATTCACATATATGATATACAATTTCTTTATAAAAGAAGAGCTTAAGCAAAATCACATTTGGCATTGTAAACCCCTAGTTTTTAGGGTAATTTCTAGCTTAAACCTTAAACCGGAATGTCAATCGAAAACCATAAGTCAACAAATCCTCAAAAACCCTAGTAGTTTAGATCCAGTAATATGTTCTTAAACCGAGAAGTTGAAATATAAATGAAGAGTGTAGATTGGTTTGCAATAATATTAGGATGCTTAAAAATATCATATTGGTAAATTTTTAGCCTATTTCAAAGCCGATCGGATAAAGACTTTGAAAAGCGTGTCTCGAGGCTCGGGATACTAAGAATATTAGTATCATTATACTCGTAATTTCATATGATTTCCAAATATATTAGTTATATAACTTTCGGTAATTATAAATATCTGATATTGCGATTTTACTCGTATTTTTTTTATTACTGGTAATTTAATTGTCTAATCTATTTTTTATTTCTAATCACACTATTCACAAGTACAATCACCCATAGCCTATTTTTACATCCTTACAACCTATTCTTACAATCTTACATCATTTTCCTTACAAAATTACTTTTCTAATATATTTTATTACTTAAATTACTTATTAAATTTAAATTTTATTACACAAAATAAATCACACAACTCTCTCTCTCTTCCCCTCACTAAACCAGCGCCCCCCTCTCCTACAATCTCTCTCTCATTTTGTTTAATTTTTCTCCTTTTATTTAATAAAAAAAAACATCAATCTCACTTTTATAAATACTCCTTAATGTCTTTCACTTTTCATTTTCTCTTTTTCTCTAAAACAAACTTTTGCATTTTGGTTTTTCTCTTCCTTCCCCCTCCTTCTTTGCCGTGACCCTCTCCCTTCACACACACACTTTTTTTTTCTTCAAGTTTTCTAGCTCCACACACTAAATAGGTAATAGATCTTGATCCCACCACAATCAAACATGTAATGACAAGATCATACATGTGTGGTTCTATTAAAATCCTCATAAGCTTTATGCTAGAGATGTGGAAACACTTAAGCGTTATATTCTTGCCATCACAATATTGTGGATCTTGTTATTTAAGTTGTTCTACTATTATTTTGCTATATTATTGCTCTATGTTGTTCTTATTGATATTTTATGCATGTATTCATTTATTAACCTCATCTACATGATGTCGATGTTGCATTTGCATTCATGACTTACATGATATACTAGATCTAGTTGTTTTGAGTACATAAATGCCATAGATTTTTATCCTATATACATAAAAGACTTGTAGTAGCATGATAATAGTGAGAATATGTTGAAAAGTTCAAGATCTATCTTTGTTTCAACAAAAATGATTTGGAAATTCGGATGGAAAAAGTACCCTATTTAGAAAAGCTATTTTCAACTCTAAAATGAAGATTTTACATTTAAAATGAAGGGCTTGGGGAATAAGTATCATAAAGGAATGATTTTGATGAGTTAAGCTTAGTTTTACTAAGAGAAATTTTCAAAATAAGAAAAAGGTTATAAAAGATAAGATAGATTTTGTTTCAACCCCAACAAGAACTTGAAATTCGTAACTAGGGTAAAATGCTAAATAAACACCTATTTCTCAACTCTAAAACAAGAGTTTTATTAAAAAAATAGAAACCCTAAGGAGTAGGTTTGATTAGGACTTAATCTTAGAAAGATTAAATGAGTTTTACCCAAGAAATTACCTTAAAACAAATTTCAAAATTCGGATTTAGAAATGACCCACACTTAAACACATATTTCTAAATACCAAAATGAGGATTTTAATAGAAAAATAGAAGTCTTAGAGTATATAGGTAGTAAAGACTTAATTTTGAAAATAATGAATGGATTTTATAAAGTGTAATTCTAAAAAAGTAAAAGTTTCAAAACATAGATCAAATAATATGTTCATTCCTTAAAATTTTGTAAAAATTCGTAACTAGCAAAACCCCTATTTGAAAACCTATTTTCCAACTCTTAAATGAAGAATTTTGTTAAGATAATGAAGATATTAGGCATATAGGTCATCAAGGTTTTATCTTAGTAAAAATATGGATAATTTTTAAAAAGATAAAGCTAGTTTTTCTCAACCAAGTATTCTTGAGGTTGTTGCAAAGTAAAGGTTTTCCAAAAATTCTTTTTAACCAAAAATCATTAAGGATATACATATAGATAGCTCATATCATGTCATTCATGATAATAACTTGTAGATATTACATGCACGTATAATATACTTGGTAGAAACAAAGCTTAAGAAAATATTGTCTTTCAAACCCCATAAAACATTATCTAAGTACATAAGGAAATAGATTGATCAAAACCCATGAATCATGCGTGATATTATGTTATGTATGTATGTAAAAGAGTCTTTCAATATATAATGATAGCTAAGTATCTATCAAAGTTTGAAATTAGAATTTGATATGTGGGTTAGGAGTCTCATAGAACATTCTATACCCTACTGTTCCTAGCCCAAATGACCTTGTATGATGAAAGCAACTTTAGAAATAGATAGCTCACGTCGAATAGGTAGAAATCGGTATATAATATGCGAAATTCCGAGTTAAAATGACTAAATTATAGCCATTTTAAGTTGAAATTTCCTCTTAGGCGAACTTTGATGAACTTGTTAGAATAGGATTTATAAGTTTCATTTAAACTTCATAGAAATACTCATTGTATTTATTTCTTTTGTTAGGAGACTTGGGAGACGGACTAGACCTTCTCAATGATTATTACAATTAATAGAAATTTCATGCCATGGCAAAGTGAGTTCACTTTCGTAAATTACATGGTTATAATTTTTCTTGTAATGATAGTGGTATTAGAATTAAGACAAGATAAAATTGGAATGTGGTGTGAATTCTACTTGGTTGAACGATAAGAATATTGAAATAGGAATTGTTATAAATATTTGTATGATTTAGTATAAATTAAAGTGTCTGAAATCTCTATGATCGTCTATAATTCACTTAATTAATGTGCCATAACCATACAACTAAATTGTCCATGCATAACATATATTGAGTCGCATTACATTTGTTGTTATACTTTTGTGGGGAAAAGGCATAATAGCTAGGCAACGAGTAGGCCTGAAAACTTGAAATTATCGGTGCGGGGCCGTTTAAATTAAAATGAAAGTAAAGTAGGCACTTGAATCAACTATATGATTAACAAATGGGTGGGCACCTGAAACAACCACTTAATAAATGAGAAAAAATTGAAATCTATGGTCTTATGGACCTTAAACACCTAACCGCGAATGGAAAGCGTAAATCCATTCAACATAAAACTCCTGGAAAAGTCTTATGTATTGTATGCTCACGTACTTGTGCATTTCATATGATTGTTTAATATAACTTGCTTGGCTTATTGTCGAATTGAGCATTTAATTTTGAAAGTGAAACTCACTAAGCCTGCAAGCTTATACCATTACAGTATACCCTTACAGTTTCCTATTGCAGTACGATTATCTATGGCTATCCCCAATGGGACATTTCTCCCAAGTACAACTTTTAGAATTTAAGCAACTTTTTAGGAAAAGTCGGGACCTAAATGTTAGGCATAGACTTCTAGTTAAATCTCCTTAATTATATATATGTTGTTGTAAGAGACTTTTGTGGACCCTAAAGACTCTTAACATTTTGACAGGGGTATACCCTTTAGATCTTTGTAATAGATTAATCTTGGTCATAACTGTTATAATATATATTCTTATTGCTATGTATGTCTTCTTAAACTACTTTGATTTAAAGTAAGATTCCCTTCATAATGAAAATAAGTCTTACACCCAGTGTCTAAACTCATAGAATGACTAAAATTGTTATACTTAAGTTTAAATATCGAGTGTGGTAGACTGTCGCGTTTAAGATACCCTTTACAGCATGACAGGAACTACAATTTCTAAGTCATATCCCGAACTATTTTTGTTGAATCCATAACTAAAAGAAAAAATTCAAGAGGGCAAACTGACCAAATAATTTAATTTCCCCTTAGGATTTAAAATATCCTCGAGTTTTTATTTATTCTTTTAGAGGAATGGTTTTCTTATATATTTACTTATGATAAATGGGATTGTTGAAAGGAATTTGCATGCACCAACTTAGCTATGCATGGGCCGACTTGTTTATTATGTAAGCCGAGCGGGCTACTAGAGGTCGGCACGGTTCGGACGAACCGGACCGCCGGTTCACGGTTCCATTTTGTGGAACGGAACCGGAACGCGAGAGCCGGGGCGGTTCAGGTTCCAAGGGAACGCGGTTCTGGCGGTTCGGTTCGGTTCCACGTGAACTTTTTTTTTTTTTTTTTTAATTTTTGGAAAAAATAAAGAAAACAAAAATCATAAAATCAACAAAAACAATTATAACTTATTTATACCCAAAGTAAACATTTAAAATTTTTTAAAATAAAATATAATGGTTAACAAATAATAAACATAATTACGGAACACATAGAAGTCGATTAACATATAGGCAAACGATGACGAATAAATTTTATTGCGCCAAACATTACATATTACCTCTACTACAACATGAACACACTAACTATTACAACCACAAATAACTAACTAAAATCACACAGTTCATTCATCTTGACTACAATACCAACACTCATAGTAAAATAATATCATCGAGTAAATGTAAAGTTAATGCTCATTGGCTTGGACTAGTTCCCGGAGAGGTCGCAGCTGTGCTTCCGCAGATGAGTTGAAGTCACTGAAATACTCGTCTTCCTCACTTGAGTAGTCTTTCAAGTCTTGTTGCCGTCGTTCTGCACGAGTCCAATCATGGTTGCAAGCTAGTGCCTCAATCGTCGCGGGACCATACCGGGACCTATGCTCATCCAACTGCTGCCCAGCAATGCTGAATGCTTGCTCAACTGCCACAGTTGAAGCAGGTGCAGCCAATACTTGTCTAGCGATTCGAGATAGTATTGGAAACGTCTCCTGGTGACGTTTCCACCAGTCTAAGATGTCAAAGTTGTATGCATCCACCATGTCACCAAACTCGAATGCCGTGTTCAAGTACTTGTCAATCTCAGAGTCTGATCCACTACCGCCTATGCCACGGTGCTTTTTGAACCGCCGATGCTGGAGCACCACTCCGGGCTTCTCCACGGTGGTTGATATGGGGGCATTACTTGGGGTTGCTGGACTGGTGGGTATTTGTCTACCATATGTGCTACTAAATTGAGAATATAAGTTCAACAGCACATTACTTGTCTCTTTCACGACATTATGAGCAGAAATTGCATAAATGTCTTGAGTGTCTGACAACTTGTCCACATGATCGTAATAGTAATCCAGGACTTCGCGAAGTCCCTCAACTTTGTTGCGTGGGTCCAACAACCATGCCACGTTGTATATCATAGGAATTTCCCTATAATACTTCAACCACTTGCGAGTCATATCGTTAACACACATTTGCAAAATTGGATCAGATCTTACCTGTTGGAGTGTCCCGATGATGTTGCAGGCCTCCAGTAAAAAGAGATGGACACTGGGATTGTACACACGGGAGAAAACATTTGTGCAGTCATAGAAGACCTTCAACAGCTGCAACAAGTTGCTACAGAAGTTCCATTCATTAGGATGCAATGGTATGTTTGGTACATGTGCAATGGCGAAGCTACATAGCAATTCCTTATATGGTACCGTGCTAGCTAGAAGCTCGTACGTCGAATTCCATCGGTGTTGCACATCCTTTTTGAATTTTCTCGGTTTTTTGCCATGCACACCACACCATTTTCGCCATTCTCTGTTAATAGATGGATGGTCGGTAATGAAGTCAACCACAGCTTTTATCGGAGATGTACGGATTTTTAAAGAATCCATTCCATCTTTCACACATAAATTTAAGATGTGACATGCACATCTTATGTGGAAAAAGGTACCCCCAAGCGTTGGTTGGCATAACGATTGAAGATCAGAAATACTTGCTGTATTTGCTGCAGCATTATCGAATCCAATTGAAAAAATTTTTTGTGTCAACCCGTACTCATCAAGAATTATCCGTATTGTGGCATATATGTTTTGAGCTGTATGGGATCCATCCATTTTTCTTAATGCAATTAATCTCTTTTGCATTACCCAATGTCTATCAATCCAATGAGATGTAATCCCCATATACGAACTTTCACCCCATCTATCAGTCCAAATGTCAGAACAGATGGACACACATGTATCGAGATCAGAAAAAGTTGCTTGGAGCTGTCCCTTACCCTTGCGGTACATTTTTAGACAATGTTTCATTGTCGTAGCACTCCATTAGGTGCTTGTGGCTGCAATGTTTTTGGTGGTAATAAACAAGATCTGCATTTCGCTTGCATTAAAACCCAAATGCAACCCGCTTATCATTTGCACATGGCATCACGATATTGTTCTTCATTAAAATGCCACAGCCTTGCTTCTTTTTGGAACTCGATTCGTGAAATTTGTTGTTGTGATGGATCCAAACCATACTCACTAGGATGCTTTGACTTTAGATGTTTGGAAAGACTACCATATCCATCTCCCTTGGAAAAGGCATAGTTTGCATTGCAATAATTGCAATGCGCCCTAGTCTTCCCATCTGGCCCTTCGACCTTCCTAAAATGTTTGGTGAACATATTAGACTTATATGGTCGAGGTGGCTTTGTGGATGGATTTGTCTCAATGGAGGGGTGTATTTCTTCACCCAAACCGCCATAATCATCGGCTTCATGTTGTGGTAGTTGTTCCATTTCCGGATCTTGGGAGTCATTATCATCATTTCCTTGTTGATGGTAAACTGGATTGACTGTCTCGAAACCTGGTGGAATCGGAGGGAATTGTTCAGGTGTGAAATCAAAGTCGGATACCCGAGGCTCATTAAAGTCATAGCAGTCAGCATCCTCATCTACATTGATAGTAGGCTCTTGCTGGCACTCTGGTATCTTCGCCTTTAATTTGTCTTTCTTTGCAGATTTTTTTTGAACCACCAAAGAAAAAGGAAGCCATCTAGCCTTTTTATAAACAACGATACGTACTAATGTGAGTGGTAGTATTAGAAGAATTGAAAATTTAAGAGCAAACACGATAAATAAGTGTTGTTGGATAACTCCTTTGTGCGAGATAGTCTACAAAATAACAAGCAATATCAAACACATGAATGTCTGATATTTTTAAAACACGGGAATGGTTGATAATTTAAGAAAACTCAATCTGTGAAGGTTGTAATGAGCTTTTGAATGTTTCGTTGTTTTTTGAATGAAACTCTTATATTTATAGAGCTCCTTACGTGCGTAAAATATCAAAACATGAGTTGCCTGATTCAACTCTCCAACTTTCCCCAGCCGTTGATAATTTTTCAACTCTTCAACTTTCGGTGATTTTGTTGTTTTGCTTTTTTTTTTTGGACATACTACTGCACGGTGCAAGGCCCCCCTCCTCATTTCTTCATTTGCGTTGCCGACAATATTGACTTATTCTGTTTTGTTTGGTTTTATCTTTTTTTTTTTTTTTTTTCTCCCCCCCAAATGCTGCCCCTGGCCCCCCCCCCCCCCCCCCCCCCCCCCCCCCCCCCCCCCCCCCCCCTGCCCCCCGCCCCCTGCCCCCCCCCCTCTCCCAAATTTCAAATGCCCACGCTCCGCATTTTTCCTTTTATTGTTTTGTTTTTTTTTTTTTTTTTTCTCCTTCTGGCGGGTTGGAACCGCCGGTTCCGGTTCCGGAATAACGGTTCCGGACCCGGTTGAACCGACGGTTCCACCACGCCGAACCGTTTGGACCCGCCGGTTCCGCGGGTCCTCCAACGGTTCGGAACCGTCACCCACGGGTTCGGTTCCCGTCCGGAACCGCCGTGACGGTTCGGGGCGGTTCCCGGTTCGAAACCGCCCCGTGCTGATGTCTAGGGCTACCCATAGGCTAAGTCCCATTTAAGATCGAGAATACAACCACAAGACTGAAGTCTAATCAGATAAAATCACATATTATCACCCTGAGATTACTAAAAGATAAATAAATTGAAACAGCTAATTAAACATGATGGTGAAAAGAAATGCTAAAACATAAAAAGACATGACGGAATCAATGCACGCTTCTGCTCTTAACAGCAAATCATCATTAAAAGTTTTAATAGCAACAAGATATGTGCTTGAAAAAGCACTCCATAGCAGCTTGACAAACAACACAAATAGTCAACACTTGAAACATACTACTACTGTTGATAAACATATCAATTGTAATCATCACCATCATCGTCCTCACCCTCAGCAGACTCAGCACCAACTTCTTCATAATCCTTCTCAAGGGCAGCCAGATCCTCACGAGCCTCGGAGAACTCTCCTTCCTCCATACCCTCACCAACATACCAATGCACAAAGGCACGCTTAGCGTACATCAGATCAAATTTATGGTCAATGCGACTGAAGACCTCAGCAACACCGGTAGAGTTGGAGATCATGCAGACAGCCCTCTGGACCTTGGCCAAATCACCTCCAGGAACAACAGTGGGTGGCTGGTAGTTAATACCACACTTGAAACCAGTAGGACACCAGTCAACAAACTGAATTGTTCTCTTGGTTTTGATGGTAGCAACAGCAGCATTGACATCCTTGGGCACAACATCACCACGGTACATCAGACAGCAGGCCATGTATTTACCATGGCGAGGATCACACTTGGCCATCATTGATGATGGTTCAAAGGCACTGTTGGTGATCTCAGCCACAGAGAGCTGTTCATGATATGCCTTCTCTGCTGAGATAACAGGAGCATAAGAAGAAAGCATAAAGTGAATCCTTGGGTATGGAACAAGGTTTGTCTGGAACTCAGTAACATCTACATTCAGGGCCCCATCAAATCGCAGTGAGGCAGTGAGGGATGAAATAACCTGCATCAACACAACACCCCATCAACTAAAAATCAGCAATCACAATTCGCATTTAGTTCTTGATGAGACACTGTAATTGGGAAAAGAAATCAAAGCAAAACTATACCTGGGAAACAAGACGGTTCAAATTGGTGTACGTGGGACGCTCAATGTCAAGAGAACGTCTGCAGATATCATAGATAGCCTCATTGTCGAGAAGTACAGCAACATCAGTGTGCTCAAGCAGGGAGTGTGTTGAAAGGACACTGTTGTAAGGTTCCACAACAGAGGTGGAGACCTGAGGTGAGGGATAAACAGTAAAACTGAGCTTTGATTTCTTTCCATAGTCAACAGAGAGGCGTTCCAAGAGGAGTGAACCCAAACCAGAGCCAGTACCACCTCCAACAGAGTTAAAAACAAGAAATCCTTGCAGACCAGTGCAGTTATCTGCAAGCTTCCGGATTCTGTCCAGGCAGAGATCCACAATCTCCTTTCCAACTGCCAGAGTAAATAACAAAGTTAAGCACATTACTCATGCAATTAAAATAATACATAACCAGATTTAATAATTTTCATTTTTCCAAAGGAGGGTTTCAATTACTTGTGTAGTGTCCACGAGCAAAGTTGTTGGCAGCATCCTCTTTGCCGCTAATGAGTTGTTCAGGATGGAAAAGCTGACGATAGGTTCCAGTTCTCACTTCATCAATAACAGTAGGCTCAAGATCAACAAATACAGCACGGGGGACATGTTTCCCAGCACCCGTCTCACTAAAGAAGGTGTTGAAAGCATCATCACCTCCTCCAACTGTCTTATCACCGGGCATTTGGCCATCAGCCTATATATAACCAAACAAAAATCAGCAAACTTAATTATTAAATAGTATCATATAAGCATTAAGCCATCACAACAGATTTTTAGGAATATACATCACAAAGAACAAGCATATTAAAAAATTAATTAGTAAATGCATCAAAATGGAACAATTTTAAATTTTTAATAGAATGAGCAAAAAGATGTTGGATCTGGAAAATTTTTAACAAGTGCTTTTCACGCTATCATTGTAATATAAGATAAAACTAAAATAAAACATGAGATTAAAAAATAAAAAATAAAAAAATAAAAAAAAAAAAAAAAAAAAAACTTGAATCGGACATGTTAGGGATGTAGATCCATCAAAAACACGAGCCTTGGAAGAAAATGTAAATGAAAGTACTCGGAATTATCAACGAATTATTAACTAAACGAAGGAATTCACAGACAGAAGTCTCAAATCATCAAAAGAAATGCAGATCCAAACAAAAACACAATAAAACCAATCAAAACCTAAATTGTCCCACACAAAATGCAAAGATAACTAACGTGAAGAAACATTACCACCACGAAACCTACATTTTCATCATAAATCCAGCGTTTCGGAATTAATCTGATCAAATATCATCACGACATCAGAATAAAAAATACTTTGAACATAATGACGCCGTAAATTCCGTGATCAACACTTAGATCCACACAATTGACGCGTTTAGCACACTCACAAACGATAATTCAGTAACTAACACATAGATGTACACATTCGAGAAAATATCAACACAATGACGCGTTAAATCCAATAGCTAACAGACATATAATCTTCAAAAATAACAAATCTACGATAAAATTGAACACAACCACGTTGCAAATGGAGAGATTAAGACGCAGATTTGAAAGAACAAAGATATACCTGAATGCCGTGCTCGAGGCAGTAAAGTTCCCAGCAGGCATTTCCGACCTGAATACCGGCCTGACCAATGTGGATCGAGATGCACTCTCTCATTCTCGCTGATTAGAACAAAAAAGACAATCGAAAATGAAGTAATTGGTGGAGGAGACGGAGGAGAGCGAAAGAGAAGAGAGAAGAACGGCGTTTATGAAGACGCCTTCGAGAATGAGAAGAAAATGAGAATGACGGGAAAACTAGACAGATGGAGGAGTTTATATAAGGAGTTTCATTTTAGGGCTGAAATTTAAAAATTTTAAAAATTAAATTATCAAAAAAGTGAAAAAAGGGCCGGGAGGTTTTGAAATTTAACTAGAGTTAGTTAACCGCGGTTGTTGAATAATGTAATTGCCAGCTGGCAATAAATATCGTCAATTGTCCCGCTCAGTTTCAATTTTTCTTATTTTGAGTCTAGTCGTACAAATAAGCTTTAAAAATTCTTAAAATTTCGGAAATGCATTGCGTTTTTGTCCAATTTTGATAGATGGTTCCGTGGCATTACAACTGGATGAGTTCTGTTATATTACTAAATGATTTAAATATTTTTTGTTTACTCTCATCAAAATTTTAAAATTCATATTTATTTTTTACCTTTTATTTAATTCGCATGGAAGTGATTGTATCATTCGGTGATAATACCATATTGGGAAGGTGTGTAATGATAATTTGATATAGAGTCTGTTTAGATGGTTTGTTTTTTATTTGTATTTATTTTTTTTAAATAATATATTTAAATATATTCTATTTATATTTATATTTGATCTATTTGATTTTTTATGAAAATTATTAATTTTTTTATGTATATTTTTTGATAAATAATTTATTAAAAAAATATTTAAAAAAAATATTTATACATATCGAAAAAACCATGGAGGTTGATGGAGGGAATGAGTGATACGTGAGACATGGAGGGAGGTTGTGGAAGATGGGCTATCACATGCAGTGGTTTGTACGTTACCATCAGTGTGGGCCCAATCTGGTGGGTATTATAATTATAAGACAGGATATCCAGGAGGATGGAAGTGTATTTGCTTGCCGTCCGAGCTGCGTGAGCCGGCGGTAAATGCAAGCCCATTTTTTTTTAATAGAGTTTTTTTTTATGGATCCCATAATGACTGATGTGTTTGTAGTTTTGTAAAGACAAATGGGGAACAACAAAGAAAAAAATCATGAAAATTATATGTGTAGTATAAAATTCTAAACTTTAATTTAATTATTCTGGATAGATCTTTAGCTCAGCAGAAATAGAAAGGCCACTCTGTTCAAATCTAGGGATGCAACCGGGTCGGGTTTCGGGTGGATCATATGAACTCAAAACCCGACCCGCTACCCTATAGGGTCTACCAGACCCGACCCTATAACCCTACAGGATTTTGATGCTATATCCAAACCCGCCCTATAGGGTTTGATTTAGAACCCGAAACCCGATCCTATAACCCTTTTAAAAAAAAAAAACTTATTTTCAAATTTTAATAATAAATTTAAGAAAAGCTAGTACTTCTAGCATATGTTTTCTATACATTCAAAAAATAAAATGATGCATGTAAAATTGATAGAAAATGTTGTAGTTCACATTCATTGTATAACGTTTAAACACATTAATATATTACTTTTGTCGTTGTATAATATTTTAAAAATATGGTTAAATTAAATTTCATGTTTAGACTAAAATATAACGGACAACAAATAATATTAATTTCTATAGTAAACATGACTTGAGCAAAATTTAATAAAAAGTTCTAAATCCGTAACTAATCCATAAATATAAAAAAAAAATTCTTTGGAGACAAAAAAGATAGTAGTTCCTTCATGTCTTTTTTCTCTCTTTGCTCCTTTAGTAATGTTTTTATTTATTTATTAATTATAATACCGGGTTATCGGGTATCCATCGGGTTTGTTATATATCCAAGCCCGACCCTATAACCCTATAGGGTTTTTACTATAATACCATCCACCAACCCTATAGACCCTATAACCCTATAGGGTTCAACCCTATAGGATTTTTAACGGGTCGGATGGGTCGGAAACCCTATAAGAGCCAACCCGGTTGCATCCCTATTCAAATCAAGCATCTAGAGTATAAAATTATATGTATTAACGTTTTTATCAATTAAAAAAAAAGTTATATATAAATCAATGAAAATTGAACTTCTACAATTAGAGTAGTTATTTTTATAATAGGAATTTATACAAAGTCAACATTAAAAAAACACGTTCATGGATTATATTTTATAATAGTTACTACGAGAACATTTACATGGAGTAAATAGAACAAAAATAGAATAATTATTCATGGAACATATCCCCATTTTCTCTACTTATAAAATGGACCGAGAATTTTTCATTGCATATAATTTTTGTATTCTAATTTCTATTTGTAGTAAAAATAGTTAAACCCACCTATTAGATAATTTTGTTTGCTCCATGTACGGTAATAAGAGAATTTAAATAGTGTGATCATTTTATCTCTATTTAAATTATAAATTGATAAAATTATTCAAATAATCAACAAACAAATCAATATGATGGACCTGTATTGTGGGTGTGAATATAATTATAAATAAAATGATTAATAACATTGATAAGGATGTAAATGATTTATAATACATCGGATTTTATAAACTAATTGAAATATCATCATTGCTTATAAATTTAAGTTACAAATATAAGAATAAGCAGAAAAAAAAAATGAAAATGGCAGAGACAAGTAGTTTAGACGTGTAACATGCAGTGGTAGTGGGTACTTTGACAGTTTCTTTAAATTATAACTAAATATAAAAGATGGTAAAAATGGTAGAAGTACTTGTATATACAAGTTAATATCGTAAATGCAAAAGGGAAAAGAAGTGGACTCCAAAAGATATACATTTTCTTTCTTTCTTTCTTTCTTTTTTTTTGTTTGGTCCAAGTATGTATTCTCTTTATAAAAATAGATTATGTATGTATACAGCATATTTATAAGTTATATATAGGACATGCATATAATATATATAATATAGATCATATTTAGAAAAGGAAGTATATAATGTATATATTATTAGACAATTTATTTATTTGTTACATATATAGCATGTAAAGACATATACACAATACATGCATATCATATGATATGTGAACCAAATATCTACAACAAATATATATAGTGTTAATCCAAAAGGACACTCTAAATGCAACAGTTGCTATACTCAGTATTAAAGTTTAAGTACAACAATCTTAGTAATCTCAAAAGTTTTGACACCGGGTGTAAAGCATACTTTCACGATTATAAAAGACCATGCTTTGAAATAAGTTGTTTAAGAAGATGTGCATAATAGCAATTAAGAATGGAAATCATAACATTAAAACTTAATCATGATATAAGGAATCTTGTGTATATCAAAGGGGCATTCTCCTAGCAAAAAATATATATGGTTCATCAAAGTTCATCTTTCAAAAGAAATATACCGGAGTTTTCTTTGGAAGTCTAAGTCTACTTCTAGGCCATGACTTCTTTCCAAAAGCTCCTGAATCCAAAAGACGGTACTTTGGTGAAATAGCCTTTGGGCTTTAGCCATAGATAAGGGTGCTGCAAAAGATATCAAAAGGAGTGTAAGCTTACTTACTTAGTGAAAAATATTTCCACAATAAAGTATAAGTACAACCAAATTCAAATAAGTTAATTAAACAAGCGTATGAAATAAAACAAACACTTGAGCAAACAAAACACGTGATTAACCATAAATCATATGTTGAATGGATTTACACCCTCCATTCGGGGTTAGGTGTTCCAAGCCCTAAAGATTGTTATTTTGCAAATAAAGATTTTGTTGTTCTGTAAGCCCCGGAAAATTTCAGTAAATAATTTTAAGATGAACTTCGAAAATAAACCCTAAAAATCACTCCAAATTAAAACCGAATTTTGACAAGTCCTAAACCATGAATGAATCAAAAAATTTCTTAATCATGAGAAAATGAAAATCCTCGAAAATAAAATAAGAACTCAGTGGTCTTCAAATTCAAAACCACTACGTACAAAAAATTTCATATTTAACTCGGACTTATAAAAATGGGTAATATAAAGCCCAAAAACAAATTATTAAAAAGTAAATAACGATTAACTTTCGAAAATAAAACCCAATTCAAAAATTCCGAAAACGTTAAAAGATAATAAATACTTACAAAAAAATAAAATTTAAAATAAACTTCTCAAATTAAATATGATGTATGAACATAAATATCAGTTTCCAAATTGACAAAAGTCTAAACCGGAAAATCACCCAAAAACCCTAACCAGAATACAATAGTGTAAGTCCGGCAATCTAGTGGCCCCTAACCCTAGAGGCCGAGATGTAGTTTAAATATATATAATAGCTCATAGTAATATAAGTTTGTTTAAAAATATCAGATTGGTAAATTTTTTACCTATTTCGAACCCGTTCGGATACAGACTTCGAAAAGCGTGTCCCGGGGCTCAAGATATAAAAAATATACCAATAGTACCATTAGACTCGTAATTTCATAAAATTTCTAAATATATCAGTTATATAATTTTTCGGGTTATAAAAGTTACAGTTATAACTTTTTTATCGTATTTCCATTACTACCAGTAATTGATTAGTCTTTTGCACTATTCATTTTTATTTCATTACACAATTTTATTATTCTTATAAATTGTTATATTTTTAGATAAATATTTTATTTATTATAAAAATTTTGTTTTTCTAAAATTTAGTTAATTCGGGCTTTTACGGGATCATATTCTGTTTAAGACCCGATACTAAAAATAAAATAAATTAATTTAAAATTTAAAAATATTTGAAAAATATTTATATTTTTATAAAATAATTTTTAAGAATTTTTTGGGTTATAAAAATATCATTTATAGCCCGTATTCGCGTATTTCGATCATACCGGTAACATATTTGTTGAAATACTAAAATAATTCAATTAATTATTTAATTTTATTTATGAAAATTCTGCTACTCCTTTAAAAATATTTTTCTTAATTTTATTTTATATATTTTCCCAATAAAAAGTACTTTTTCAACCCATACTTTAAGTACACTTCATTTGTCACTTCTACACATTAATCAAGTTTTCTTTCACTCATTTCACACTCCATTTCCCCACAATGGCAGCTGACCACACCCCTAATAATAGCCTCTTTTCTTTTATTTTAATTATTTATTTAATGATTTAAAGCCTCTTTTAGTTAGCACATTAAATGATGCAAGTTACATTTTCAAATTTCAAGTTACAAGGCAATGTAACCTCTCTCTTTCCCTCACTCAAAATTCAGGTGAAGCCCCCCAATTTTTCTACCATTGTTTTATTTTTTTTTCTCCTCTTTCAATTAATTAACACACATTAATGCACTCCTTCTCTCTCCCCCCTTCATTTACACCTTTTACCTTTTTCATTCCTTAGCTTTTCTCTCTCATTTTTTCCTCTCTTTCTTCTTCTTTTCCTCTTGTTCTTCTTTGAAAAACAGGCTGCCCCCACTTCTAAAAATGGCTTCCACACTTGATTTTTAAAGATTTTCTAAGCAAATCTTCATCCCAAAGCTCCATAGGTGATATAGGTAGAGTATAATGAAGGTTTCATGCATCAAATGAACTTCCATAAGCTTAAAAGCTTAGGATGATGATGCCAAAAATGAAATATTTCTCTTCTCCACTTTTATTATCTTGTATTACAATTATTTTCTTGTTTAAAGTTGATATACATGGTAGATCTAACTTTTTATAGCTTTGATTTTTGTTTATGCCATAGATCTTGCTATTTAAGTTATTATTCTTGTTATTACTTATGATTTATGCATATATTTCTCATTCCCATGTGTTCATGCTTTCAAAACTAGTTTAGAAGACTAGATCTAGTTGTTTTAGGTTCATACATGCATTAGAATTATGTTTTATGTTCATGAATAACTTGTAATAGCATGATGATGGTAGGAAATTTGTAGGAAACTCAAGATCTATTTTATTTTCAACAAAAACAACTTTTGAAAATTCGGATGAAAATGGAACCATATTTAGAAAAGTAGTTTTTCAACTTCAAAATGTGTATTTTTCATTTAAGATGAAGGGCTTAGGGTATAGACAACATAAATGAATGATTTTGATAAGTAAAGTTTAGATCTATGAGTTTATAGATCATTACCATGGGTTTCTTTTAAATTTATGTTCATATTATGTGTAGATCTTAGATTTGAACTTAGATAAAAATAATGAAATTCGTATTTTGGTAAGACCCATATTTAAAAACCACTTTCCAAGTGTCAAAGTGTAAAATTTTCTCAAGAAAATGAAGTCTTAATATATGTATATCATCAAGACTTCTTTTTACAAGAATCTAATGTGATTTTCAAAAGTTATTTTCAAAATAAAAATCTTATCTCGGATTTTGGCCAAGGCATATTTTAAAAACATGTTTTCCAACTCAAAAAAAGTTTTTGTTTAAGAAATGAAAGGCTCTTAGGATAGGATATGTAGGAATGGATTTTCATGAGCTTAGATAGATTTTATCAAAAGATATAACAAAAAATGAATTTTGTAAATTCGAATTCCAACCAAGACCAATTTTTAGAACCCATGTATCAACTCCAAAACTCATGTTTTATGTGAAAAATGAAGTATATAGGTAATAGGTATCATTAAGTAGTGATTTTTATAAGTTGAAAGGAGTTTTGATGAGATTAAAGTGTAAAACAAGAAGTAGAAGCAAGATGAAAAATTTTAAGTTAGTAGTCAATTTGTGAAATTCGTAATTTTGAATGAAGGCCATAAGAACACCTAGTATTCAAGCTCAAAATGAATGTTTTATGTGTTCAATGAAGTCCTTAAGTAATTGATATAGTGAAGCCTTAAATTTTAATGCATTAAACAAGTTTTTCCCAAAGGAATCATGCAAAAAGTGGATTTTCTAAAATTCGGATTTTTGAGTAAATCATATTGGAAAACATATTTGCAAAGTATAAAATGCAAATTTTTGTGTAAGAATGAAGCCCTTAGTAGTTATATATAGTTAAGCCTTAAATTTCTAAGTATCAAATGATTTTTACTTAAAGGAATCACTCAAAAACTAATTTTTGTAAAATTCGGATTTTGGAATCAACCCCACTTGAAAACATGTTTACAAAGTGCAAAATGGAAATTTTTATGTAGAAATGAAAGTCATAAGTAATAGATATAATGAAGACTCAATTTTCAAAAATAATTATATTTTCTTAGGTAATAAATCCAAAACAAATGGAAATGATCAAAGTTAGAAAACTAGATTGTTCATAAGTAGTTGTTATTATGGTCTTGCAAGATAAAAAGTTATAAAATTTCCTTTTAGCAAAAATCATCAAGATCATGCATACATTAAACTCATCTCATGTCATTCATGTTAGGAAATCATTCATATTACATGTATAGCTAATCTATATAGTAGAAACATTATAAACATTTACAAAACTATTTTTCGGAATCGGAAATCGTTACTGATCAGATCTGATCCCTCTGTTTCGAGACCTAAATGTTTTCAAAACTTAAAAATAATATTAGAAATAGATAGATCTTTTAAAGTAGATAGAAATCGATATATAATTTGCGAGATTCCAAGTTAAAATGACCAAGTTATTGTTGATATATTTAGTTTATATTTATTTGCTTGGTCTACTGATATTTCTCTATTTTGTCCACGTGTATTTTTCCCTCTTGTTAGTTAGTCTGTTGTATATATATAGCTGGATATAGCTCTTGTTGTAACAAACTGAATATAACAAATCACTTTTTCCTTTCCTTCATCTTCTCTGTTCGTACGTCTTTTCCATAACTGCTGCTTGGATGAAGATCAACTTGTGGTGATTTCGTCTGAGTTCACATGGTATCAGAGCAAGGTTAGATCTGTTATTCTTGATCTTTGATTGTTTTCTTCGTTAGATTCGTTGAACAATATGGAAGAACAGAGTAGAGCTTTGTTGGCTGCTTCAGATTTTAATGATCCGCTATATCTTTCGGGATCAGATAATCCAAACATGTCAATTGGAAACATTGTGTTTAATGGCTTGAATTACTTAGCTTGGGCGAGATCTGTTAAGATAGGGTTAGGTGCAAAGATGAAACTTGGATTTATTGATGGAAGTTTACCGAGACCTAATTTGAATTCACCTGAGCTTAAACTGTGGGAAAGGGCTGATTATATGGTAAGAACTTGGATTTTGAATTCAATAGATAAAGAAATTGCTCAGAATTATGTGTTTACTTCTTCTTCGATGGATTTGTGGAATGAAGTCATGGAACAGTACGGACATACTAATGGTCCTTTGATTTTTCAATTACAACATGAAATCAGCAATTTAAAGCAATTGAATCAGTCAGTTGCTTCATATTATAATAAAATCAAGAAGTGCTAGGATGAACTTCAAGAATTGCATGCTTATCCTACATGTTCATGTGGTCGTCTTGATTACTGCACTTGTCGTTTTAAAGAAAAAGTACTTGAGTTTGAATCAGAAACTAGGTTGATTCAATTTCTCATGGGACTAAATGAGAACTATGAGATGGTTCGAAATCAAATTCTTTCTATGGATCCTTTACCTACAGTGAATAAGGCATATTACTTGGTGCAACAAGTGGAAAGACAACGTTTAATCACGTGTGGAATATCTTCAGATGTTGAAGCTTCAGCATATCAAATGGGCAAGACACATGGATATTCTAGTTCTAGAGTTTCTTTTGATAAGAAAAAGGGAAGGAAATTGTTTTGCAAACATTGTAGGAATGAAGGGCATAGTGTTGAAAGTTGTTTTCAACTTGTGGGTTATCCTGAATGGTATAAGGGTAAAAGACTTGGAAATCTTGCGTCTAAGATATCGAAATCATCATTAAACTTTGTGGATGTTAAAACTGATGCAGATCATTCGACATGTTCATCTACTCCTTTGGATGTTTCAACTGCAGATTCAATGCGTATGTCTGGAGGAAATTCCAGTTCTGGTGGTTTTCCAAGCATGAATTCTCAAATGATGCACAATTTGTGCAATGAAGTATTGAGAATGCTTAATGAAAAGCAAAATGGTGAGAATCATGAAGCTTCTGCTATGAGCAATTTTAGCTTCACGGGTAATTCCATTAATTCTTCTTGCTTTAATGGAAAGTGTAAAATGACTGGTACTTGGATAATTGATTCCGGAGCCACGGATCACATAACTCCTTTTCATTCTATTCTCTTTAACATACACACTTTGCCACATCCGATTCATGTTCGCTTACCTGATGGTTCCATGAAAAGTGTACAACTTTGTGGATCAACACACATTAATTCTTTTGTCACCATTCATAAAGTTCTTCTTGTACCTGATTTTTCTCATAACCTGTTATCTGTTCGAAAATTACTAAAGGATAACAAACTAATTGCCACAGTTGATTGTTCCTCTTTTGTCTTTCAGGACCCAATTAGAAATCAAGTTGTTGCACAAGGACGCGAGTCGAGTGGATTGTATTTGCTCCAGGCTGATGCTTTTAATCCTTCTAGTCATGTTTCTTTTCTTCCTTTGGATGTTTCTGCTGTAAACAATAATATGAAAACTGATATTCATTTGTTTCATAAACGGCTTGGCATGCATCTTTGTCTAAGTTGCAACACTTGTCTTCTTGTTTGATTTTCATTTGTCACATTTAGATTGTGATGTTTGTATTCAATCTAAAATACACAGACTTCCTTTTTCTCGTTCTGAATCCAAGTCTCTTGATGTTTTCGATGTTATTCATGTTGATGTTTGGGGTCCATATTCTACTGTTTCTATATCTGGTGAAAGGTACTTCCTTACAATTATGGATGACTATAGTTCATGTACATGGGTTTATCTGATGACTTTTAAGTCCCAAACAGTGAGTTTTCTTGATCAGTTCTTTAAATTGGTCAACAATCAATTTGGTAGAACTCCTAAAGTCATGCGTTCTGACAATGGGGGTGAGTTTGTTTCACATTCTTGCAAAACTTTACTTCAGACTCTTGTATAGTTCATCAACGAACATGTCCGTATACGCCTCAACAAAATGGATGTGTTGAGCGAAAACATAGACATATTGTTGAAACGGCTAGGGCTTTAAGACTTCAAGGTCATCTACCTAAAGCTTTTTGGGGAGAATGCATTCTTTCTGCTGCTTATTTGATCAATCTCATGCCCATGGCAAAATTGAAGTGGAAATCTCCTTATGAGATTCTTTTTCATAAATCCCCTTCTTATGATCATTTACGAGTCTTAGGATGTCTTGCTTTTGCTGTCAATCCTTCATCAAGTGTGGATAAATTTGATCCTAAGGGTATTCGTTGTGTTTTTATTGGATATCCTTTTGCCCAAAAAGCTTATAAGGTTTATGATCTTGATCACAATAGAGTCATCGTTAGTCGTGATGTCATATTTCGTGAGGATTGCTTTCCTTTTCATTCTCCTTCTCCTGCTTCATCTGATAAATTTGTTAATTCATTTCCTTTTCCAAGTCTGTCAAGTGAGGATTTATTCTCGCAAACCCTGCCTCATGCTGTTTCTTCTGATAATTCTCAAACCATTCCAGCTGCTAATTCTCCTACACACACATCTGATACACTTTCTCCTGTTCTTTCACATTCGGATTCCTTGCATCCAGCTCCTGTGCGCAGATCCACTCGCATTTGTCACTCACCACAGTGGTTGAAGTCCTATGTGCATCATTTAACTTCACCTAGTACTATTTCATCCATTGATTCTTCTACTCATTGTGATTATCCTTTGTTTACTGCTCATACTTTTTCTGCTTACCCAATTGAGTTTCGTGAATCTATGGCTCTTGTGCTCAATACACATGAACCAGTCACCTATACACAGGCCATAAAGCATAAAGAGTGGGTGTTGGCTATGAATAAGGAGATTGAAGCTCTTGAACTCAATGATACTTGGACTGTGGTAGATTTACCTAAAGGTAAACGTCCCATTGGATGCAAGTGGATTTATAAAATTAAGTATCGTCCTGATGGTTCTATTGAGCGTTATAAGGCGAAACTGGTTGCTAAGGCTTATACTCAAGTTGAAGGGGTTGATTATCATGATACCTTCTCTCCTGTTGCAAAATTGAGTACTGTTCGGATTTTGTTAGCAGTAGCAGCAGCTTCTAGTTGGCCAATTCATCAACTAGACATCAATAAGCTTTCCTTCATGGATTTCTTGATGAGGAAATCTACATGAAACCTCCACCAGGTTATTCCAAAGCTAATCCTAATCAGGTTTGTCGTCTCCAACGATCTCTATATGGGCTTAAACAAGCCTCTAGACAGTGGAATAAAGAGATTTCAAACTTTCTGATCAAGAAAGGCTTCATTCAATCCTCGAGTGATCATTCATTGTTCACTAGATATGATTCCGATGGTTATCTGATCATTTTACTCTATGTGGATGATATGCTTGTTATTGGGACAAATCAATCTGCTATTACTCTTTTAAAATCTGACTTAGATCATGCCTTTACTATTAAGGACTTGGGCTTGGCTCGGTTCTTCTTGGGGCTAGAAATCTGTTCTGTTCCTTCAAGGATGATGATACATCAGAGGAAGTTTATAGCAGATTTATTAGATGAAGTTGGTTTAACTGGTTGCAAACCAGTTTCATTGCCGTTGCCTTCCGGTAATTTGGTCAAAGATGATGGTCCACTTCTTGAAGATCCTATTGGTTTTCGACGAATTGTTGGAAGATTGTTATATCTTACTTTAACTAGGCCAGACATTGCTTTTTCTGTTAATAAACTTAGTCAGTTTCTTGCTTAGCCTCGTCTTCCACATTATCAGGCTGCCTTGCATTTACTTAAATATCTTAAGGGGTCTATTGATCTTGGTCTTTTTTATCCATCTTCCAACAATCTTGCTGTCAAAGCTTTCTCGGATGCTGATTGGGGATCTGTTTCATTTGATCGCAAGTCCTTGACAGGTTATTGTGTGTTTCTTGGCGATGCGTTGGTTACATGGAAATCTAAAAAGCAATCCACTGTTAGTACATCAACTACTGAGGCTGAGTACCGTAGTCTAGCTGCCCTTTCCAAGGAGTTATTGTGGACATCCTTCATTCTTCGTGATCTTTGTATACATTGCTCTTTGCCTATTGTTGTTTCTTGTGACAACAGATCTACCATTCTCATTGCACGCAATCCGTGTCTACATGGTCGCACAAAACATATTGACATAGACGTTCATTTCGTCCATGATTTGATCTCTCGTGGTTTTATTTGTTTGTCACATGTTAGCTCTGTTGATCAATTGGCTGACATCTTCACCAAGCTTTCTTCTGCTGGTTCTCTGCCTCATCTTTCGTTCAAGTTGGGTCTTCGTACAACACCAACTTGAAGGGGGGCTGTTGATATATTTAGTTTATATTTATTTGCTTGGTCTACTGATATTTCTCTATTTTGTCCACGTGTATTTTTCCCTCTTGTTAGTTAGTCTGTTGTATATATATAGCTGGATATAGCTCTTGTTGTAACAAACTGAATATAACAAATCACTTTTTCCTTTCCTTCATCTTCTCTGTTCGTACGTCTTTTCCATAACTGCTGCTTGGATGAAGATCAACTTGTGGTGATTTCGTCTGAGTTCACAGTTATGGCCGTTTTAAGTTGGAATTCCCGCTTAGGATGAGAATTACGAATTTGATAGTTTGTATGAGATAGCTTGGACTAGTTAAGTGATGAAATACTTATTAGGGTATTTCTTCCTTTTTAGGTGACCCCGATATCGACGATTCCCTACCACCGGATTACTTGTACTAAGAGACCGGTGATCCAATGGCCGAGTGAGTATTACTTCCGATTTCATTTATTGTATGTGATTGTAATAATAGTTGCACTAGATATTTGGTAAAGATAAAATGGATATGCATGATGTGGACGAATGGGAACTATGTATGCTTGCTGTTGATATGAGAAATGGAATGTAAGAATATCGAAGCCGAGTGATTAACTATTGCTTGTATAGATGAATTAGAATTGATTGTCTGCGATTATTGACTGATCACTTAAAAGAATTGGTATAACTGATTATTCGGAATTGAAGATGAAATTGAACTCATTAGCATTTGTTGGTTTATCGTTGTACCTTAAATGATTTTATAGTTTATAGTTGTTCGTAAGCTGAAATGATCTTGGTTGTACCGCAGGATTCGTTAATCTGCTAACCCGGGATGGAGGGCGTAAGTCCATCCACATATGATTTCCGGCAGGTCATATGTTTGTTGAATTCACGAGTTTGATGCATATCACTTGTCTGACTAATCACTTGATTGTATGACGTGTTATAAATGTAATCCTGGAAGTTTTCACTCACTAAGCTAGTGTAGCTTATACCCCTAGTTGTTTAAATGAACAGGTTATCTCAAGAATGCTAAGTGGGGACTGAGATGGTTGAAGTCAAGAATGACTACAGGATTCCGACAAGACATAAGAATATTTGAAGTTATTAGCTAGGTTTTATTATTTGCCTTGTAATAGTTTATGTAGTAGAATCTTTTGATGAATTGTAATTGAAGTTAATGAGTTGTATTTTTGAAGAACAGTGAATTGAATTTCCTTTACATTGTTCTCAAGTTGTATCAACATAAAATATTACTCCGATGAGTCTCCTCCATGTGTTAGACGCCTTGTACATAGTATGGAAGCCTTCGCGTGACTGAAGTGGTCATTCTTAGGCTTTAATATTGTGTACGGTAACTGCCACGTTTAGGGTACCCTTCGGGGCGTGACAGGTTCATTTCAAGTCACTACTAGCCATTAAAATGTAGTTCATCCGGGCTACTACTTGCCATTAATATGTGGTTCATTCAAGTTATTACTCATCGTGATACAGATTTCGCATCCTTGTTCACCTCATTACTACGCTCTTGTCCCACCAATTGATATAGTAATGAATGCAATGTCACTCACTGTGTGATATGCATGAGTTCATTTAATTAAATTCTTTAAGCATGATAATAAGTATCTTTATTGGTGATCATAGAATCTTGCAAACACTCCAATGTAGTATTAAAACAACCATATGATTATTGACAATTCAAGCCTTAATATACTTAATATAATTTCAAGCAATAATATAACGCACATACATTTTCCTTTTTATCTTTTCTTGATTCTAATGCCACTATTCTACAAGCAAAATCATAAGTATGAAATATAGAAAACAAACTCACTCAGCTATAGTGTGGTAATCCTCTACTCGTAATAATCGCCCGGGTAAGGAAAGTTGTCCTCCATGTCACCTAAATAAGAGAAATATCCAAAATGAGTATTTCATGAAAGTTCTACTCAAATTTGCTAATTCTACCAAACTATGTTCGTCAAAATTCGGATGGTGTGATATTCCAACTTAAAATGACCATAACTTGCTCACTTTAACTCGGAATTTCGCATATTATATGTCATTTTCTACCTACGTAAAAAAATCTATCTATTTCTAATGTTATTTTTATCATAAAAAGTCATTTGGATTCTAAAACGGCTTGGTACATAATAGTTACGAAATTCCTAGCCTTAAAAATGAAAATTTTCTAAGCTTTTCCTCATCAAAAAATCCACAAATAAACACATAGATATCTATATCGTTCAAAAATCCTTTTAATACATATATAAACTCATATTATATATATTATTCTAATGATGTTGTCTTAATAATGATTTTCATATAACAACTTGTCTTAGGAGTTTGAAATATCGAAACTTTGACAATTTCTTTTAAGTTGTTAGAAAGAAAACTAAAAACTTTTTAATCATTATAGATGAATGGTTTGTTGTTATAACTATTTTTCCTTAGCTATTCAAAGATAAATTCATTTCCAAAAAATTGGTCTTTTAAGTTATCTACCAATTTTTGTTTCTTAGATGTATTTTTATCTAGTGAGTTGATTTTAGCTTGACTTGAAAAACTTATCTAGTTCTTAGACTTTATTACAGCGTTGGTGATTATCTTATAAATAATTTAAAAAAAAAAATTCATAACAAAGAATTATCAACATTAAGGTTTAATAATACATTTTTAATTTAATGGTTTGAAGAGAGAGAGAGAGAGAGAGAGAGAGAGAGAGAGAGAGAGAGAGAGTAATGAAACTACTTAGTTGAATCTTGAAAAAGTCTATAATATTAACACTTAAAATTTCATGATGAACTTGCCTAAATTTTTTAAAAGAATTTATTGAAATAAAATTCTAAGTCTTAATGAAAATTTTTCCTAAGTGACGAAAATTATTTTTATAAAGAGCTTAGCCTTATTTTCTTTATCAAAGAAAGATCTTCTTTTATTTTTATTAAGACAACAACAATATAATCATTGATAGATATGAACTTATAGTTAAGTAATAAAAATAATTCATATAAAAGATAAAAGACATAAAAATTAAATAAGCACATAAATAAAGGTTAAGTATTGGGAAGCCTTAACTTCTATCAAGGCTTCCCGGACTTAGACATGGGCAAGTCCAAAAAGAAATAAGAAAATTTGTTTTGATTGATGAGGACAAATCTAAAACTAGAAAGACCATTCTTAATAAAATTGCAAGAAATATAAGAGTATAAATAAAAAGTTATGTTCGTGAGTTCATAGGCTATAAATATATATATATATATGCATAAATATGCTTAATAATGTATAAAATTTATATTAGGAGCAATAATAAAACATAACGATAGAACACTAGTAGTAATATTTGAACAAAGTTGAACAAGACATGAACATGTCATTACTTTCATAATGTCCATAGGTTTAGAAAACACATAATATGGTCTTGTTATGTTAACATGAACATGAAGAAGGTTTTAAAATTTTTACTAAAGGTTAAATATGGGCAGTAGAGGAGATGAAGTATTGGTAGTTGTATGTGGATGATAGTTATATGAGAAGAAGAGAGTGTTAGGAGGAGAATTTTGGAGAGGATGTTTGTGGGAAGAGTTTAAGAGAGTTTTGGTATGTAAATGAAGTGTGTAAAATAAATGAGGAGAGAGAAGGGTATTTATAGGTAAATGTGAAGGGAAATTAGAGGTAATTAAATAAAATGAAAAAAAAATAGATAGAAGAGAGAGAGAGGGGTGTCGGTTTTGTTGTGTAGAGCGGAGAAAATTTTATTTATTTTGTATTTTTGTAATGAAAAGTAAGTAATGTGTAAGAGTTGAAAGATATAAAGTAGTATTGGAAATGAAATTGTAAGAAACAAGTATATAGGTTGTAAGAATACCTAGTAAGAAAAAAAGATAGAGGAATAGTAATGAATAGTGTGGAATAGTAAACATAATAAATTAATATCGATAATAAAGAATATACGTGCAAACGGGCTATAATTGATATTTTTAGATACTGAAAAATTCTAAAACTGATATTTTATGAATCCTTATATTATCGCGAGTCTAATTGTTATTGGAATATTTTATTGTTTCAAGTGCCCGAACTTGTTTTCGAAAACTGATCCTGTTTTGGTCCGAAACAAATTAAATTTTTAGGAATCCGATCTTTTAAGCTTCACTATATTATTACATATGATAATTTACAATTATCTCAATTTTATTGTTTAATGATTTAAAGCGCGGGATTGTCGAATCTACTTTTTACTAAGGTTTGTTATAAACTTATTAACTTTAGGATTTCCGGTTGACATCCAGTTCTAGGGTTTAGCTATTTACTTAGCATAAAATCTAGGAGTTTACATATAACACCTGTATATATGTATAATCTTTAGGTTATAAATGCATAATCTATATTATGAAAAAATATTATGCACACAACATACCATTTAAATATCTATATAAAAATATAGACTATATATAAAATATTTATAAAGTGGATAGATTATATACAATATATATGTATAATCAACGGAGTATGTATAAAGTATGAATCATATATAACATATATCACATAGATATACATAACATAGTCTACATGTGTGTGTAACATAACATATAGCAAATATTTATAAAATATATATGCTTACATATAAGTTATTGATATAAATACTAGTAGAAGCAACACTGATGTTGCATACGTAAATTTCACGATAGGATAATATATAAGATTAATTAAAAATACTAATCATTTATTAAAACAAGTGTAAAGACTTGTTTATACTCTTACATGAGGAATTCTAAAAGTCAAAATCCTAAAAAGGCAAATAATAAATACAGTAAATATAAATAAATCGTGTCACACAAAGTAGGCTAGTAATAAAAGCTAGCAATCTATAATTAATGTGGCAACTTCAAAACTCAAAAATTGAAACCATCAATAATAAAGGCCGGCTCCAATGCCAGTAACTTACTCTTCAAAGCTGGTGGCGTAAATATTTAGGCTGGTGGCTTTCTTGGCGACTTAGTGTGTTTCCTTCTCTTATTCTTAGATGACTGCCTCTTATTCACATGTGTGTCTTCTAAGTTGCCCGCATCAAAGTCGAGTTCAAATTTGAACTTTAGGCTTAATCAAAGGTTTGGTTAGAGCTTAAACTCCATAATGTTTAAGTAAATGAAGCTTCATCCTTCAAAAGTTTGACTCGACTCATTTATAGCCCTAATAAGGATGCATAATTTGATTATTGGATTAGATTCTCATATATAAATGTCGACACGCTTAAAAAAGAATAAATTAAAGAATGAATATTAGTTTAATCTTATAAAAGAATTGCATTTGAATATGTTTAGTAGTACAATTCAGTAGATGGCAACTATATAAAAAATGAATTAGCAAATCTATTTTACCTCTATAGGATCAACCATTACTTTTTCTTTTTCTTATTCCCCAACTAACCAAGAAGTATTGAAGTTTGAAAAACCCTTATTAATATACTTAAAGAAAAGGTTGAACTTAAAAACAATTCATGAGTAATGGCAAAAAAAAATCACGAGTAAGGGTCGCAACGCGTGTGAGTACACAGTAGAACCGGTGCGTGACCTAGAGCCTAGTACCAGGATTAACTCTAGCCCCATGTTACTAACTTAGCATAAGATTTTAGGGAGGAGTCAGATAACACATAAAAGACAATTCCATTTAGGCATGCTTTCCATTTTTTATTTTTATTGTATTCCAAAAAATATAAAATAAAATAAATGCAGAAAGCCAATCATTTATTACAAGTAGACGAAGCACCCGCAATGCATGTGCAAATAAAACATCTTAACATATATAAATTAAACAGATATATTGTTTTCACATGTTGGAAGATGACAATCTTAATTAGTTTTAGAAATTAGAAAATTAATTACAAATTATAATTACAATTGTATTTGCATACGTAACTTCTTTATGTTGGGTAACTACCATGCATAAATATGGTACCAGAGATTTAGATCAATATATAAAGATACATACCTAGGTTAAAAAAAAAAAGACTATGTCTACTCAACCCCTATTTAATTCTATTTAAATCCTATTTAATTTCATGATTTTAGGGATACCAAAAATATTTTACGCCATATGCTTAAAAAGGAAATAACTATATCTATTCAACTCCTATTTAATTCCATTCAAATCTTATTTAATTTTATGATTTCAGGGATACAAAAAATACTTTACGTGCAAAAAATAATATTTATTCAACTCCTATTTAATTCTATTCCAACCTTATTTAATTTCATGATTTCAAGGATACCAAAAATATTTTATGCCCATATGCTAAAAAAGAAAAAAAAACTATATATATTCAATCCTTATTTAATTATATTCAAACCCTATTTAATTTTCACGATTTCAGGGATTTAAAATATATTTTTATACCCATATGCTAAAAACATTATATTAAAAATATTTACACTAAAAACACCAAAAGGAATAGTTTTACTTTAATAGTATAGATAATAAAATTATCGTAAAATATTAAAATGTTTGACCCTAAAAATACTCAAACTAGTTTAGATTAATATAGAAAATGCTTTATATATAGCAGGATTTCTTTATTTTTCTCACCCATAATTTTAATGCAAGCCTTTAATAGTTAAAAGAGGGGGAGTAGTTTAACTGATTAGAAACTCATTGCAATAACATTATTGGAAAAAGATGTTATTGATATGCTAGAATATAGCATTTTGTGGCACATTTGATATGTCATAATGGAATCATGATTCTGATTTTTATTTCATTTTTCATGTTTAGAAGCGTTTTTAGAAGTCAGAATCGTAATTCCTTTGCATATAGACATATCCGAATATGAGATTGGATTTTTAATTCATTTATTCATTCGATTCAACTATATTCTTTCCATTTTAATTTATTCTATTCTAGACATAGGTGTGGGAGGAGTTACAAACAGGAACAGGCCCGACCGGGGAGGGGGGATCCTTAGCCTCCAAGGCCCAAAAGCATCCCCTAATAGACCGGCAGGTTACATTAACATTGATGAGCAAGCGATAGCCGAAAGAGAAAGATGAATGAGCCCGTTCACTCTCTTATCCATGGCCCAACGTAAAACCTATTGCCATAATAGAGGACAGAGACTACTACCTACCAGTGACATTAACGACAGATGTCATATGTATGTATGTATGTTCCTTTCCTCTATTCAAATCGTGGCACTTGGGAAAGGGGGATTAATTTTACCGACGAGTATAAATCTGGGTGGTTATGGAATTTTTTAGTAAGCTTTTAATTTTTATATATTCAATTTAACGCCAATTTATTATACTATTATAACAAAAGATAATATAGAAAATTACAAATGAATTGTATTAGCGAAATCTAAGATTTTTATATTAAGCAAATTATTATTATTTTTAAATTCGTGATGCTTATTGATTTTTTTATTCTTTTATCCATCGTATAATATGTTATTTTGACAAAATTTGAGAAAATATATTTTTATCGAGAGTTAAAATTTTAAAATATTTTAATTGTACTAAATAAGTTACGTATTCAATTTTATTTTTCTTTTAAATGAAAAAAATAGTATTTTAATTTTAAATTTAAATCTAATCTTAAAAGTATATGTCACGCCACAATATTGGCCTACTAGGATTAATCTAAAGCTATCATATCACGTGTGCACCCGTAACATGAGAGTCGTCTTGTAAGTCAGAGTATACAAGACTCTATTTATTTATCGATGTTTATCATATAAATTATATATTATATTTCTGGATTTCAACTATGGAATCCAATTTTCCAATTCTACGAAGATCATAAAGAATCGGTATCCCCTACCAAATGGTGAAAGTGGGTTTCAAACTACAACTTACAAATTTCAACATTATAAAATTTATCTAGTTTACATTCTAAGTTACCATATCCTATATCTCTATCTTCAATAGAGTTCATTAGAGAAGCTCTCTTCACACATTCCTAGCCCAATCTCAGCTAGTGTTAATCTTGCACAAAAACTATTGGGGGGGTGAGCGAACCATGGGCTCAGTAAGATAACCTGACTAAACCACACATCAACTAATAACAAACAATTATAAATATTAAGCATATGTAATGCAACAATCAATCATATGCACATTACAAGCTTGGATGATCTAGAATCCAAAGCAGGATGAAGATTTAAGTCCTCTCATCGAGGTTCAAGGAACTCGATACTATGGCCCACCTACCCAGGAGAGACTAAGTATACAGGAAAGCCATGATTCTCATTGTAGTTATCTCTTATATTTTAGGCTTTCAATTTCTGTTATAAGCCTTAGGAACTCCACTGAGTATTAGTCATTTCATAGCGATACCATGGGCGGCGTCCTTCATTACCAGTTAGTTCCCATGGAACTGACGGAACAAAGGTAATCTTTCGTAGAATTAATAGCCTCTTACCTAAAAAAACCAAGCATTACTAGAGAACCAAAATACTAACACGTAGTAAGCTGCCACACCTTTAAATGCAGTTTATGCAAATCATGTAATGCATGTCCATTTTATTTATAGTACCAGTAGTTATTAATTAAGTTTAAGGCGATCACATTATTTACAAGCAATCATCAACATGCTTCATTTAATATTTGTCATACAATAGAATTATCACTTATATTATGATAATTTGTCATTCAATCATACACCACGCATCATGTATTATCCCCAATCCTGCATGCATATCAATTGATTATATATTATTCCAAATGCAACTATACTATAAGCACAAACAATGTGATAAAGTCAAGTAACTCACCTGTGGTCCTTGCTAAATTGTTTTATAAGCTACCGGAAGTCTGGAAATTGATCTATTTTCCTATGAAAGGAAATAATAGAGATTCATTATTGAATCGTTTCTGTAAGAGAAGTATTCCTAGAATTAAAGGCGCTGATCTCAATCGCCGGATATTAGACTAAGCTCGTTATATTAATTATTATGCTGTTCAATAATTCGATTGAATCCTTATAGGTGCCTAATTATTTCGTATCGGTATTTGATACAGTTTTTATTAAGGTTTTAATCCCTATAGTAAAAAATATTTATTTGTTATTTGTTTTCATTTTGCTTCTCTCGATTTTAATTACTATCTATATTTTTATTTAAGGGGTTTGTCTTTTTCTTAAGTCCTACTACTTTTGGTAGAAGATTTGTATTTATTGATTCTTTGCTTGTCAACCTTATCTGTCTCTTAAATTAGTATTTTTATTTATTTAAGGGTATGTTCTCGTATCTATACCTTCCAAAAATTATAAAATCGTATGTCTATGGAGTTTAGATTTATCAAATTTTTATTATACTTCACTTTTATTTTTATTGTAAAACAAGCTAAGTTTAATAATATGATATTATTATTAATAATAGTTTTGAAACGTTAATATTAATATTAGTAACAAATTAAAGTATAATAACAATTTTCATACTCTTAGTAAATAATAATATTCGTGACAAAATAATAATAGGATTGATGATAATATAAATATAGTGACATTAACGTAAATAATAACAGTATTCACAATCCTAATGATTCTTGATGAAAATAGCAATAATACAGAATACTTATAATCAGTAGTAATAATAATGGTAATAATCATAATCATATTAATAGGAATAACAATAACATTAATATTAGTTTATTAATAGTGAAACTGAATGATTTTCTATTTGCAATTTCTTATTCGTTTTAAATCCGATTTCACTGTATAAATAGTCAATTTGATATACTCTTCGAGTACTTTATAGTAGTGGAATTATTTTTAAGAAAAGATATTTGTACAATTTTTAAATTTATGAAACACATGCATAGGTTTCAAGTGAATCATTATAACCGTAGTCAAAACTTGTTTTGATTATATCTAACTCATTTCTAGTCCGTTTTTGACGAATAAATAGTCGTTTCCATAGTATTTTCCGAGTACAATCCATTAGTAGTGTTATTTTTATCAAAAAAGATCTTCAAGATGATGAAAAATATGCGAACAGCTCTATGGCGCATAAAATTTTGACAACAGTATTTCAAATTTTATTTTTATGATATCTAATCCGTTTCTTATCCATTTTTAACAAATGAATAGTCGATTTAATAGGATTTTTCGTGTTCTTTCCATTGGTGGGTCATTTTTAGCTTATAACAAACACGTCAATACAATTTATTCAATATTTCCAATGATTTACATGAGTTATTTAAAGTTCAAATTAGTTTTGTTGTAGTTTAGATATGGTTTTGGTGTTTCCTTTCTAGGATTTGAATTTCTACACTTAAAAATCTTCAAGTTGATGTATTTATATCCTAATAGTCTAAATAACATAATATATTATTAGATCAATTTTAATCAATTTCTAAATATCAAATATAATGAATATTTGAACTTGATATAATCCTTACCTTGATTGGACAATAGATGGGGTCTAGCTCCTCCTTCTTGATGAAAATAATGATCTAAAGAGGATAGTAAGAAGATGAGTAACTAAGGAAAATTAATCTAGGTAAACTAGCAGATATATATGTACATATTTTTACCTTGTTGAGCTTAGATTCAAACTTGAATTCATGGTATACCAAGGGCTATTTAACTTAGTTTTTTATGTTGTTTGAGAGAGGAAATGGATGTTTTTGGATATGTTTGTTACTTGGATAGAACATAGGAAGTAAGACAAAGGTTGTGTTGTGTTTTAGAATTCCTTAAAGGTTGTCTAAGTGAGGAAAATGGTAAATGAAGTGGCTGATTCGTATCTCTTCTTGTAGCTAGGATTTCAACTTGTTTTTGTAGAGATTTTGAGCTAATTTTGTGTCAAATTTAAGGCTTTATATATGTACTAAGGTTAGGCTAAATTTAGGAGGCTAAAGAGGATGTTTTGGGCTTGAAAAATACAAGTTTCTGTTGTTGTTTCTCGGGTGGAATTTTGGTGTGAATTTAAGGTCGATTTTTGAACGAATTTGTATAAAATTTGTGGCTGATTTCAAGGGGCACTAATTGTATTTGTTTGCTAGTTAATTAAGTTCATTTGTGGGTATAATTTGGAGGCTCAAGTTGCAAGAAAAATCGAGTCCAAAATCGTGTGAAACAGAGGCAAAATTTCAAGTTTCTACTGTAGTTTTTATTTGTCGTCTTCCAAATTGATTTGCATGGATTTTTTATAAGATTTCTCTTGTTATTCTCTAGCCAATAATTGGTTTTTGAAGTGGACATTTGAAGGCTTATGCTTGGTTCTTTTTTGGTAAAAAATTTCAGCTCAACTAAGTTTATAATTTGTCCAAAACAGAGCTCAAATGGCGTGAAGGATGCTGCAGTTTTTGTTAATGTTTTCCATCTTGGTTTGTATCATTTTGCGATCAGATTTCCTTTGTTGTTTTCTATCCAATAATTGGTGTTTGAAGTGTATATTTGAAGGCTTTTTATTGGTGTTTAATGGTAAAAAATTCAACTCCTTTAAAGCCTATAAACTAAGCTATATTCGGTGGAGACAATTGGGAAACAAAGCTGCTATTTGTTCCATTCTTCCTCCTACTGTAGTTGGAAATCACGGTGGAGTACAAGACAAAATGGAGTTGTTTCCTTAATTGTTTGAGCTGGATTTTCCTTGCATTTAATGAGTGTCTAAGCTGGGATTTGATGATTGGTTGTTGGGTCATTGTCTTGTTGAAATTGGAGTTCCAAATTGGTGCAAATTGGGACATAAGTTGCAGCCAAAATTCTCTTGTTCCCATGAAGAATTCTGCAATATGTCCTTTGTTTCCTCTGTTCCAACGTGATTTATATTTGCTACAGCTAGGATTTCATTTTGTAGCCGACTCTTGTTCAACGTGATTCTTTGTTTCCCAGCATGAAGAACTGTAGTTGAATTCCACATTCAACCGTGAAAAATTGCACCGTGTCCTCTGTTTGTTCCAGCATGAGAATTTCCATTTGTGCTTGTTGATTTGCCTCCAGTTTTAAATTTTTTTTTGGTTGGTTTATTAGTTAATTAATAGTAATTAACTAAAATATTTTTACTAATATTAAATTATAAACGTATATCTATAACCGTTACATATGAGTTTTATCTAAATAAAATTATCTAAGTTACTACAAAAACTCTAGATTATTTATATATTCAAATTTTTAGGTTCAAGTTTACACAATTGATTATTTTTAGTATTTTAACTTACATGATTAAATTTTCCAAGTTCAATAAATTAAATTAGGAACCAAGTCCTAATAAATTCAGGACTTCCTAACAAATAACATGGGTTTGAAATTTTCATTTTAGATCTAGATTAATATTTATTGATCGGTATTGGTATCTATCATGTAATTATATCCTAGTAATTCCTCTTTGGATTTTTGTTTTACACCAATAAGTTCCGTTAATAGATTATATCTTATCGGTTTTGAAATTTATAGTTACTTCTAATTATATCTTGAATTATCAGTTCAAGATACGAAATCTTGTTTTTGGTATCTATTAAGGTCGAGTAAATTTTTATTTGGGTTTTTCAAACTAGGATTGAGTTTATTACAACCTATAGGTCTATTATAAGATTTTTGTTGAATCATATATTTGATATTAGTTTCACATTTGCTAATTTGTTCATTTTCTAGTTATGAAAATTATTGAAGGTTACATTAACCATTTAGGATTTCAATTTCTAAAATCTCCAAATCTTTTAATTAGAATATTAGTGTAATTTAAATATTTATATAAGATCTAGATTCTTAGATATCAATCTATTTTTGATCTTATCGTAGCTTTTGTAATTCTAGTGATTTATCTTTAGTCTCCAATTTTATAATTTGTAGGTTCCAAAAAAAATTTAATCGTTTGTTATTGTGATTTAAATTTAAGGTTAGCTATGATTTCTTGTTGGACTATTGATTATTTTACCAAATATTATGTTTTACTATATAGGAGTTATTTATACTAATTTGTTAATAGCAACATATTTTATCTAGGGCTACTTATTAGTGTTAACAGATCAGTTTGAACACAATTATTTCATTATTTAACAAGTATAGGATTTATTTTCTAAGTAATGAGCTTAAAGAACTTAGGAATTTATATTAACAATTTGTCTATCGTTGTTTATAAATTATTTGAAATTATATTTGTTACAGTTTGTATTTCGAAAATTTTTTATTGGTAACGATTCAAATATTTCTAGTTATAATCAAATTCATTCACACTTTAACATTTTTAAATCGAGAAAAATTTGAAGTGATTTTTACTACTTATTCCAAATATTCTATATAATTCTATATTGGTAACGATTCTAAAACTTCATTATATAATTAATAGTGTATTCTCTTGCTTATTACTTATATTTGTATTTTTTTCTTTATCTTCTTTGCTTCATGAAAGTTTCTTTTCAAAATAGAAATACAAGCACGGCATTATAAAGTTGGTATTCCTTATAATTCATAGTATAAGTGTCTAAAGGTAATACAATATTTCTGATTTATATGTCAAAGTGATGGAATTCGAAAAGTATTTATGTATTATTAATTCGCAATCGATTTAGTCAATTTTAACTCTTTTATGAAAAAAATGTTCTTTTCCCACCATGAATATCATGAAGAATAAATTTATAAATAATAAGGATGATTAATTTCTTATGAATTTTTTTCATTATTTATATAGAGAAAAGTATTATTGAAAAAGTTAGTACCAATTATATGACAGATGGGTCCGTTTGTTTTGGCTTTTTTTCGGCAGATACAGACACTTTTTCAAACTTTTTGCTAACAAATTATTTATCAAGAAATAGATATAGATAAAAAAAAAGTTGACAGTTCTCATCAAAAGATCAAATAGAACAAATATAGATAAAATTTAGATGCAAATCGTATATATTTACACATATCATTTTAAAAAAGATACAGATACAGATGAAAAACAGACAATCCAAACGGACCCATGATCGTGGAGACCAAAAGTAAATGTGTTAACTTTATAATAATAAATAAAGTCTACAGGTTATTAAAACATAATTTATATGTTATACGTACTTTTTTTCCGCCAAAGTCATATTACGTTATAACCTATTTATTTCATGGAATGGATGGGTGATGTGTGTGAAAGTGTTATAAAACGTGGATACTCAAATTCTGTCCTCTGAAAGGAAAAAAATGTAAAACTAAAAAAAAAAGAAAAAGAAAAATATATATAATATGATATAATAGGAGATCCCTCTCCTTTAGGTGGAAAGGAGTCTGATGTCCTTATTGTGTCCTACGAATAAATATCTAACACATTTCAAATAAATTAAAAATAATAAAATATCCTTAAAATAAAGGAAGGATTTCATGATACATGTTAGATGTTTATTCGCGATGACATAATCGAGACAGCAAACTTAGGATAACAAATTTTTATCTCCTTTAGGTATATTGTTTTGATAGAAGTTATAAAGAAAAGCATTTGATAGAAAATTGAGAAAAGAAAGGATAATAACGTAGAAGAAAAGATGAAAATTTTCATATGTATACATGTGTAATAATGTATTTAATATATTGAATAATATGAAAAGTATTCGTGTGTGTGTTTATAACATGTACACCTATAGAAAATAAAATCTCAAATCTTAACCAGTCCATTATAAAACGGTTAACCATTTTTTTTTATTGACTTTTTCGTTTTTTTAACTATTTAACATAATGGTTTCAGCAAATCAAATTGATAGTTTCAACAAACATGATTTTAAGCTTTTATTATAGAGTTTTTCTTTGAATTATTATATATATATCAAGAGCTAAAAAAAGGAAAATTAAATTAAGAAAAAGAGAAAAAAAAGTCTTGGGATGTATCATCATTAATAAAATAAAACTAAATCAATTACCACATTAACTCCCATTAAACATAAAACAAAACATAGTACTTTAATCAAATCTAAGGAACATTAACATATATAAATTATATATAATATATTTATAAATATTGAAACAGTTAACTATTAAGCATTAATTTTTTATGGTTATAAACCGAAATCTAAAAAAATCCTAATCCTAAATTGAAACCAACGGACCGGTAAACTATATTTTTTGGATTGGTTTTCCAGTTTTGGTTCGATTTTTTCGGTTTCATTAGTTTTTTTACACATCCTATCCACAAGTGAAGCCACAAACACCAAACCTACTACCATCCACTGTTAACCCCACCAAGAATTCTTGAAACCCACATAAACAAACCATAGTCAACTGCTTCAAACACTAAACTCCAAAATCAAACCACATAAAGTCATAAACATTAGCATAAACACCACTGGCGAACACACATACAACTCAAAACTAGAAACACCATTACAAAACCAATGACCATCAACTACAACCACAAAACCACATACAACTTTTGCAAACCTACCTTTGATAACCACCTAAGACAAACATAAACATTTCAGCCTGCATTGCAAAACCCAAAGTTGAAACTAAACATACACATAACTACTGCCATCTCCTACCACATTATTGCCCGCCATCTTTAAAACCTACCATCAAGCACTAAACTCTAGCCATCACTCATTAACGCCAAAGTTGGGTGCCTACAGAACACTCCACCATCTATTTCTTTTAGCTTGACTAGAACCTAATGTCTAAAACTCACCCGTAACTTGATCCAACCTATTTTGAGGCAAAATCTATTTTAAATCCAATCATAGTCCCTTTTGCATATTATTTTTTAGTTTATGTCATTTTTTATATTGTATTCCTATTATGTCATTTGCTTAGTTATTCTTTTTTTTTTTTTTTGTAAATTACTTTAACTTGTACATACATGTATTATACAAAGAAAAGATAGAAAAAAAATATAATGAAATGATCCAAACACTAGTCATAACAAAATTTAAATATTTGAAATCAATTGAAGCGAAATGAAATCATGTAAGAACTTAAACGGCTTTTTTTTTTTTTAATTTTCGATTTTGCCCTAAATTGAGACTGCAGTTTTTTAAAAAACTTTAAAAACATTAAAATAAAGTAAATTAGAATTTAAAAATGTTTTTAGATTAAAGTTTTACAAGAAAAACCAAAACAATGCAATCTAGGGCCTTGTTTTTTGCAAATTTCCAATTTTGCCCCTAATCGAGATATAAACGAATTAAAGTTTTCAATTTATTAAAAAATAAAATAATTTTATTTGGACAATTTAAATCACATTTGATATCATAATTGAAATAAAACCCTAAATGAGTAATTTGAGTAAATTACACGGAAGGTCACACTATTTGGAGATAAATTCATTTGAAATCACAACATTCGAGTGGTTAACAAGAAATCACAACATTTAGAGAAGTGGTTCAAGTGAAGTCTCCATTGATACGTGTTGGATCTTCTAATTTTTAGTTAAATATTTCTCCTGTTAACACGTGTTAATAGAGATCTCAATTAACCTACTTCTCCAAACGTTATGACTTCTTTTTAACTATTCAAAATATTATGACCACAAATGAACTTACCTCCAAACGTTGTTACCTCTTTTAGTAATTTACCCCTAGTAATTTTGACAAGTTCTATACTTGTAAGATTAATGGAGATTTATGATGGCACTATTGATGAAATGGGACAAACCCTTACCTACTTTTTCTTTAGCGATCAACTGCCTCCTCCCATTGTCTCTGTCTTCTTTTATTTTTTTACGCACTCTAAACTTCTCTCTTCTCATACTCTCAAGGTTCATTGCAAAGGTAAGTAAAACCCTAAACCCCAACCTACTCTTAAGTGCTAATTAAGCTAATTCAGTAGGAGATCATCACTAATCACCTTCTAGAATGCGATTTTCATTAGAAAATCTGGAGATTGATGGAGTTCCAACGAAAGAGGAAGCTCAACAACTCAAGGAAAATTCGTGCTAAGGTAAGACCCAAAATTTAATGGGTGATTTTAAGTGTTTTTATGAGCTTTTAAGTATAAAAAGTAACATAGATAACTTGGATATATGTTTGGAGGAACTGAAAATCAAGTTTTAGAAGAGTTTGTGGTGGTTTATTGGAGTTCATAGTTGGTGTAAAGAGCTAAGGGTTCAAACCAAGTAAGGTAAAACCTTTAAACAATTTAATAATGTTAGATTTTGTGGTGTTTGTGCTTAGAGTTGTATAGGTAGCATGTAAGTTAAGTTGAGTTGAAAAGAAGTTAAGCTGTTGGAAATTACATTTAATGTAATGATTTTGATAGATAAATAGTGGCATAGGTAGATTCTTATAGGATAATAAGTTTTGGAGTGAATAATTTAATGGGTTGGTGTTGAAAATTTAAAATTTGATAAAATGGTGGCTCCTTGTTGATTGTGATGTGGTGTGAACTATGTAAAGTGGGAAATAGATGTTTTAAACTTAGGAAATATTATTAAAATGAGGAATTTAACATTTGAATGATAATTCATAAAGTAATTTATTGGTAAGAATAGTTTATGGTGTATTGGACTTGTGCAAATTTTGATAATGTGACTAATTGTGAAATCGGTGGAATTTCTTTCAAATATGATTTAATTTTGTTGGATTTAGACTAAACTGAAGTTGATTTTGATAGATTATAGTGTAATGATTTAGGGAAAGACCATCCTACATGAAAGGAATGGAGAAATTATCAACTTTATACCACATTGACTTAACTATTGAATTGGAAGATCTTGATTAAATTATGTGGTTTATAGGCCTATTTTAAATCATGACAATGAGAATTTATTGCATTTATAACAAATAGGTAAATTACATAAAAAAGTATTAATGTTTGGAGGTCAGTTCATATGAGGTATCAATGTTTTGAGTGGTTAAAAAGTGGTATCAACGTTGGGGATAGGTTCATTTGAGGTATTAACGTTTTGAGTAGTTAAAAGAAAGTATCAATGCTTAATAGAATAAGTCAAATAAAATATTAATAATTGATCATTGATGAACGTTAAGTGATTTAGTTGAAAATTATTTCAAATGTCAATACCTTAAATAAACTTTGGAAAACATTGATACCTCATTTGATATACTTTATCAAATATTTATACTTTTTTTAGACTACTCAAAAAGTTGATACTTTAAATAAATTTACTCACAAAAGTTATACCTTTTGGTATAATTACCCGATAACAAATTATATACAAGAGAAATTAAATCAGGCAAATGACCTATTATGTGGAAATATAGGCCATAATAAGTAGTTGCAAAATTTATGAGGCTAAATTGATAATGAATTGTCGTATGAAGAGGCTTGATTATCAATTATTAAATATGGATTTGGGTTTTCTCAATGAAATGGGTAATTTTGTTATCATATACATAAATTCTTGAAGGAAAACAAGTGTTGGGATGACTATGCAAGTTATGGGTATCATAAGTAGGAAAATTCTATGGTCCTGTCACTAATTTTGACAGGACCAATCTTGTCGCTATCCAATGGTTCACAGATATACCCAATCATGATCAAATCACTAAAATAGTTAATCTTCCAATTATAATATTTATTTTAACGGTTAGATGATTGATTGTATGGTCTTGTTGACGAGAGCGTAAAAGCTCCCATTGTAGGAAATGTAAGTAACTTGAAAATTTAATATGGTTTGCTGGAAATTTTTAAATGATTAATGGAATTAGTAAATAAATTATTAATGCATGTGAATTATTAAAGGAATTATGAGTATTAGATGAATTATAATGTTGATTGGAGATTTGTAATTGAATTTGATGAAAATTGGTTGGATATATATGTATGTGTGGCGTGATCAACTTAGAGGGGGAGATAGAACTTTAAATTTGAGAATTTCATTAATTACGGGAAAATTAGATGTTTAGATGATTAATTATGGGGTTATGAGTTAATAGGAAAGGTATAAAGAGGAATGACTATATGGAAGTAGCATAAATGGTTAAATGGTGTGAAATTGTGAATTTTAATGGAAAAACCTATTTTAATTAATGTAAATTATAAATCAAAATGAGGTTGAAAATGATAGGTAATAATGTAAAGTATCAGAGAAAAGTGACCCTCTAGAAATAGAATGGAAGGAGTATCAACTTTTCGCCATAATTGGCTTATTTGGCAAACCGAGAAGCTTGGAATGAAATAGATTATATGCAAGCTATTTTAATTCATATAAAGTGGAAAACTAATGTTTCTATGACAATTCAGTTAAAGCAGTAATTAAATAGGGACAAGACTTGGTAAAAATATGGATCACTAATAGGTTTATTTTACTTTATTCTATTAATAGGAATTTGGGCTTAATCTAATGCATTTTTTGATAAATTCCTACCAATTTGGAGCTTTTATCATTTAAATGTTGTTTTTCAGCTCCCAGAATCAAAAGAAGCAAAAACAAAGTGATTTGAATTAGATTGGAGCAAAACAATATTAATTGTTTTAAAATAGAACTGATAGAACCCTGCAAAAGTCCCCATTGAGGCAAAACAATAAGGCAAAATAAGGCAAATTGGTCTGTTATGCCCTACATCAAGCCTTCCACATGACCCTCGAAGTTTGTTTTGACGTGATCGAGCCCTGGACTTTACATAAGAGCTTCTGCTGCATCACAATGTAGAGCCCTAGATTTACCCTGCGACTAAAGCTAAATGAAATTAAGCCTTTGCTCAAAAAAAGCATAACTTTGATCGAATGATAACTTTGAGCCTTCGACGATCTCAATTTACCCAACGGTTGAACTTAGACAAAAAATCGAGCCTTTTTAGTAGAAAGCCACAACTTAGGTCGGGCCCTTATCTTCAAGGAACATTCAAGCGCTCAACCTACCTCGCGGAAAGTCATCTCATGAGCTGGTAATTTACAACACGTGCTTGAGAGCAAATAACAAATTCTATTATAAAGAATCTACCATGTCAGCAAATAAAATCGTCATGATTTATATGCCTCTAGCCTATAAATAAACGTGCATAGGCATGCAAAAAAAGTATGTAGCATATGTAATAAATTCCTAACATAGTATATAGAGAGAATTCTTTGGCAAAACAATTGTTTCTTCTTGCTGAGAAATCTCGAACTTTCGAGGTAAAATCATTTTTACCCATTGTTTGTATTTTTGCAAGACTCTAAATTGATTTGTCATATTCTTTGTTAATTCCATATTATTTCTTTAGAATCCATGCTTAATGCTTACATCTATGGACAAATAATATCCTACAACGTAGGGTTTGTGAACCCAAATCCTTATTCATGTGATTTCAAATGTACTCTCAAGTAAACATTGACTTGGTATTTGTAATTAGTAGCTTGAACTTATTTTCGTGAGTTTAAATGTGTGATGCATCATTTAGCTTTGTGTTTAATTTCAACCAAATAGATTAGGAGATCATTCTTTTAAATAGTTATGAGGCTACTAATGGAGTTGTTCATAATTGTCTTGAGAGAAACTTTCTATCGTTTGTTTTTTAAATTCCTTAGGTTGGTTCTGAAACAAAGGATTCTTGAACTTTATGCGGATCTAGACCGTTGATAACTTGTAAAGAGATTAAAATGGTCTAGTCTAGATCTAGAGTTACTAACCTTGAGAGAGGCTTTAATTGCCCTAGTGAATTTAACAGTGTAAATATACCAGCAAATAACTCTCTTCCTCTGAGTTTGTCAAGAAATCACATGATAAGGAATTGGTGAAGCAAACCCTGGGCTTGTATCTTGCATTTTTACAAACTTATTCTTCATTTTTTTCCTAAAAGCATGTGCATATCAACTAACCATAGCTTTACTTCCGTTTCTATCATAATCTTCTAAGTTTTCTTTAGTTAGATAATAGATGAAATGTGAGTAAAGTAGATGCCAATGAACCTCTGAAATATGACATAATATTTTCTATGCTACTTTGGTAGGTATACTTGCCTGATGTTGATAGTTGCTTCCGAAGTTGACAGAACCTATCAGTTTTATAAGTTTTTGAAAACTTCAACTTTGTGTTCTTTAAAAATTGGTTTTAACTCGACGAACCAACCAATCACATATACAATTGCTATAATTATGGGATTGGAGACTAATTGTCAATTAATTGTGATATGGAAGAACCTATATAAATCGTATTAATTATTAATTTGATGACATGAAGAAAATGATATAATGAGGTGACATGTTAAAAGTGGTTATGTGGTGATAAATTTTCTTATGATAGGACTAAGGATGTGTTAACACTTGACTATAGAAAATTTGCACATTTAGGAGATAAATTGGCTATTGAATTTGATGGTATGATTATGGAATGCTTGTTGGAAATTTTGAAGAATTCCATATTCTATATGTCAAAGAAATTTAGAAATATATATTAAGATCCCAATTATTACGTATTATGTATATATGAGTCTCTAGTCACAAGTAAAGTGTTATAACTATAAATTAATGACTTAAGATATGTTCTAAAAATTGTGGTATTTATAAAATAGTCAATGAATGCAAAAACATTCAAATTTAGGTATTATTATTAATTTATGGCTAACTTACCTAACTATCCTCTTAATGGCTAATGCAAAGGAATCAAAATGTTAAGGGAGACACTTAAGATTTTAGAAAGGGATATGAGAAATCCTTATCATAAACCAATAAGGGAAATTAATATTTGATATGATAAATTTAGCCAAATGGATGATGGAAAAATGGAAAATAAATGGATTTAGGGCATAAAGGCTCAATATGTAAATAATGATCTCAATGGCTAACTCTTAGTTGCATAAGAGTTGGTTACCCAAATAAATTGAGATCATTGATGAGTTGGAAAACCTATATCCCTAATCAACTTGATCCTAGATAATTAAATTAGAAAACTTGATACTTAAGCAAACGGTATAGTAACCTAGGCAATGCCAATTGTCTATTCCCGTGCTCAAAGTACACAAATGAGTTAGGTCTTCAATTAGGATCCATAGCCACATTGATCCCAACCAGGAAACCTAGAGAATGACAAATATCAAAATTCCTTTTTTAAGCTAAAATCATACCTTGAAACCTTTGAATCAAGATTTTAACCAAATAAATAACATTTTCTTCAAAATATTCAGAAAAATATATAATAAAGCTCAAAATAACACAACTAAATAATGATCTTCAAGCACTTATCAACATCGCACTAAGGGCAAGTTATGACCACTTTGATAAAGGACTTCATTGACCACAGGGTAATTGGCAACATTGTACATCAATCCTTTTGCCTCCGCCTAATCCACTAGAACTATATATTGTTTAAGATAATCCATTATAGGATACATCTAGCAAGGTTAGTCAATGCAAGTTATATCTCCAAGACTTCCAATTATTGTTATTCGATGCTTCTTTCTGGAATGAGCCCAATAAATTTTTTTCATTATTTACATGATTTAAGTTAGGGATTTTAGTGGATGTGAACTTTAAAAGTTTGTCAAACTAGCTATTTTTGGCTCTTACAATTTTATGGATACTCCAAAAAGGAAATTCTAAAGTTAGAGCGAGAACAAACGCTAGGTGTTTGATCACTGTATCCCCCTTTGTCTCATACTTCTCATTGACATTCTGGATAACAAGTTGAGAATTCGAGCAGATCTTCCACTCGATTCTCTAGCTAGCTTTAGTTAGGCAGTGAAAGCTTTATATTTTGCCTCACTGTTCCTAGCATTGATACTAAATTCGAGAGAATAGTAGACTTTAACACCGAAAGGTCTCTCTAGTAGAAGTCCGACTTTGCTCCTTCCCCAAGTGGATGATCACTTAACATTGAGAGTCCATTCTAGTTTATGATTATACTTGATTGGGTTCTCTTCTCTAGTGTACTTAGTTATATAGTTTGCTAAGGCTTGTTCCTTAATGGCATCCGAAGGTTTAAATTGGAATTCATCATTTAGCTTAACACATCCAATTTATGAAAGATGCTTCAAAGTGGCAACTTAGTTGGTGTAAACCCCTAAAATTTACATTAACCTTATAAACAAACTTTAGAGTCAATATCAGAATAGAAACCCTAAAGTCAAATCGAGCCAACTCTAACCTTAGAAACCCTAGATTCAATCAAACAGATTCTAAGATCCTAAAATATTAGACAAGTTAGATAAGTGATGGAAACCCTAAAGAATAAGCCGAGTATAAAATTTATACCATAAAAACGGTAGGAGTTTCCAAAACCCTAAGCTTTCTTGATAATAGTTTCCATATCCGATGACCAATAGACAATCAATGTAAAATATTCCGACAAATAATTAATAATCAAATAATATTACTTCATCTTTACAATATTAGATAAAATTTTATCGGTTTATAAAAACGTCAGTTATAGCAATTTATACACATATTTTACTTTCTACCGGTAAAAAATTTAACTTTTCTACTATTCATACCAATCACTATTTCTTACATTCTTACATACTTACTTTTACGCTTCTATAACCTATTCTTATACACTTCTAATCTATAATACTTTACATCTACTTTTCTTAATCTTTTCTTCTCTCTCTCTCTTTGTCTTAATCACGTCGGCCTCATCTCTCTCTCCCCTTTATTTCATTTTTCTTGTCTAATTTTTTTATACTTTAATTCCCTCATTTTTCCTCTATAAATAGAACCACTCCTCCATCTCATTTTCACTTTACAACTTCTCATTACACTCTCAAAACTCTCTCACTTTTCTCTAAAAAATCCTCTCCTCTCCCCTTTAAAACAACAACATCACTGCACTCCCCTCTCCATTCTCTCTCTCGACTCTATCTCTCTTTCATACACACATGCACACGCACATGCACACACACACATGCACATCTCCGTTATAATTTATTTAGGTAAATCCTCTAAACACTTACTCAGTATTATGATTATGTAAATATTCATGCAAGTTCTTAAAGTGAATAAAAAATAATCCTAAAGAAAAATTTCCCATGATGCTCAAAAGTTAAGGATAGAAATCCATGAATATCATTGATAAGGATGATTTACTATATGAAATTAGGGCTAAAATATGCTTAATTTTGCTTTAAATATGCTTAAATTTGTGAAATAGGATACTGAATGCTTAAATATGTTCATTTTAGGTGGCTAAAGGAAAATTCTCAACACTTAGGTGAAGATAGAACATTTGAAGTTAGAAATAACTCATCATTATCTCCATCATGCCCGTGACGTGGATGATGATCTTCATGGAATTAAATTTTAAGTTCATCACCACCCTCATCAATCCCATGACATGGATGGAGATCACCACTTATCACCAACTTCGCCTTGTTTCTATGTTAGAATTTAAAAATTCTATTTCTTGAAAAGATGTGGAGACCAATTGAGGTGAGGAAAGGATTCCACTCATGTCTAATCACTTAGGAGTTATAAATATAAGATCCAAACATTACAATAGGAGATCTGAATCATTTAAAAACACCGAATTTGTACAATATAGTTTTATTTGTAACATTACACCTATTCATAGTTTTATCTGCATTGTATCATGTTGTAATGTACTCCTTGGAGATTTTTGAGAGAGAAGGAAGAGGAAATGGATTGTGTAATCATTTGTGGAAGAGTTTAGACATTTGTATCGTGAAAAGGGGAGTTTCTATCTATTTTATTTTAATTGTTGTTTTGTTATTTTGTTATATGATGTATGAGTAGTTTTGCTTAGGCTTACTGCACCATAGCTTGATATGTATTAGTACGTTTAGTCAATGAATGATTATTAGTCTTCTTAAATTCAACAATTGTTATTATTGAATCACATAATTATATTGTGCACAGTATAGTTTCATGTCAAATCTCACTAGGATAGATCGAAAGCTCATATCCTTGAATAGGTCTAGGCTATTGGAAGGAATTGCTCATGATCCTAGAGATATGATAGTGAAGTTCTTCTACATCTACTTAATTAAGTAAAGAATTCCTTAACTTAATGCAGTTTTAAGTTGCTATTAGCCAGGAAGAGATTCTAGTTTATAAACTTAAGGTTAGATGTTATTGATCTTGAGAAAGATGTTAATGTACTTAATGAATTCTGCAGTTTAAGAAACTAATGATATTAATTGCATGCTCTTAATGTACATGTCAAGTTCATTGGTGAAGCAAAGTCTAAGTCAAATGTGTTTTGTATTTAGTTTAAGAATTTAGTGTTAGTAGTCATTGGCGATAATTTGTAGGAGGTTAGTAATTTAATTAATATCATAATCGTAACATTCACTCAATTTTATAGGCTAGATAATAGGAAAAAGGTGAGTAATAATACTTTCCAAGATCCCTGAGGAATACGACCCTATAATCCATTCTTGTACTATATGCAATAGGTACATTTGCTTAGCGTTGACCAGATCATGGGAAAGAAATCATAAGATGTTAAATTATTAAAACTCAATCAAGAATACATAGAACCAATCATACATGACTCACGCTTTGCTATGTTTATGCTAATTTATATTTGTATTGACTAATCTAACTTTAGTATAAATATTTATATTTATTTATGTTCTCTGCTTTCAAGTAATTTATTTTCATGTTTAGACTTGTCCATTTCAAGTCACAAAAAGAATAGTTATTTTCTAATTTTTGACTTGTCCATATTCAAATCAAAAGGAGACTGGAATATTTTAAGTCTCAGGGAGCCTTGACAAAAATATAAGACTCCCGCTTGCTTTTATTTCATCTTGTTTTGTTTTTATTTATTTATTTTATATCATGGCTAGATTATTTCAAGTCTCGGAGAGCCTTAATTATGAACCAAGACTCCTATGTTTATTCTTGCTATCTCCTAATATTAACTTTGCCAAGTTTTCATATTAAGTACATTATTACGATATTTATGAATTTAGTTTTATGTTCATATATAAAGTGTTTATAGTGATTTTGTTATTTTCCTAAACTCCATATGTTGACAGTTCTTTGTTATGCAAAATATTATCTAAAATATATTTTCAATAATTAGGAAAACCTTTGTAAAAAGAAGAATTTGAAAACGAAACCAAAATCCTATTTTCCTTTAAATGCCGAGACATAAGCATGAATCTTGGAGTTTTTACAATTTTGAATTCTTTTCTTGAAAACACATAAAAATCAATGGTTTGACAAATGAGTTTTCAAATAAAAATTAAATTAAAATCTACGAAGGAAAAAGTAAAAGTATAAAAACTCTATTTCAAGTTGAATTTTTCATTATAAGTCCTAAGAAGTAAATTTCACGACAAAGTCTTCAAGGCTGTTTTTCATGAGCCTAAGTTTTTCTTAACATTGTTGCAAAGGTTATTTAATGAAAATTCTATTTGTTAGTGACTATGCCCTAGGCCCATCACTAAGTATTGTCATTTCATGTATTTTAATTTAGAGGCATTTTTATTATAAAGTTTGGATGTTTACTTTACAATGAATTAAATCTATTATTAGTTTCATTTGATAATCATGAGATGTTTATATGTATAGAGATACAGATAAAATTCATAAGTATATATATTGGATTGACCGCTATGAGATTACTACATGGACTAAAGTCATAAGTGTTTCTCATAATAACAATGTCAATGCATCCCTAGACTTGAAATCACCATAGATTCCAACATGAGAAACATTATGTTGCGACTGAATGAAACGTTGTTCTCAATCGAATAATCATAAAGGTTTTGATTGGACATAACGTGAATCATGTAGGGGAGTGAAAGGATCCAAATTTGAATTCTATTTAATTTCCATGTATATGCTTATTTATCTTAATTATTGAATTAAATGAGCATGATGATTATGATAGTTGTGTTTGGTAATAGTCTAAATGTGTTATTTTGCATATGTAGTGAAATTAATATTCTTGTTTTATATATATTAATGTGTGTATAGTATAATTATTAATTGTGTCTTTTATACATTAAGATGTTAAGTTAAGTTTAGATCTATAAAATCAACTTTGGTTTTGATTAAGATTAGTTGATAGAAATTTTCCTTAGTTAAGTTAGTAATTAGGCCTAAATGAACCCTAAATGAAGCTCAAATTCACTCAAAATGTAACCTAAAGTTGCATATGCCTTAAAAGTCAATTTTTAGACAAGTTTAAGCCTCAAATTTGCTTAATTGGACTCCTTTTTGGGCAGCCCTTCCTTTTATACGAATTTTTCCTTTTTCTTTCTTTCTTTTCTCTTCTTCCTCCATTCCAACTTCAAAGTCCAAACCAAGAACAATATCAAGCTTTGAAAATCAAAGTTCTCTCCAAGATAAGGCATATTCAAGCAAGTTGATATAAGTATAATCTTTGTTTTGTTTTCATTTCTTATAGTAGCTTTGTGAAATCTTGGATGAAATGAGTTTAGTGTTATCTAAATTACTTGTTCATGCATTGAAATTAGCTAGGAATGTGTTTTGTTAGTGTGTGAGTTTATTTATGTATTGTGGTAGTGATATGAAGTGTTGGGAGGAATAAAGATAGTTTGAATAGTTAAAATTGAGAATGAATGGAAGTGGATTTGAAGTGATCAAATGTGTTGATTTCATGTTTTGAGTTGCTAGGATTGAGTAGTGTAGATAGAAGTGAGTATATGAAGTTAAAAATGAACTTGAAGAAGATTTAAAAGTGTTATAGGTTAGAAAATTTCGAAGTGAAAAACAGGGGAAATGTATTCTGTCGAATAGGTCTGTTTTGAACGTAGCCGGCATATGGAAATTCAACGCTGCCGGCATAGAGGCAGCGTTGGAAGCAAACAGAAGTAAAATTCTTAACACGCTTTTGAACACCGCTGGCTTTTACAATAAATTTTGCCAGCGTTTGTTCTTCAAAACATACGTCGGCAATTTAAGAGTTTAAGCTGCCGGCGTATGGGGCGGTGTTGAAGTGGAACAGAACCAGATTTTTAAACGCCAGAGTGAAACGCCGCTGGCGTAAACTACCTACGCTGCCGGCGTTCAATCAAATTTTGCAAGTTAGAAGGCAGCGTATCCCCTGAGTTTTTCATTTTCAAACTTCTTCAATCTTCAATCTTTACTTCATATATGATTTCCTATTGGATATACGAGTTAGATAAACATGTTTTATGCATGAATTTGATATTAAAACTCTATGCAAAGTTTAATGAATTTCCTTGTATAATTGATCTAGAATTATGATATAATATATATTGTGAATGTGAAATCTATATTTATTTATTGATTACTTTGATATTCCTATTTCAGTTAAGGGTTCTTCTGTTAGTTCATCACCGAGAGACTATAGTGATATACTATCGGGTTCAGGTATGCAATAGCTTGTTTGATGTTTGCTAGGATCAGGCATTCCTAATTTGACTTAAATTGACTCGGCTTAATATTTGAATGAATTGGATGTCTTTTACGCTGTTTAATCTGGTGAGGAGCAGCACACCTGTCATGATGCAATGACATGTTAGTTAGGCGCTTAACCAAGTCATGATGCAATGACTTTACCATGATGCAATGGTGCGCTATGATGCAATGGCGATTCTTTTGGTTAAGTGGGAAGCCGATAGGGGAATAGTATCTGAGTAACGTTTGCTTAAACTTAGGGGGAAATACCATGGTTTAGTTCAAAGTTTATGAGAACTTGTGAACTAGGCTCATGTTATGAACTGAGTTTAAGTAGAGTCGGGCAACGGCTTTTGAACCCTAAATGAAGCTATTATCTTCATGAGATAGATATAGGAGATATAAGTATTCGGACTGCTTATATCAACCCCCTGAGCAGTTGCTGTTACTCAGGATCCCTAAATTCCCAAAGTGTGATTCCGGGGTTTGAATACCCCCCTGTTGATTTGTGAAAGAAAATTTAATAAAGATAATCACTTGTCTACTGATGCATTTCATTGGATATATGTTGGCTTGATGACTTGTTCTTGCATATATTATTGTGTACTGGGCCTGTAGCTCACTTTTGATGCTTTGCAGGTAATGGAGACGAGTTTTATGATGATTTGGGTTACGGGTCTGACTTTGAGAGATTCATGGATGAGTGGGACGGATGAGACTCGAACACCCCGGACTTTTGGAAGAATTTTTGCTAAAGGAAAAGTTATGTATAGGAGGCTTGATAAATAAGCCAAAATTTCTAAAGACCTTAAGATTCCTTATTTTGCTTTAAGAAAACTTGTAATTTCGTAGTGTCTTGTATTGACACTAAACCGTGTATATATAATGTAAATTTATGTATAGATTGCTTTTGTTAGCAATCTTGTTTTGTTAAAAGTTCTTTATAAAGTTTTAGCAATTTTGATCAAACATTTTTCATAAATTATTAGTTTTTGGACAACCTTACATATAATGTGAAAACGTTATATGTGGTTGGGGACTCGGTACTCAAAATCTGGGATTTAGAGGGTCGGGTCCTTACAGGGAGGTTGAGTGATTAAGATGGGATTTGTCCCTCTCTTTATGAGAAAGATATCTTTAGGCCCCTTGATAAGTGAGACTGACCAATGCATGGCCGTACTAAGATAAAATTGATAGTGTCTTCAATTTCATTTGTGTTATCAGCTCACCAAGAGATTGAGAAACAACAAGATTGAATAACATAAGGGTTACTTTGTCCATGTCTTATTTTCAATGTAGATATCATGAGACAAAAGAATGATGGCATATGTTATAGAATAGGTAAGATTGGATCACTGATCTTCATATGATTTGAGTAAACATAATGTCTTGCTAGAGGCAACTTATGTTTTGTTTACTGAAAAATAGTTTTAAGTTAACTGCTAATATCAAATGAACCTATAGGGTCACACACAAAAGAATAAGCAAAAAAAAGGGATCATGGATTCTTTTTTTAAAGTCCAGTGGGAAGAATAAAATAATTAAATTATTATTATGCATTATAGTTTAGTTATTTTAAGAGTGTTGTTGTCATGTCTATCCCTAATGAGATTAGGTGTATTTAATGTCAATTGAAAAAACTGATATATTATAAATAGGATCAATGGCCTCTATTAGGGTTACGACTCTTTATTGTCATAGTAGACGGTAGAAAAACTCTGTAACCCTAACAGAGAGGAAAAATACGACAGAAAAACACTCACTTCTTCCTAATCAATCTAGAAGAGTTTTAGATTAAGCTAGCATGCAAAGGTGATTCCTTTTTGGTGTGCTTGTTCGTGTGGACTACTTAGAGGGTGTAACAAAATCCTGGTGCCTTGTAGATCCGAAGTGGAAGCAATTGATTCTAAGTTTCTGGATATGAAATTGCAAGGTAAATTTTTGGATTTATTCTACTTGATATCTGATTTAATCAAAGCACATGGATTCATGCTTTAGGGTTTTTTGATTTTCCACTGCAAAGATTTTATGAAAATCTGTCTGAAAACCCTACACTATTTTTGAGCAACATCACTAAGATCATTTATGTGCTATGACCTATTGAGTATTAATTGCGTTGAAATGTGAAAATAATATCTATACTTGCCTTAGAGGGTTTGTAAAAGATGAAACTTGTAAAAGTGTCAAAATTGAACTCGAATGCAAGTTTGGAGGTAATTTTACCCTAGGGATTCTGAGACCTAAATGATCTTAAATGCCTAAAATAACCTTATAAATGGACAGATCATCCGAAGTAGATAGAGATCGACTACTCTTATGCAAAAATTGGAGCTAAAATGAGTTAGTTATGGCCGTTTTATGGTATAAACTAAGTAACCAGGAAATTTACTGCAAATAGGATTAATAGAGTTAAAAAAGTTGAGTGAGATTGAGACTAATATGAAATACTCATTTCAGGTATTTCTTTTGTCTAGGTAATGAGGATTTCGAGGCCCATTTGTGGAAGACTATTGTGACTTGAAGAACCGTGAATGACTCAGTGAGTTTGTCTCCTTGCTTTATGTAGTCTTACATATGTTAGTAGAATAAGAGCACTAAAATATAGGAAAAAGATAAAAATGGATTTGCATGTGAGATCATCATGGGTTCATACTTGTGTGTCATGGTTGATAAGAGCATATCAATCGTATCAAATCATAAATAATAAAACCCAGTAGAAATCCTACGACAAGCTCTAAGGCAGTGCACCTATCAATTGCAAAATAAAATTACTATAGGTATCGTCTTCCAGGATCTCGATATCAAGTACTAGTATTACAGTTTCTCTACTATTTAACCTAATAATTGAGATGATCTTATAGCTATTATTTATCTAACTAATAACCCTAATAGTTAATTATGATCCTTCTTAAGATAATACAATAAAAAAATTTTACCCTTATTTTGATCCACCCTAAACCCTATTTTCATATAATAAAGGATTGATTAACAGTTGTTTATATCTTAAACTGCAGGAATTCCCAAATTCATCAACTTCTCTTTCAAGATAATTGAATTATAATTCTACATGATTAATGGAAATGTCTTTCATCATTGATTACATATAGAATTGCATTATTGTTCAAGATTCCTAGCAAAGGTTCAATCTTTATGCAGAAAGTTCATACAGTCTATGTGTAAACCCCTGAAATTTTTCATAACTCTTAGAAAATAATTCTAGAGTTAAATACCAAAACCAAAACCAAAACCCTAAAAACTGACCCAAGTTAAAACCGAATTCTAAATAAGATCAAATGCGAAAATTCTTAACCTTAAGAAAAAGAGGACTTTCAAAACAAAATGGAAAATCCAATAATCGTTTGATTCAACATTCATATGCAATCAAATCATCTATCTTATACCTAACACGTAAATCAAGATTATATATTCAAATAACACTCGATGACAACATACGAAAACCTTAAATCCTTCAGTAAATTTTAGAATAAAAAATTTCAATTACCACCAAAAGTCAAACGGAGTCGATCCATAACCCTAGACTAGGTTAAACAATCCTGGGAACTGAAAAATATTAAACAAGTCATAAAAAAATAAAATAAAATGTAAATTTTGAACCAAAAATGTAACACCACCAAAAACCCCAAAATTTTATGACCTTACGAATAAATAAAAAAATCGGAAGTGAAATCGGAATCCCAAAAGTCAATAAAGTCTACAACAAACCCTAGTATTTAGATCCAATAATCCCGCGCTCTTAAACACTAAGCAACAAAATTGAGATAATTGTGGATAATAGTTCGTAATAATATATGAAAGCTTAAAAATATTAGATTCGTTAAATTTTAATGTGTATCGAACCCGAACGAGACCAGTTCTCGAAAAGTGTGTCTTGAGGCTTGGAATAGTAAAATATTCCGATGACATTGTTAGATTCATAATAATACAAGGATTTAAAAAATATCAGTTTTATGATTTTCGATAACAAAAAATATCAGATATCGTATTTTTACACTTATTTTCTTTACTACCGGTAATTTATTAATCTTGTTTACTATTTACTGTCCTATTCTACACTATTTATAACTATTTATCTATCTCTACTTTTTGATTCCACCTATTTTTACAACCTATATACTTATTTCTTACAATTTTCTTTTTCCGTAAAAATTCTATACCACATAATACTAAATTTCTCTTACACTTTTCTTCTAAAATTAATTTTTTATTACTCTTTTCTTTCATGCCATCAATTTTCTTTTCTTTTTTATTTACTTAATTATCTACAATTTTCTCCGATTTTTCCTACAAATAACCTCTCCCTTCTTCATTCTTCACACACATCCCATACACATAACAAAACTCTACTAAAATTATTTCTCAACTTCTCTCTTCAATTTTTCTCTCCCAAAATTCTCTTCCCAACTTTCTTTCCTCTACACAAAAACCATCTTCCATATATCATTATCCACATATTCTTATAACTATCACTTTCTTTCTTCATCAAATACATACCTTTAGGTGAAAATATATTACTATTATTTTTTCCCATGTCATGTAACTTAGCATGACCATTGTAAACCCCTGAAATTTTCAAAATTCTTAGAAAATAATCAAAGAAGTCTAATACCAAAATCAAAACCCCAAAAATCGGCCCAAGTTAAAAACCAAATTCTAAATAAGGTCAAACACGAGAATTCTTGATCTTGAGAAAAATAGAACCCTAAAAACAAAATAGAAAATCCAACTGTCGCTTGATTTGACATCCGTACGTCAATGAAATCATCTATCCGATTCCTAACACGCATATCAAGACGATATATCTAAATAACGATCAATAATGAAATACTAATACCTTAAATCCTTCAGTGAATTTAGAATCAAAAGTTTCAATTTTCACAAAAAGTCAAACTGAGTCAACCCATAACCCTAGACTAGGTTAAATGGTCCTAAGAACAGAAAAATATTAAATAATCACGAATAAAATGAAATAAACTATAGACGTTGAACTAAAAATATAATACAAACAAAACTCCAAAATTTTATGATCTTACAAATAACTCAACAAAACCGGAGATCAAACCGGAACCTTAAAAGTCAACAAAGCTTACATATAACCCTAGTGTTTAAGATCCGGTAATCCTGTGTTCTTAAATCCTAAACAACAAAATGGAAATAATTATTGATAATAGTTCGTAATAATATAAGGAAGCTTAAAAATATCAGATTCGCAAAATTCTAATGACCTTCAAATCCGAACGGGATCAGTTTTAAAAAACCATGCCCTGGTACACCAGATGGCAAAAATATTCTGTTAATACCAGTAGACTCATAAAAATATAACGCTTTAAAAATATAAGTTTTAGAATTTTTCGGTAGCTAAAAATTATAGATATCGCATTTATAAACTTATTTTTATTAATACCGATATTTTAATTGTCTAGTTTACTATTCATAATATTTTCTACTATTCATTACTATTCCTCTATCTCTACTTTTTCTACTACCTATTATTACACCTACATACCTATTTCTTACAATTTTCTTTTCCATAAAAATTCTACAACACATACTACTAAACTTCTCTTACACATTTCTTCTAAAATTATTTTTTTATCACTTTTCTCTCTTTTTTCAAGATTGCCGTCCACCCCCCTCTCTCTCTTCATTCTCATTGAATTTCTTTTTTAATTAATTTAATTACATCTAATTTTCACTCTAAAATTCTATAAATACCCCCTTTCTCCTTCATTCTTTCACACAACTCATTCTACTACCAAAACTCTCTCAAATTCTCTACACAAATACTCTCCACAAAATTTTCCTATACCAAAACTCTCTTTCACCAAATACTCATAAAATTTCTATCTATACACAATTCAATTACCATCTCTCAATAACCACATAACCATACATTCACTACCATCTTCATACCACATAAACACTTTAGGTAAAATTTCTTCCAACCATTTAGTTTATCCATGTCATGTAACTTAACATGACTACGGTGTTGTTTTGAAACTCACATGAGTAGTAAAAACAACATGTTCATATTTTGTTCTTGCACATGAAAATCCTATTTTATTATCTTGATATTATATATGTTGTTATTATTTGTTATTATCATTGTTATTATTATGATAACTTCTTATTTATATCTAACTAAATATATTTATATATATATATAATCTTTAGAGCATATAAGCTCACTTGTTATTTATTTAATTTCATGCCTTGCATTTTATTTACTTTATGTTATTTTTAAGACCAGTCTTTCTAGTCTTAGACTTGTCCATATCAAGTCAAAACAATCTTTTCTTTATTTTCTTTATTCTTTTTGGGACTAGTCTATTTTTAGTCCTAGGATATGTTGATGAAGCTAAGGCTCCCAATACTTGACCGGAATACCTTGATAAAGCTAAGATTCCCAATACTTGGAATTTTTATTATCTTGTTTATTATTATTTGTTTCTAATATTTTCTCATATTCTTATTATTTTACATGCTCATAATACTTGCATCCACATAATGATATTATCTCAACTAAATTTAAAAGTAGAATTTCTCTTTATTAAAGGAACTTAAAACTAAATTTTCTATTATGTTACTTGTCATTAAATAATGGAGTTGTTATCAACAACAGAGGAATAGAGTAATACAAGTTTTTTCAAAGTTTTCTCAAATAACCAAGATAGCTTTACCAAAGAAATATAAGAAATAAACACTTTCTTTTTATATTGTGGTAACCTAAGTTTTAATAATATAATTTGTTAGTATTCAAAGTATTCACAAAAGCTTAAGATTAAACTTTTTTGAACTCCACAACAAAACCATGAAACAAACTAGTTTTCAAAGTTAAGATAAAAATCAACCCATAAAGGTATAAACCCACTTAGGAAAACAATGATTTTCAAATTTCTAAAGAAGGAACTTATTTTCGAAAAATATAAATATGATAAGATAAAAAACAAATGATTTTATCAATAAAAAGGGTTCTTTTCAAATAAAATTTGTAGAGGAAATAAAATACCAAGTTTTAGAAAACAAGAACTTATATTTTAAACAAGAAATATAAGAAGAAAAGGCTCATTTTCTAAAATCATTCTAAATGCAAATTTATAAATAAATTATTAACAACTTAACAGACTTTTGATAACTTTGATCTTTTATCACTAGAAGTAGAAATTATAAAAGACCAAAGTTAAAGGAAAATTTACTTGTTTTAGAAAAAGAAATGAGGGAAATAAAATAAAAATATACTCATTTATAATAACCTAGGAAAATATAAAGTTTCTTTAAAATACTTGAAAATGATATTTATTAAGTTAAGTTTTAGCACTTCAAAATGAATTGTTTTATGAAATAAATTGATGAGACACTACCATTAGAATTTTTGCATATAAACTGAGTTTATCTATATACTAAAGGGATTTATCAATCATATATATATATATATATATCTATATTTTTATTAAAGGATTTTTGAATGAAGTAGAGTTGGAAAATCGTTTCGCAAAATCTAGAAAAATTCGTTTTAGATCTGTACCCTATGGTTTCAGAACCCAAATGAGCTTATATGATAAGGATAGCCTTAGAAATGGATAGATCTTTTCAAATATGTAGAAAACGGTATATTAGATGCGAAATTCCGAGTTAAAATGAGCAAGTTATAACCATTTTAAATTGGAATTTCATTATATGCGATTTTGACGAACATAGCAAAATAGAATTAGAAAGTTTAAGTAGAATTTCTACGAAATACTCATATCGGGTATTTCTTTTATCTAGGTGACGAACGATACGAGATTACTGTCACGCCTCGAATTTGGTTCAAGGCGTGCCAGCCGCCACGTATAACACTTACGCATTATACATTAAGGCTGACCTAATGTACAGTTTATCGTGATCGTTGCTAAATAAATTTTAGATTCTGAAATCATTGAATTGGATTTTGAAAACAACTAAAGTTGCAGCGGAAAAGATACATTTCTTTAAAATGATTTCTAAATAGGCTACTTTCTTGAGTAGACCATTACATATAATAAAATAAATTTCTCAAAATGATTTTCAAATAGGTTATTTTTGTGAGTAGATAAACGTTTATAAATAAATATCATACCATCAGGTATCTCAAAGTACACAATGTCTAATATCTCAAGATACAACCATGGGCTCATAGATATGTTTTCATCAAATCATAAGTTTGACAAGATGATCAATAACTTTTGTTAATAGCATAAACAGTTTAATGTTCCTAGGCACTCAACTTATTAACAAGCTCCTTTAGAGTCATCCCATACCCGATAATCACAAGCATCCATATCATTACCTGAAAAAGAAGGAATGAGCTGAAGCCCAGTACGACAGTAAGCACACACGAGATGGGCGCACACGCCTAATCTATATGCAATGCAACAACCAATAGTTCATATCTTTAAATTAAAGTGCGATAAACAACAGTGGAGCACTCATACTTCGGCAACACATTAGGAACCTGGGGCTTCCTTAGTAGCAGCAACTACTCAGAGGATTGATATAGGTAGCTCGAATACCTATATCACCTATAGGATTATCTAGTAAATAGCTTCATCTAGGGGCCACCGCCGTTACATATTTCTATCCATATTAGTCCATTGTAATTAAGCAGAGTAACAGAGTCCATATATTAAACTGCTTAATACAACTTCCTTCCAATATGAATAAACGTTACCCCGATACTGTCTCCCCCATCAGCTACCCGCCGAGCTACTTATAACCATCATTTGTCCAATGCTAATGATGAGGGGTGGCTTAAGTGCCTAACTACCGTGCTGGCATCGCTTAGCAAGGTTGTTGCCCCTTGGACCGGGTTAAATGTCCAAGCACAAGTAGCAAGCAATCATTAAGGCCATCTTTAAGTATTAATTGATTTGAGATGCCTATCCTAGCAAGCAACACACAAGTCACTGCGTACCTGGTACAAAGTATTAATTGATTTGAGATGCCTATCCTAGCAAGCAACACACAAGTTACTGCGTACCTGGTACAAAGTCTGTGCTCCGAACAATCAGAAGATAGACAAGAAGATAAAGCAGAAGGCAAATTCCTAACAAATATCTGCTTCAAAGATTAATTCATATAAGCATTTGATTCAATTATCAACTTATATCAAACAGGTATTAACCACTTAGTTTTCTAGCAAATATACATTTGAAACAACATACTCCTCTTATTATTCATGGCATATCATATTTTAGAAATCACGTACTCTTTATCATTTAAGGTTTAACCTAACATATTAATCAAAGCTAATTTCAAGTTAATATGATCATATAAGTATTCATCAATTAATAGCTAAGTATAAATTGTTGGTTTTTGAAGAATTTACTAAGCTAATATTAGTTAATAAATGTATATTAATTTTATCTAATCAAGTTGAATATAATTAACTAGTCAAGTTTACTAAATGGTAATTAGGTCATTTTAAATGATAAATTCTATAATATGTCCTATAATCAATCTATTAAGCTTTTATTAAGTAAAAAAACTTATTAAAATATAATTATTCTATTTATGCTATTTATAATTTATTTTTACATCTAAATGGACTAAGGAATATAAACTAATTTCTTATTATGTTTGTACTATCTTGTGATGTTATATTTATACTTACTTTATTAAATAAATTCATAAAATAGAAATAATTATTTATTTATTTATCTTAAGATTCATAATTTTAACATGAAAACACATTATTTACATTTATTTCATATTCAATTGGTTAGAATTAATTTACCTTAAATTCCCTCATTTCATTTCCTATAGAAAACTAGTGTGCACCCTAATTTTAATAAATCGGTTTATTATCTTAAACACGGGTTCTTAAGCTTAAATTTTTATGCAAACTTCCTAACATATATATTTATATGTTTATAAGGTCATTTAGCCTAAATTAATTAGTTAATTATGGTTTTAATTTTAATTAATTCAAAACTGTCCAGAGCAGTGCATAGACAGCGATGACCGATCGGTTTGATCGAATTTGACCGTCAACCCGACCGGTTTTGTCCGATTCTTTGCACCATGTTAAATTATACTTCTTGAGCTTTCAAACCGTTGAAGTTTTACCGAAAAAGAAGGAGAAAAAGTCACCGGTTCGACCATATGAGTTCACGCTACCACTGCTGGCCGAAACACTGTTTTGCCTTGTTTTGCTATTTTGTAATTTAATTTTTTTAAAAATTAAATGTGTTTCAAAAATCAAAAAATTTATAGTTTGTATATATACATGTTAAGATTTTGTTTTTATAAATTTCATTCAAAAATAATTTCATTTGATATTTGAATTAAATTTCACAAAAGTATATAAAATAATTAATTCTAGCAACTTATATTATGATAAATTAATTCATCAACATGTTTAGCTTATCAAACCCACATTCCATAAGATGATATATCATGTTCACATGCTTATATGCATATATTGATCATAATTTCAGTAATTTAACTACATGACATGCATTTTATATATAATATTAAGCTTATATGTCCATTTGACCAACATTATAACTTATTAAAAACTAAACCAAATACACACATATAATCAAAATATTAGATCAATTATATACCATATATAAGACACATCATACTTATATATTTATATATATAATAATTTTATCAAAACAACATTTATACATATATTTATTGTATTCGGTTTGTAAGAAAACATATATCTATCTTTACCAAAACCTTATTATTATTAAATCTATGTTGATATCACCATCTAACAATAATTTCAACAACAAAATACAATAATCATACAAATTCACTTATTAAACAAACATTACTTACTTGAATTAGCAAATAATCCCCATGAATCTTTATTTCTGCTACTCCAAGAGATTGTTGATGCTTCTAATGCTAACCCTCAATTTGATCCTTGATTTTTATCTTCAAATTCCACCTATTGAAGACTTGTCTTGAAGAAGAGTTGTTATAGGATTTTTGTGGATTTTGGGAGATGTTTTGGGAGGATTTTTGGGGAGGTGTGGGTTGCCATAGATGGAAGAAGAAATTAGGGTTTTCTAATAGGTATATTTATATTGTTTAATGGCTTGTAATTATCTCTAAGGTTAAGGAAATTTTGGCACTTTGGCTTGATTAGGTGAGGGCATTTTGGTCTTTTTATATGCATTAGAATTCTTTAGAGTTAGGAGATATTTAAGGGGCATTTTGGTCTTTTCCTAAGTGAAGAAACTTCAAGAATTGGCTAAGGTCAATTTAGTCTTTTCACACACTTGATATTTTCTTGTGTTCACATTGTAGATATTTAAGAGACAATTTGGTCATATCACATGGTTGGAATTCTCTAGAGTTTAGGTTTTTATAATGTGTGTAATGGTGCATGGAATAAGCATGGTCTCATGGGCTTTGATGTATGGGCTTTTGGTCTTGATCTTTGAATAATTGGGCTTGATCTTATGCTAATGGACTTAGGGTTTTAGAAGAAGAATTAAGCCTTTAGGTTATGGGCTTTTGGGAATGAGAAATGGATTTTAAGAAGTAAGAAAGAGAATTAACTATTTGATATTAGAAATTAATTCTAGCAAATCTAATTAAAGGAAATTTAATATTTTACTTAAATTTAGGATTTTAGGGGCTTAGGAATTGGTATTTGAAAACAAATATTTAGTTTTAAATTTCTAAGATTTAAGGAGTTGGAATTTAGGCTAAAATGTCTAAATTAGATATTTATGGTTTTAGATGGTTAAACTTGATTAATAAAGTTCATTTGATAATTGGAAAGTTTTGATTAATTTGAATTTGTTGAAATAGCCAATTGATGTTGTTTAATAGGTTAAATTGGGCATTTATGACATTAGAATATCTATTTTCAATTAAATTCCCTTATAATTTCTAATTATGTTAAATTATCAAATTTCTCACTTATGCGATTAAGGTTTCTAGTCCCGATAGGTCAAACTAGGGTATTATGCTCAAAAGACTTAGAAAACTCTAAATTTTATGATTATGTATTCAGAATTTTTATTTGAGTTCTAGTTTAGTAGATATTGATTAGTTTCTATTTCTATCGCGTATTTTTCAACCCTAGCAATTCATCTTTAAACTATCGTTTACTATCTAATAGACCCTAAAAATTAATCGGGTCATACAAAACTTGATATTTATAACCTTAGGTATATAGTTAGTGAGTTATTAACTCGAATCTAATCTAAATTTAGATTAAGGTTTAATTTTAGTGAATTAGGAATTTAGATAATTCAACTTGAGAAATCAGTTTCAAGTCGATAATTGAAAGGAATTGAATAGCTTGGTATGTTGGAGAAAGGAAATTGAAGTAATTTGATAAGTTGAAGTGGGTATTTGTGGTATTGGAATTCCTAATTTCAATTAAGTCCATTTACAAATAAATTATCTGATTATATTCTATAGTTTATGAAAATCAATTGACTAAACTATCTAAATTCAATTAATAAGTTAAATTTAAAATAAGATTTAAAACTACCCATATTTTTATAATATTCAATTATCACATTTCTAATTTAAGTTGGTAAAAATCGGGGTATTTCAATTACCCTTCCTGATGATTTCTACAACTAAGAAGATTGCGAAATGGACGAGTGAGTTATTCCTCTTAATTTCGTTACCTTGCTTGTGCTTGTAAAGTAGTGGCATTAGTATATCAAGAAAAGATAAAAATGGATATGTATGGAGAATTCAGGGATATGTATATATATGTGATTCTATGCTTATGTGTGAAATGAGAATTAAGAATATCGTAACTTCAAATTGCCTGTTTAAGTGTTTTGTTTACTTACATGATTACTTATTGCTTGCCAAATTGATTGATCGTCCCCTAATAAGCCTTAATAAGGTTTGGCTTAAGAAAAATAAAACACTCACGCATAGCATCCATCAAGTCACATCTCTTTTGGAAGGATGCTAATCCTATGTGTAGAGTTGGATTGGTTGTTATCATGGTGGGTCACGGGCCATGTTCCTTCCTAGAGAATCCGAATTGCCCGGGGAATGTGACTCTAGGTTCGGAGCCGAGCCAACCAAACGCTTTGGGTGGGAACCTGGGGACTAGCAGTAGAAGGTCACAAATCTTCAATACCGATTCCTTAACCTTCGACACGGAGGGATAAATCCATTATATATATGGTTTCCAGATAACTATATATATATTTGTGAAATCATGTGATTGTTGCATTGTATTCATAGCATATGTGTGAAAATTTAAATGAACTTGTTTGAAACTATGTTGCGAATGAAAAGGAATACCTCACTAAGCTAGTTGTAAGCTTATACCCCTATAGATTGTGTTGAAACAAGTATACTTGTGGCTTAAATCGAATAACATGATATTAAGGAAGTCATGGAAGCATGTTAAACTTTTATGAAGGCATTGGGAACATAAGATGAAGTTATCTTGTAAGGGTCCTTATATGTAATATGTGCTATGTTAGTGTTATAGAAATTTCTAAGAAGTTTATTCATTTTAACTTGAAGATAATAGAGGGATATGCCTCTAAGAATTGTAATTTACCATGCTTATGTTTTATGTTAAGTATTCTCCTTGTCTTGTTACTTAATTATTATCAATGTAAATTGCGCTACTTCGATGTGTTCCCTTGGTTGTGATGTACGCCTTATATATGATATGGAAGCCTTCGCGTGACTGAGGTAGTCATTCCTAGGCTTTAGTATTGTGTACGGCGGACTGCCACGTTTAGGGTACTCCTCGGGGCGTGATAACCATGGTGTTGTTTCTTAAAGCTCATGTGAGTTAAAAAGTAATAACATGTTTATGTTTTGTTCTTGTACATGCCAAGAATTTCCAATTTGTTATTTTGCTATCTTATGTTTTTATGTTGATATTATTGTTATTATGCTCCTAACCTAACCTTGTATATATATTATTAAGTATATGTATATCTATATATTTTTTATAGCCTAAATGCTCACTAACTCTCACTAACATACTTTTATTATTCTTATTCTTATTATTATTGCTTTTTCTTTTCTTTCTTTTCTTTTTCTTTTGGGATTAGTCCATTCTTAGTCTCAGGATACCTTGATGAAGCTCAGGTTCCCAATACTTGGCCAGGAAGCCTTGATGAAGCTAAGGCTCCCAATACTTGATCTTATTATTATGCTTATTATATTTCTTTGTATCTTATTATGTATTATTCTTACCCTTTTTCATTGCTACATAATCATATTATTCCATGATTAGAATGTTGTTGTCTTAATAAAAATAAGAATGAGTTCTTTCTTTAATAAAGAAAAAGGATTTTTTAACAAAAGACCTAAGTATTGTTTTTAATAAATTCTTTTAAAAAACTTAGACAAGCTAATCATAAATTTTAAAGTATTAGTAATGAATATTTATTTAAATAATAAAAGGAACTCATTTTTTTTATAAATCGGAACTAAATACTCAATAAAAATATAAATTTAGCATTAATTTCAAGATTTTAATCCAATCATATCTTTTATAAAACTTAAATAGGTTCATCATAAATTTTGAAAATCACTTACTAAGTAAGCTTCTACAAGACTTACTTTTAATATTGTTATTCCCTTTTTAAAGTTAAAATAAATTTTTTCTAAGTTCTAATGTAGATCATTCTTATTATGAAATTTTTTCTTATAAATCTATCTAAAAGGATTATGCCATCACTTAATAAATATTAAGAATAAAGCAAGTTTTTCAAATTAAGGTAAAATTAACTTACTATTTTAGAAACCAACTTAAAAAATTTGCTAAGAAAGTGAAGTTTTAAAAAGGTAAACTTATTTTCTAAAGAATTACAAGAATATAAAAATGAGGAGAAAACATACATTTAACACCACTCCAAATATTAGACAACACCAACGACTTAAGAAAAATTTTGAAAACCTTAATTTTCAACCACTAGAAAATAAAAATTGGTAGGTATGTCAAGAAAACCAAGTTTCTGAAAAATTAAATTTTATTTTTGAAAAATTAGGAAATGAAATTATATTAGGAAAACACTCACTTATAACAACCTAAGAATTTTTAAGTTATCCTTCTAGTAATTTAAAAAGAAAAATTTCAAAGCTTTCATCTTTTAAAACTCTTAAAGATAAATTGCTTTGTGAAAAAAAGGAAAAAAAATCAATGTTGAGACAACACTACGAAAATCATGCATACAATATAAGTATATATATATATATATATATTCAAAGGATTTTTCAACTATATAAATATTCGTGTATTTGTTTAAAGGTTTTTGGATGAAGAAAAGTTGGAAAAATTAAATTTTAAAAACCGAGAATTTCATCATTATTATGTCCCCTTTTGTTTTGGGACAAAAACAACCATTTTGATAAAATAACCTTATAAATGGATAAATCTTTTCGAATATATAGAAAACGATATATAATATGCGAAATTCCGAGTTAAAATGAGTAAGTTACGACCATTTTAAGTTGGAATTTCCTCACATCTGAATTTTGACGTAAATACTATAATAGAGTTAGAAAGTTCAAGTAGAACTTCCATGAAATACTCATTTCAGGTATTTCTTTTATTTAGGTAACAAAGCTTTAGAGGATCCGTATTCATAGAACTATTACAAGTAAAGAATTGTAGTAAGGATGACCGAGTGAGTTTATCTTCTATTTTTACGTACTTGTTTGTGCTTGTAGCTAAAGGCACTAGAAGTAGGAAAAAGACGAAAATGAAATATGCATGATAATATTGGTTGAAAGTATTTTAAGTATATCGAGACATGAATTGTTGCTAATTAAATTGTGTTTTATATCATAATAAACGGTCTGTAAATTCTATGATCGCCTTTAAATTACCTGAATTACATATTACGAAATATATTAATTGATTCATGCATATCACGTAGTTAGTCTCATTTCATGCTACTATGCTCGATGGGACAAGAGTATAATAGTAGGGTTCGTGGGAACCCGTAAGTCTGCAAGATGGGCGAATAGGAGCCCAAAAGAACTATTTAAGGATGAGCGAATAGGAGCCCAAAAGAACTATTTGAGGAAGGGCAAGTAGGAGCCCGAAATAAATTGCATGATCGGATTTCAAAGATGGGTTTTAAAGAGCCAGAAACGTCTAACCCCGAATGGAGAGGTAAATCCTTTCAAACATATGATTTCCAGTAAATCATGTGTTGCTTGCTCACTTGCTTGAAGCATTTCATATGCTTATATAATAACTTGCTTGAATTTATTGCTACGAGTACGTTAATTTAGGAATATTCTCACTAAGCTGGTTAAGTTTATATCCCATTAGACTTTTGTTGACACAAGATCAATATCTTTTTTGCCCGATGACTTTATATATCCGAGTGGAATTATGTTTTGGGAAACTTTTGAGGGAAATCCTTTTGAAGATCTTAGAATAGATTTCCCTTAGAATCTTTTGGTTCTAGTATTGTTTCTTTATATAAAAGAATGAGTTGATATTTTGTTCTTTGGAGATTTATTGGGAGAATACCCTTAAGATGATGTAGGACCATATTCCTATAATGTTAAAGTTAGATATTTATCTAGATTTTTGTATGCTATATTTGCTATCTCGAACCTATACATCCCACCGTTGTCTCCTATTATTGTGATAGATGCCTTACATATGGTGTTAAAGCTTTTGCATGACTTCGGGAAGTCATTCTTAAGTTTTAATAACATATGTGGTGGACTACCACATCTAGGGTACACTTTGGGGCATGACATTATGTTTAGATCCACATTCAAACTTCTCTATTTATGTAGATCTACTCTATTAGATGAAATCTCTTTCTATATAAAAGAATCAGACACACAATCAGTTTAGGCCACAAATCAATCATAAGAACAAATAAGAAATCATGAATAGACTCAATAACATAAACTTTCACTAACCAAACAAATTTTGCTCATATATCTATGATTATACAAGACTTCAGGTAAAGAAAATCTATTCCTCCATAAATTTTACAATCAAAACAAGAAATCTAGAAGAATAGAATAACTCAATTAAACAAATTTTGTGATCTTTAATGAAACCTTGACACTTCTCCTCTTGAAGCTCTTGAAATCCTCTCTGAGTTTCTATGGAAAGTGGCTTCTTCTTTAAAAAGAATAGAAAAGGATGCATTTATACTGTTTTAAACATACATGACCCTTACACGACCCGTGTAGGGAGGTTGTGTACATTGGAGCATCCTTAAAAATTCTATGTTCTTTACTTCGTACACTGCACGACATACACGACCCGTGTATATAGGTCATGTACTCCTTATGTTGTAATAAAAACTCCAAAACTTCATCAAAATCTTTACTTGTTTCACTATAAATCCTTTAAAAAGCTCATTTGTTTCTCATTTATCCCTAAAATAAATAATTTGTCAAATAAGTACCCTTTTCTTGAGTAAATCAACAAAATATCACATAAAATATGATCAATAAAGCACAATTATTAAGGGTCTTGGGATACTTATCAATGGTGCTTGATAAATGAAAGATAAGTATATCGAGACTAAAATTGTTGATTAATATTTTTGTTCTATTATCCTATTGAAATGTTTGTGTAAATCTTGATGTTTACTTCTAAAAATGGAAAATAACTCGGTTGGGAGTTAAATTAATAATTTTCTCATGCATGACATGAAGTTGAGTCAAATTTATTTCGTTACTACTCTTATGCGTGGGACTGGAAGGGCAAAATGCCTTGCTCCACATGAGGAACTACTTGGTTTGAGGAATACGACCTTATTAAGGAGCTACGTCAGATCGATCGCTTTAGGCGAGAAGCTCGAAGACTACTAGTGATGGTTGGTAGGAACCGAAAAGTCTACTAAAATTGGTAGCTGGTAAAAGCTTGATAGTCTACTAAATTTGTGGTCGTATGGGCTTGTTCTTTTAAAGCATTCCTTAAACCTTGAAATGGAGGGCGTAAATCTGTTCTACGTATGATTATCAAATAGTTATATGTATTTGTTAATCATATGAGTATTGCATTGCATATGTTCAAATAACAAACTCGATTGATTATTTTCTTTGTATAGGTACTTGTTAAAGGAACTCATTCACTAAGCAAATTATACTTTATCCCCTATAGATTTCTTTTGACGCATGATTATCTCTAGCTGTACCCTAGAGGGATCTCTCCTCAAGTGAGAACTATTATAATCGAAGGAGCTTTTAGAGGAAGTTTATGAGAAGATTTTTAGGATTAGACTTCCATAGAAATCCCTTGACATAATTCTTTAGCATTTTTTTTTGGAATAAAAGTTGTTTAATTTTAAAAAGAGACTTGATGGTTTGTAATTTTTAAGACTTTGACGAGGTTATGCCCCTATGACTTGTAAGACTTCAATCCTTTGAAGTTATATATTTATGTTTAGAAATTCTTATATGCTATTTATTGCTATCTTCTTAAATTGCATAACTCTACAGACGTCTCTTATTGTCATGTAAGTATACCTTGCACATAATATCAAAGCTTTTGTGTAACTAAGGTAATCATTCTTAAGCTTTAATATTGTGTGCGGTAAATTGCCATGATTAGGGTATCCTTTGGGCTATAATAGTTAGTTCTATGATCTGATTAGCCTCAAAATAAGGCTTAAGCCAATGATGAGATTACTATTGTCAAGGAAAATTTCTTGACCTTAATATATCCTACCTTAGGTACCTAGAGAATATGACCAACATAGTGTATGCGTTAGTGTTCCCTTCCTTTCACTTTGACAAGGACTGAGCAAATAGCTTAACCACTAATCGAGACGTACAAGCATAATTCTTTATCAGTGATTGGTTTGGATAGGATGGTAGGGTGACTTAAGAAGGCCTTTGGCTCAACAAAGGTATCTTTGCATTGATTTATCCATTGAGAATTTGCTAGATTTTTTCAAATCTTGAAGAACTCGACACACTTGTCAGCACATATGGACATGAATATATTGAATGTAGCTATTATACTAATGAGTCTTTAGACATCCTTGACAAATTTAGGAGATTGCATACCTAGCATAGCTTAAATCTTATTAAAGTTGGCTTTATTGTTACGTTATTTGACTAAGATTCCAAGGAATTTTCCAAAGGTCACCATAAACACACATTTTTTGGGTTTAAGTTTTATCATGCAATGCCTTAAGCAGTCGAATAATTTTTGGCAATTCTTGAAGGTGGTCACTAGACACTCGGATTTTCATGATCATAACATCCACATAAACCTCTATGTTTCTTCCAATATATAGCTTGAAAATCTTAGTCACCATCCTTTGATATGTTGCTCGAACATTTTAAAGCATAAATGACATGACTTCATAGTAGTGAGCTCCAAAACTAGTGACAAAAAAGATGTGAATTTCTGGAAAAATTTCTCCCCAAGGATTACTAAGAAGGGTAAATTGAGTGTATGTGTTAAATAGGCACTTCCAATCATTTTTACCCTTTTTCTTTGAAGAGGAGGAGGAGGACTATACCTTAGGCTGGATAAGATGATCTTCGATCGAGCCCTTTTCCTTTTTATTGCCTTGGTCTTTACTTGGGTTTGATCTCATCCTATTAACCTGCTAGTGAGCTCGGATATTGTCTTCTTAGATAATATATTTCTTGGCTCTTTCTCAAAATTAATCCTGAGATCAAGGTTTACCTTTTGTTAAAGACTTGAAGAAATCCCCTTTAAGCTTAACCCCTTGGATGGCTGCATGAAGAGTAACTCTTGTATCTAGCTCTAGAATTTCTAGGAAAGCTTAAGGAATGTGCACCACAAAATCTTTCAAAGCCTCACTAGGTTTTTGTCTCACCAAGTATAAAGATAAAGTATCTTTTTTTGAGAATCTTGCTTACCATCAAATATATAAATAATAGTTCAACAAACTCCTTAAAGCATGTGACAATGTTTGGAAGAAGCTGGCTGGACCATGTATGGGTAGCCTCTTTTAGAGTGCTTAGGAATGATTTAAAATCGATGACATCATTGAAACCATAAAATGGACATTGATGTCCAAAAGTGAGCTATGTAGTCTTGTGAATCCTTGGTTCCACTTTAAGCATCTAAAGTTGGAAGTTTCATGCTTAATGGCAATATTTCATCTTGAATGGCCTGCACAAAAGGGGATTTGTTGATTGATTCCTTGGATGCTCCAATCCTTTTTCTCTCTTTGATGTCATAAACCCATCAATTTCATCATCATTCCATTATTCCACAATAAATTTTACAAAGGGATCAAGGATTGATATGTAGGATGTGACAGCTTGACCTAGAGAGGGGTTACTCGTTGAGCTCTAGCCAAAGCATGATTATTGTGATCCTCACATCATGCTTATTGATCAACAACTTATGGAGGTCGATGTGATGGCAAATTCTCCCCTACTATTTTTTCTGAGGTGCATTAAATTTTCTTACACTCTCCATATTGTGGTGATAATCTCCAATTCCTCAACACGAGCTTAGAGCCTCTAGCTGTGATATGCAGCTTCATTATACTTTAGACATCATCATTTTGTGTCGCCAATTGATAAATGTTATGAGACCCTTAATCTTTGCGCTTATTTAGACATATTAGTTATGTAATTTTAGTGATTTGTTAGAGAAAATGACACTTATTTTGTAAAAAAATTTGTCTTGGGTTTCAAAGAGCTCATTTAGAAGATTTCATGATGATCCAATAGAAATCAAGGTGAATTAATCAAGTTTGGATTGATTTTGCTAGAGGATCAAAGTTTCTTCTTTCATCGTCACCTTTAACATGGTTGTACTAAATGCTAGGAGGGAGGTTAGAAGCATCAAAGGTGAAAAAGTTTTTAGCCTCACCTCCAACATTGCCAAGGAATAATCATAGGGATGAAGTCAGAATGCATCAAAAGTAATTTTTGAAGATTTAGTTTTTAGCCTCATCCTGATCTTGGCCATTCTAATGCTCATGCTGACTTGGGTTTATGAGAAAACTATAAATCGCACTCTATTTTCCTTCTTGAAAAGTTTTTAGATCACTTTTCTAAGCCCTAAGAGAGAAATTATGAAGGAAAACATGAGGAACTTGCCGGAGCATCAATTGAAGATCTCAAGACATCAATTATGGTTTATTCTTTCTATCATGATTCTTTCTATTTCCTCTAGATCTATTGTTCTTATTATAAATTTTATGGAGGAGTAGATTCTTATAATCTTGATCTTGTGAAACCCTAACCATGTGAATTGAATTGATTTTTATTAATGAATGTTCATGCCTTTGTATCTATTAATGTGATTTAATTGTCTTGTGATTAGTTTTAATGCAAAATTAATTGCATGTTCTTGTTATAAGGACATGAGAATACAATTCTTGTTATAATTTTCTGCCATAAGAATTCAATTCTTGTTATAAGGATCATGTTCTTTCATGCAATCTTATGTGATGTTAGTGAGGGAGAGATCTTCACTATCTCATGTAGAGTTAGGAATTGATTAACTCGAGGGAGTAATTGATTTAATTATTAAGATCTTGCAGTGAAAAGCATGAATGATTAATTAATCAATCCATTATCATAAGAATTTCAAGGTTTAGGGTGGATCAAGGTAGAGAGTATGTCTTGTGATTGAATTCATATTTGAAAGCATATTTAATTAATCTTAGGGCCTGCTTTATCTTTTGTTTAGTAGTCTAATTGTAGATTTCACTTCAAAACTTAAGGAAAAGAGTAGAGAATCGGCAATACTAGTACTTGTTTTCAAAATCCCTAAGGACGACACCTTAAAAAATCTATGCTACATTGAATAAGTACACTTACCTAGCTTAGATCATAGATTTCATTGGGTTTATAAATTTTAGAAATTGATACATCGATAAACATGCATCACCAATTCACTATGTAGTCTCTCTAACTCCACAAAATGTTACGTTTCAACAATCGGGGCTACAATATCTAAAGTTGTAGGCTGCTCCTTCGCTTGGGAGTTGCCTTTATATATGGTACAAATTTATGCTTTTCGCGACTCTAGTTAGGGAATATGTTGCAAGGGCCTAGTGGCTAACACAGACAAACCATCTCCAAGCGCTTGCACTCTCAAGCTAAGTTAAAAGCTTTTAAAAGAAGTTTTCTAATATATATTATTCACTTTGAAAAACACGTATACAAGCTTGAGATGCTAAATAAATGAAAACCAGCAATAGGGTCGTTGGCGCAACCTTTGTAGGTGAAGATGTCCTCCTTGAATGATTTAGTTCTACTTCTAGAGAGTAGAGCCCATGAACTCTATCATGATTGTAGCCTATGCAAATTCCCTGATACTAGCTATCCATAAATTTAATGCATGATATACATGGCTGATTTATTAATTAAGCCAAATAATTATTAATTCATTTCAAGTAATTAACTAAGTTCATAGACAATCGAGCATGGCAAACTATCTACTTATATAAGCAATGCAATTATCACTTGACATTTATATTTGTTGACAATTCAATCATTAATGTCTAACACATGTAGTGAATTCCCAAACCCCATTCTTGCACTTCATGTTCATACATTATACTATATTTAATGCATTAGGACTATAATCACAAAATATGTAATAGTCATAGGAATAACTCATTTTCGCCATGTCTATAGTTAAGGATCAAAGTATCTCGAGGTATATGTCTTCCTAATCAAAATCTCCTAAAAAAGGAAATTAATAAACATAGTAAATAATTTGCTAAGTATTAAATGGTAACCTATTCTGTGCCCCATCCAATTATAATTTTTTCAGTTTAATATGTTTTCTTACTTTAGCGATACTTAATCTATTTTAAGTCCAAGTTCAACAAGGAAAAAAAAAAAGTCGATGTCATATAGTTTTAGATGAAATTTCCATTAATAATATTATTTTTACCAAAAGAAGACTACAAGGTGGCAAATCAACGGGGTTAAATTGAGACTTTACCTATCTCTTAACTAAATTTTAATGATGATAAGCTTAACTCACTTCACTTCACTATTAATCTATTCTTACTTAACATCTATTCATTATTCTTGATTTTTGAAACTTGTAACAATATTCTGATGCAATTGAACCTTTCTTTACATCATTCTTATCATACTCTTCTAGTAGCTCATTTTACACTTCAATATTCATTACATTTCCAATCTGTCAATCCTATTATCATTAATTGATCAAAACCTTTCAAAATATATCTTGCCTTTTCCATTATGAAATGACTAAACCCTTAGAGTGCTTAAGGGCGTGGTTGTCTTGTTGCACACATTACCTCCAAGTGACATGTGTAATACTTCTATTAGTTAGGTAGGTTATTAATTGAGTTTTATTCGTGAAATCGTGATTAGGTTCTATAGTAAAACCTCGATGCATCGATTGACGTATTATCATCAATTGAGGAACTGTTATTCAAAACCTATAGAAAGCATTCTAGGAAAAGCGAAACAAAAAATTTGAAGTCTAAAATAGTTTAAGAAAGCATCCATAAAGGGGAGTTAGGTTTAACCCGATTACAAGGTTTGGCACTCGATCCACATGTAATGAAATTGTTTACAGTTTACAATTATCCATTGAAAATAAGAAACATAAACATTTAAATAGTTTTTCTCAAGTTTCATAAAGCCCTCTACTCGTCCGGGTCACTTTCCAAACTCATCGATCCCGAAACCTATGGAGCTATGGTGAAGGTCCATGAAGTGATCTCTCTTGATACTTGAAATATTTAAAAATGAGTAGCGAAACCCAATACATAGTAATAAAGCACACACATGCATGTTGTGCACATCTAAGCTAATGCAATAGGCACAAGTTAATTTTAATTAAATTTAAGCCAGCAAACAAGTATTACTAGTGTCCCAAAAATACCAATACGTACAAGAATACTCATGTGTTTTGCTAAACAAAAACGAGGAGGGTTCTCTCAGCGAATCAAGCACCAAAGAAAGGGGTTTGATAAGTCTCCAAAACTTATCAAAAAATAAAATAAATAAATAATCTCATCCATGTTACCTCCTCAAAGACCGCCACCAACAAGCATGGTCCATTATAGTACTTTATGCAAGGTTCTATAACGTCGTATAACTTATCACAACTTCATATCTGCTTTTAGTCAGCCGCCCAATCTAAAAAATTTTCCTATCAACTACTCGCCAAGCCCAACCATGCATTCTAAAAGGGCTTAAGCACCTAGATTACCACATCATCCTGAAGTCACGATTAGGTTCGCAACCCAGTCTAAGGTACCACTTCTTAAAGTAAGCGACCAAGCAACAAGCAATACTTAATGAAGCCAAGTTCAAGTTCTTAATCTGGTTATTAATACTAACCTTGTAAACCCTTAGATTTCACGGTAATCTTAAAGGTAAGACCTTAAAGTTGGTACCAGAACTAAAACCTTAAAGTCAAACCGAGTCAACTTTAAACCCTAGAAATCTTAGACTTAATAAGATATAGTTCTAAAACCCCAAAATATTAAATGGAATAGGTAAATTTGGAAGCCCTAAAAATAAGGCGAGTATAAGATTTATACCCTAAAACGATATGATTTTCCAAAACCCTAATCTTTCTGGACCTTTTTCAATAACGGTTTTCATATTCGATCACCGACATGCAAATCAAGGCAATATAATCGGACAAACAATTAATGATAAAATAATATTAAAATATCTTTAAATATCATATATAATTTTATCGGTTTATAAAAATGTCAGTTAAAATAACTTGTACGCGTATTTTATTTCATATTGATAAACAATTTGTCATTTTAATTACTATTCATTCACTATTTATTACTATTCATCACTATTTACATCAATAAGATTTTCTTATACTCTTACACACATATTCTTAAAACTTATATAATCTACTCTTACACACATCTAATTTACCATAATCCACATCTACTTCTCTCTCTCTCTCTCTCTCTCCCTCCCCCCCCCCCTATACTGTTGGCCCCCTCTGTCTTACACTCTTTCTCACGTCTTATTATTTTATTATTACACTTTAATCACTCCTCTATTATTTTTTTCACCTTACATCTTCACTTCACTCTCTTAAAACTCTCTCATTTTCTCTCCAAAACTCTCCTCTCTCAAAGTTAGTTTTTTCAAGAATCGCTACTTCTTTCTCCCTCATTTCCTTACATACATTTCATTTCCTCCTTTATGTAAATACACGAAAACTCCTTCATGTATTATGTTATGTAGCATGTATATGTGTGTCTTTAATCAATTTTCATAAAATATCCCAATGATACATCATGCTAGGGATGAAAAAAAATACAATACAACATACTTTATTTCAAATCATATTAATGTTTATATTTGTGTTATCTCATGTTTTCTAATTTAACTTTTATATAAATAAGTATTTATATGTATAAGTATATATATAATCTTAGAACATATTGCTCACTAATCTAACTGTATTTTATTTCATGTTCTTTACATTTCAAGTAATTTATTTTCATGTTCAAGATTTTTTAATTTCAAGTCATAATAAGACTAGTCAATTTCTAGTCTTGGACTTATCCATATTTAAGTTCGAAGGAGACTGGATTCTTTCAAGTCTTGGGGAGTCTTGGCTAAAATCTAAGACTCCTACTTTACTTTGTTTTATCTTGTTTCATTTTATTTATTTTCTTGGTGATTGGATTATTTCTAGCCTTAGGGAGCCTTGAATACAAGCTCAGACTCCCATCTTTTATTTTGCTAACTTTATGTTCTTATTATTTCTTTATGTTCATTTTGAGATTTTAATATTCTCAAGTTTAAATTCTATGTCACAGTGATGTTATTATAATGATATAATGCCAAAATAAATTCTTGTATCCCATATGCTGACGATTTTTTATTAAGTAAATTTTTTTTTGTAAAATCCATTCTCAGTGTATGGAAAACAATCATCCACCAAAAGAAAAATTTGAAACCAAAACCATTCCCCTATTTTCTTGAAAATCCTAAAACTATAGATGTAAATTTTAAAATTTTTACAACTTGAAATTCTTTTATTAAAAGCACATAAAAATCAATGTTTTGCCAAATAGTTTCTAAATAAAAATTGAGCTAAAATTACAAAGAATAATGCAAAGCATAACACCTCATTTCAAGTTGAATCACCTACTTGTAAAATCTTAAGAAATAAAATTTCACTACAAGTTTCAAGTTTTAATATTCATGAATCTAAGTTTTCTAACTTATTTACAAAGGCCACTTTGGGGAAAATTTTACTTTTGAGTAATATTGCTAGGATCATGCATTACCATGAATTATTAAGTTTCTATTATGTTTAACTATAGGAATAACATATATTTATGCATCAGAGAGTCTATATAAGATGAAACTTGCAAAAAGTGTCAAAATGAATATGAATACAAGTCTAGGTATAATCTAACCCCTTCGATTTTGAGACCTATATGACCTTAGATATTTCAAATGACCTTTGAAATAGATAAAGCATCAGAAGTGGGTACTAGTTGACTACTCATATGAGAAATTTAGAGTTAAAATGAGAAAGTTATGACCAATTTAATATTGAAACTTAGTAACTAGAAATTCTACCAATAATTAGTTGAGTTAAAATAAAAGTTAGAGTAAGATTAGTGAGAAATACTCATTTTGCATATTTCCTTAGTGTAGGTGATGATGCGATACCTTTCCTTAAAGACTATTTCGACCAAGGATTGCAAATGGCTGAGTAAATTTATCTCCTTTACTTCACATATTTTGTTTGTGTTTGTAAAGTAGAGCACTAGAATTTAGGGAAAAGATAAACATGAATTTGCATGTGGGATCATTATGGGATCATGTTGTGTTTCTTTGTGCTTGATCAATGAGAAATAAATATATCAAAACTCTAAATGGATGATTAATGCGTTTTATTCCCCTTTGTGATATTGTTTTGAATGTGATTATTTTGATGATTACCTTTGATTGGAAATTAACTCGGTTGGAAGTTAATTAATAAAATGATTATGCATGGCATGCGTCAAGTCACATACATTTTTGCTACTACTCTTACGCATAAGACCAGATGGGTAAGGTGTCCTTCTCCTGCATAAGGAACTAAGTCGTTCGGGGAATATCGCCTCATGGAGAAGCCACGTCAAATTAATCGCTTTGGGCAAGAAGCACAAAGACTAGTGGTGGTTGTTGTTTGGAACCCAAAAATTGTTTATCTAACTTTTGGTAGTCGTACGAACCCTTGTTCGAAGCATTTCCTAACCTTTGATATGAAAGACATAAATCCATTTTACATATGGTTTTCAAGTAATTATATGTATTTATTAATCATATCGATGTTGCATTTCATATGCTTAATTAATAAACTTGGTTGATCATATATATGTGTGTGTGTGTGTGTGTGTGTGTTATTGCGGGAGTTTACTCTCTAGGTAGGGCGTGCTTATACACCTATAGATTTTTATTGACGTAGGAATACCTGTGGTTGTACTCAAGGGGAATTTTGCCTCAGGTAAAGACTACTGAGATTGGAGAGCTTTTGAAGGAAGTTTACAAGAAGGTTCTGAGAGTAGACTTCCATAAAAATCTCTTTATGTAGTAGTTAGCTCTTTTAGAGATAGATTTCTTTTTATTAAAAGACTTGATAATATGTAATTTCTTAAGACTTTAACGGGGGTATGCCCCATTGAAATGTAAGGTTATGATCATTTACGCTATGAAATTTATGTTTAGCAATTCTTGTATGCTATTGTATTGCTATCTTCTTAAATTGCACAACTCTCCCAACATCTCCTATTGTTGTGAAAGTATGCCTTTGTATAATATCGAAGGTTTTGCATAACTAAGTTAGTCATTCCTAAGCTTTAATACTATGTATGGCGGACTGTCACATTTATGGTATCCTTTGGGACATGACATTCCTAGCAAGCAACAAACAATTACTGCATACCTATTGGTCAGTTTGAGCTTGTTGTCCCTTTCCAAGCTTAATATCCAATAACTGTTCATGATTGAAATTGGAAATCAATCCAAGATTAATTACTTCTATTCCATTGTATTGTTTGTTACATCTAGATCACTTTAGTCTAAACATATCTACCTAAAAATCATGTTAAAAACATTATTTAAAGTCTAAGGAAAGAATTGGATTAAGTTTCGTGTGATTTATATAAGGATTGACGAAGATAAAAGAGGTTCGAAAAGGTACACAGGTACATGTATTTCCTCATGTTCTTTTTCATCGCTAGATACTTTAGCCATGGACTCTCTAGGCATGGGATCAAAAAGGTACACAGGTGGTACATGGGACCATGTATTTCCCCGTGTTTTTTTTGGAAAAGATTGATTTTAAGAACAAAGAAGAACACGAGTAGATACAAGCCCTCGTGTATTTACCGTGTTTTTCTAGAAAACTCGATATCTTCAAGTTTTAAAAGATTAGCGAGATACGCAGGTGTACACAGGAAAATGAACTAACTTGTGTTCTTTTTGAGTTTTATTGAGTTTAGGGTTAGAGAAGAACATGAGCAAGCTCATGACCCCATGTTCTTCTAGAAAACTAGATTCCTTCGAGTTTTAAAGTCAGTGAGAAACATGGGCAGGTATATAACCTCGTGTACTTGTCTTGTTCTTCTGGAAACTCTTTTCCTTCAAGTTTTAAAGGTCAGAAAAGAACACGGCAAGTACATGAACATGGGCAAGTACATGACCTCATGTACTTGCCGTGTTCTTCTCAATTTGTGACATTTCGTGCTCATGCTTGATATTTTTTGTCGAAAACAAGTTTTAGAGCAACATTTGGTGATCTTAAAGTTGTTAGATGGTCAGGCCTAGACTCGCTTAGGTTATTTTTTGTTTCGTTAAAACATGATTAATCAAAGTTAAAAGTCTAATTCATCTAGTTTTGATAGCAACCCTAAACTTTATCATGGTTCCTATGAAATTTTCAAAATTTCTATGCACAAACTCTTTATTTAACAATTTTAACTTAAGTTCCAAAAAAAAAAAAAAAAAACCAGCTTTAACATTAACAACATAAAACTCCATGTTTGTTTCATCACTCTCCTCATAGATTAGACACATATTATCACCCGCATTCTTTCAAAGTCAATGTTTAGTTAAACATCCCAGTCAAAACATGTTCATTCTTCATCTTTTACATTACTAGAACAGTCTTATCTTCCTATCCTTACACTTTCACAAAATAAGGACTTTATTTCAGATCTTACTTTGTTGTTTAAGCTGTGAATAGTACTTCAAGGCTTAAAACTCCTCTAAACTTAATCTCCTTGCTACATCCATTACATACTAACACACCCAAGTTATATTTTACACTTAAGACACTATAAACATTGCACTTCAATGCTTAAAAACTTCAAACTTATCTTGTTACGAATTTCACTAATTTTGCTACTGTTCTTTTTCCCCTAGGCTACGTCCATTGTCCTTATTTCCTATCATAAAGTAGATAATCTTAGTTTATTATTGTTAATCCTCCTTTAATCTCACTTAATTAACATTAAGTGGAAGTTAAAGTCTAGGGAATCTCACCTGAGGGTTTTAGTAGGTTTCCAAAAAAGTAAGGGCCGAAAAATTGAGAAATACTTATATGGAGGCTAGTGAGGTAAGGTCTAAGGTTTGTAGGTTCTATTTAGAGTGTCACGTGGCACGATCTCGACCCTCTATATCCATTAGCTTTTATTTAGCAGATTTTGCTAGCCTAAAGCCATTAATCAACTAACTTTAAATTTTGTTTTAGTTAGCCCATTGATTAATTTGTCCATTCCTTCGGTTTAAATTCCTAACCATTTTCTAGTTGTTATAATTGAATTTTTAAATTTTAAGGGTGGTGTCCAAATCATTTCACATTCCATGTCTGAACCGAACATAATAATTTGAGAAGATCACGAAACTTTTACCACCTTCTTATCACACCAAAATTTAGTGAACTTTCATAAGCCCTTTAAATTTATTATTATTTACACATACATTTCCTCATATTCACCTCAATTAAATGTTATTTCATCTATTAATATAAGAGTCTCTTCCAATATTTTATTTATAACAAGTGACAACTTTTTGCCTAATGGTCATAGAGGTCAACTAATGGGGAAATGTAAAAGTAAGATCACAAATAGAATACAATAAAATAAAAAGAAACTCTCAACCATTCATAGGAAATAATAAAAGAATGCGAAAATCTCTTATATTCATGTACTATACTTGTCAATGTGAATGGGAGGTTATATACTCATTTGGATGTTGCATACATAGAAGGACACTTGCTTCTCTATTCCTTCCTATAAACCGGCATGAATTATAGCTAGAAATAGGGAGTGTTTTTTTCTCTCCGATGCAAGGGAAAGAGAAAGAGACTGAAAGTTGTAATTGTGACTCTATGAGTGTGTGATGTGTGTTTCGATAGCTACTCCGACATTTTTAAAGTTTAGAAGAAGAAGTCAAGAATGGCACCATCTTGATATGAATAATTTTTACTTGAGTTTGATTTATTTTTCTTACTTGAATTAATTAATGAAATCTAAATGAATTAATTTTAGTTGATATACGATCATCTCTCAAGTAAAGTATATACGTGATTAATTTTATCTTGTGCAATTTATGTTTTTTTTTTTTATATATCGCATAAGTTGTAGTTTCATTCAAGCAATAGAGTAATATACTATCCACATTGCAGAGTGAAGTCATTATTATAATTATCGAGTTATTGTTTTAAGGTTTAGGGTATATAATTGGCTTCTTGAATCTAAAGTTCGTGTTTTAGGGTTTTAAAGTCATTGGGTTCCTTGCCTTGGGGTTTGAGGTATTCTATCACTGTTTGTTAGGGTTTTTGATTTATTTCTAGGGTTTACATACACTTTTTTTTTCCAAGGTTCGGAGCTTTTGGTTGGGTTATGGTATTATCGATTAGGGTTTTTGACTTACCAATTTGAGTTTATTAGTTATAACTGAAATTACAATCAAGTCAACTCATCAAGTTAAGAATAAAAAATTTTGGATTTACACTAATAATCTATGAAACATAGTGAACCAATGGGGATTTCAACTTAGTTCGCTAAAAATTAGTTGAAGGCCTTGTAAACTAGTTTTGGCTTGATTTGATAGTCAATTAAATTGATTAAGTGATTTAATTATTTTACATGTCAATTATATAATATCCATTAAATCATCTCTCTAAATAATGAGGTGACAATTTATAAAAGCTCTTACAAATGTTTGTGCATTGTATGTGTGAATATATACATATACATATATATATCCTCACATTTTGCCATGAATATGTAGCGGAGTTTTGTATTTTGGGTTCAAACGCATGACAATAGCTGGATTGAGATTGCACTTGAGCTAAACAAGTGCTTTTGCAAGTTAAGCTTGAGTTTCACAATGTTTAACTTGATTAGCTTGCAAAACTAATAGTCAAATTTAAATGTTGGTTAAATTAAGTAATATTTGCACACCAATATTTTTTATTAGTTTTTTTTCTTTTACTATTACAACTAAAAAAAAAAAAAAAAAGTTGTTCCAATCTGGTCTATCCCACTCGAAGTTAGCTTGAGCTATATGTTGTTGCTTTTCAACTTAATTTATTTATAGCCTATACACTATTTTTTTGTCGTGTTTCAACTTATGCTTATTTATGGCCCAAGATCAAATTCTTAATGACATAGCTAGTCATATTCACGAAGTTTCACAATTCAAACATGCTTCTTGAATACACACTTGACAATTTGTAATCTATTTACTTCATAATTTTTTATTTAATAATTATGTTCAACTTGGATTATAGGTTTTAAGTATTTAAACACAATTAAGAAACAAGTCGTGCGATGGGTTGAGATAACATGATGCATTAGCAAACATACAGAAGAAAGCCAGTAAGAAAAGGCCACGTAACCAATCCTTAACCATTATCCATTCACTCTACTGATGTTATGTGGAAGCCAGAGAGTGTTCCTCAAGTTCTCTGTTAAATCTCAAGAAGATGCCTCTTACTATGTTTGGTTGGTGGAGGATAGTAATTGATTTTCCCACTTTCTACTTCCTCACCCATAATCACTATCACATGCTTATTGAACCTTCAAAAAGGAGAAATTTGATATGTGTTGATATTAACAGGAGCAAAGAATCCTATCCTATGTTATCATGATGGTGATGACTATGTCTTTCCCTGCCCCAGCAAAGCTCATTGCATGCTCCTGGCCACCTTCACCTTCTTATCCAATCACACCAATTAAGTTTGTTTTTAATCCACCTCATTGTGTTCCCACCTACCAAGCTCAGGGCCAGGTAACTCAATCTAAACCCATCTGAGCCACTAGTGTGTATCTTAAGCCTCTTTAACTACTCAAATTCTATAGGAATACAAGTTTTCAACTGAGTTTGTAAGAACTTGAGGTCTGGTTGATACTAGTTCTGGTTTAGCACACTTTCTGAAGTATAAAATAGCAGTTGAAAGTTGTTGTGCTGTTTAGCTTTGTTCAATGACTCCAGATAGTAAGAATTCGAAGGTTTCACGGGAAGCTGCTGCTATTCCTCATAATCTTTCTTGATAGTGACTCAGAACCAGAGGAATAAGATCTCCGTTTTTTGTGACACAAATTTATAATCTAATTTGTAATGTAACATTACCATTTGATTTGAAATAGTTTTCCAGGGGCCTGTGTAGTTTCTATTCTTCAAGTCGGTGGAATTTTTTTTCCATGAAACAAAATTGCATGATCCTGGGATGAGGTTCGAGACAAATAACTGCTACCCCGTTCTGTGAATTATATTTGATGTTTTAGGAAAAGCTGAGCAGCTTATAGGGATTCTTTCCGACCCTTTTGTTCTCCTGCAGCAAAAATTGCTAAGAGTTGTGAAATTACGCAGCCCTATCTTCGTTTTATTGGTTCCTTTCTGCTAATATGAAACTAGTGTGTTAGATTTGATGATTAGGACAAATTATACAGTTCCCTTTTAGTTTCAGCTAGACCACCTACCATTCTTTTGTACCTTCATTAGAACTTTGGTTTAAATCTTAACACCATATCGGTTGTTTTTTAAGACTGATACAGGGATCATGTGCGAACCTTGCAAAGGTAGAGGATGGTTAGTCTGTGATTTTTGCAAAGGACAGAAGACCAACGTTAAAGCAGGAAATAAGCGGATTTATCGACGATGTCCATCTTGTAGAGCTGTAAGTAGCTCAGTTTGTTCCCTCAATTTTGCTCTTTCGATCGCATTTACATTAGCCTTCTTTCATCATTGAGGGCATAGCAATCAACTAGCACTAAGGTGAAGTTCACCAATTCACATTTGTACTGAGGATGTCTTCCTAATTTCTACTGTCATGCGTAGTTGATTGGTGATAAAATTCTATTATAAGAATCAGGGCTGGTAATTTAGTACCCCAAATGCTGACTAAGACACGATTAACCTAAATCAGCATGAAAGTACAGGTCCAAAGAATACGAGGAGGTGGTGAAACCATGAAAAAATAGCAGTATGGATCTAGTTATCTTGAACAGACACATTTGATAAAAGATGGTGACATTACATAAAGGATGGTCGACTACACTTAGAAAGGAGATTTGATATGTACATATCCTGCCTATTGTGGATACAAGAAAATCAAAGAATCAGGAAATCAAGCTAGTATTGAAGAGTCAGAAAGCTTGTTTCGCTTTGATATGCTTCATTAATCTTTTCACAACTTTCTGATCATTCTTATTTTTCAGCAACAATTTTTTTTAAGGTATTTGAGTAAGGTAATTTTTACAATCTCATCAGATATATCATTAAAATAAATATACTAAGTAATTTAGTGTTGTAATCATGGTTGGGTATGAACCTAAGGCCCGTTTGTTTTGAGGAAAAGTATTTGTTAATCAAAATAGTTTTTTCTTGAAAAAGTTATCCAAAAAAGTAAAATATTTTCAAATGTTTGGCTAAGTTTATAAAAATATTTTTCCTTTGTTTACAATTTCGAGGCAATTTGTATATTTTAAGTATAAAAAATGAAAAAAAAATTACAATAAAAAATTCTACTTCAAAAAAAAATATTTTAAAAATTAATAATAAATATTTTTGGATAATAATGATTGGTAGATAGACTCACAAATCGATGAAAAAATGATTTACACATTGTTATTTCGTAAGTCGTTTTCAAAAAAAAAAAAATGAAAGCTATGAAAAGCCTACATTTTCTAAAATGATGGAAAATGTTTTTAATTGTCCTATATTTTATTAAACAAAGACGAAAAAATGACAAAACATTTTCCTGTAAAACATTTTCATTGAAACAGACAGGGCCTCAGCAATTAAACAATAGACGGCTCAGTCCTGCTGAAAATTTTGATGGAAGTATAGAATATTCCCTAAGTATATTATTTACATTTCCATCTTCTTAGTATATTATTAGGATTTAGACACTCTAATAAGATATAAAAAATTATGTATTAGATTGTTTTCCTTCCCCTGTACGGTTTGTTCACGTTTTACTGCACCATACTACGTTAGCAATCCCAACTGTTATATTATTAATTAATTCGTTTATTTATTTATACATTGAACTTGCATTTGATTGCAGGTTGGATATGTGCTATGTTCAAACTGCAAAGTCTTCAAATGTGTTACGTTTCCAAATTATGACGACGGCAAAGAACTAACTTTATGAGCTAATGTTATGAGGTACCTAGAGCACATGTTTTTCGTAATCACCTGCAAAAGTCTTTGTTTAAAATGAGTTACCAAATGAATTTCTCTTTGGAGCTTTACTGCAATGACCATGATCTGTATATTCATATTGTAAGACTTATTGGTATTTCTTGATATTTTCAATTACATTTTCTATAATCACATAACAAATGGCACTGAATTCCTGCATAATTTGGTGACTTTCTTAAATTAACCTTAAAAATTATTACTGTTAACATGTAAATGATTGTTGTTTTGGGTTGGGGTGGGGGGTGGGTTGGTGTATAATCAACTTTTAGAATACGCATAAGTAATCTTAAATAAATAAAAAATGGTCAAAAAACATGGCTAAGTGCATTTTCTGTCAATCTTTTTTGGTATGATTTATTTCTCCTTTTTAGTTGTCTAATCATTTGCCCACTTTCACGGAAACCATTCGTTTTAGAAGTTGGAAATAAGTCTGGCGAGCGGCTGGAGTGTAGTCCCTCCTGTATCCGACCATCATTTTACATGGGCTTCGCTACGACGATCACTCACGCCAATCCCATTTCTTAAATTTTGCAAATCTTGCTTCCAAAAGCCATATTTAAACTTGTTCATGTTAGATAAATTAACCAACACTAGATTTAGCAATTCATGCCGATTAAACTTACTTTCCAAGATAGCAATGCAAGCCTGCAAAGTTGCCCCTTTAAGGTAAACAAATTGGCTTCCTGTTGCACACGCTTAAAGGCCTGAATTAAACTTTGTTCCACATGCTCGAAACCAGACTTCCTATTCCTCTCCAAGTGCAAATTGTGATTCTGCAAAGTAACCATCTAATTGTAAACAATAATAATGCTAGTTGAAACCACAATTACAAAGTTACAACTAAATATCCAATGAGGCCGTTCAAAGACCATCATACTCCAGATTTTGACTCGTAGAAGACCAACTGTGGATTGATGTTATGCTTATAGCTTTCAGATTTTGACTCGTAGAAGACCAACCGTGGATTGATGTTATGCTTATAGCTCTCAGGAAACCGCTCCTTGATATGAATGAAAGATTTTCAAAGATGAAGATATAGCTAGACTATATCACAAGGGAGAAGAAAAAGAAAAGCACTAATCTTACCAATCGGGGAACCTAATATGTACAATATCTAATCCTCCATCAGTAATTCATTTCAAGAACTAGCAATTCTGGTTAACACCCGAGCTAATCATCAGAACGTTCTTCTGCTAAATCGATTTCTAAGTCAGCTGGATGGCTGATCAAGCTTTATCATACCTCGATGAGGATGGAAATAGCTGATATCAATGGCCAAAAAAAAGGCTGCAGCGCTAGCCAAAATACAATCGCAAAAATGACTTGGTTTCCTATGCATAGTATACACTGCCCTGAACACTGCTGCACCAAGCCACTTCATGCTCTGAGTTTGGCCAGTGAAAAACCCAGCTTCAGGAAGCTCACCGATCTGTATCCACTATCTTGACAATAAGGACTTTCTGACAGAGCCTTGTGGAAGAGTTATAGACCATGACAATAGAACATAAGGTATTCATTGCAGGTACCAATCATCGAAATAACTCTGGAAAAGACCACATTATGAACCTTGCAAAAATGTCAGTTTCGAGGAACTCAATATGTGCAGCTCGCCCAATTAGTGTGTTGAAGTTCCTTCCCTGTGAGGAAGTATCAAAGTTGACATCACAACGCACGAATACCCGATGTTCAGAAGAAGGTGCCCGTATTTGGTCTAAGCAGTTATTCAACATCTCCAGGAAAATTTTGCCTTTTTTGGAGTAGTCGGATGAAGATGCCTGGCACAGCTCAATTCTGGCAGAATGATAAGGAACATATCCATCCTACAATATGAAACCACCCAGTGGGAAAATGAGGGAAGATACAGAACTCATAGGAAAAATAGACCCAATGTATTAGAATTAAAGCGTTTAAAAATATGAAAGCCACAAAGCAAACATCAACACTATGATGGAAAGATTTTAACACCTATATGAGATATTGGCCGCATCAATCTTAGAGATACAGGCATCAGGTTGACTTTCGAGCCCTCCAAAATACAAAAGTAAGTAACTGTATGATACCATATTGCCTACTGTGCTCCCTAGCATACTAAACCTGAAGTCTCAGAAAAGAGAAGAAAAGAACTTTTAAGCACCAAGATTTATACGGTCATCTTCTCTTAATCTATGCTCCCATAAAATGCATATAAAGAAACGAATTCCATAAAGCTTCAAGTCTTGATTCATCAAAGCAATTCTGTGAAAGCCACACAATCTAATGCAAAAACCGAATTTCTATCAAATAGCTTAACATTAAAATTTTAAATTTAAACATTATCTATCCATTAACTATGCAATAATTTGGTTTTTTGGGGACAAGTGTCACCACAATACAGGGAGAGAGGAGAGAAGAAAGGAGACAAAGGAGGAATAACTAAAAAACAGAAAGAAAGAAGGGAGACAAAAGATGAGACAATGAGAAAGGGAGAGAAGTAAGGAAAAAGGGAGCAGGGAGAGATAAGCGAGGGTGAAGAAAAGGATCAACAAGAAAAGGAGGTGAAAGAGAAGGGGAGGCGGCAAATAATAGTTAAAAGAATTAGAATAACAAATTATTTGCATAAACTCTATTTGCATGAGCAACTATACTTTATTGTAATATATATATATATATATATAGAATTCACATAAAATAAAATTAATTATTCATAAGATGCCGTGTACCATAATAAGCATATAATTAATATTTATGATATATATGGTATTAATTGTTGCAATATGGGTCTCTCAAGTCTTAATAAAAGAAGATCACAAAAACAGTGAATCCCATTGGTTATGCGTGTTCATTTTACTGAAAACTTCTTGTTTCATTTGTTTGGCTGATTTAGTGACAACATTTCGTAAACAATTTCGCACTATTTGCTTTCACATTTCCTATGTTACAAAATCTTTTATGATATATCAATTACATATTATTGTACAACAGTTATATATTAATGGACCTGTTTGTTTGGTCTCCTTAGTGTCTTTTTGGTATCTTTTTAGCACTAGTATCAAATTGCTCGTTTAACTGAAATAAAATACCAAAAAGATAGATATTTAATAAATCCTTATACAATAGAGTTATTCGCCCTTTACTTTTGTTTCTTTTAAAAAAAATTCTGATTTTTAAGAATTATCAGCTAAATATTCCTTTTTTTCGCAATAAATAAACCCTTTCTCCATAACCTTTCAGGTTGAAAGTAAGCAAATTTCATCTCCCAAGCTTCATTTCCTAATAACCTTCTTCACCATAGCTACAGTAAGATGCCAAAGAGGCAGATTATCCAGAGGTTATGTTTGAAAACTAAAAACATAAGATACAAATTGTATGGTATCAAACATCAGGTTTCAAATGGACAAAAATCAGACACAAAATATATAGGTAAGATATTGATTAAATATAGATTAAGAAAGCCTAACGAGCCTATAATATGATACTTTTTATAATTATATGAAATGTAATGGAATATAAAATAGGGGGAATTGAAAACAAACATCTTAAACTATAACCCAGCAAGGATACAACTCTCGAACTTACAAAATATTCTTTTAACATCCCGTAAACTCTTATAAATTAGCAGTGTTGAAGGATGTTTGCTCCTTTCGTTTTAAAAAACGTAACTCTCAAAATTTAGAGATGTTAAAGTATAATTCATAAGTTTGGAGTGTATCCACACCAAGGTCAAAGTTTAGGGATATTACTATTATTTGTTAATCTATAAGAATTTAGGGGATGTTAAAATACACTTTGTAAGTTAAGTGAGTGCTTTTGCACCTTGGTCAAAATTTAAAGGGATTATTTGTGTTTTTCCCTATAACAATATTTCTTCTGAAAAAGGTCGAAAACATATATCATTATAGGAAAGGAAAGAGAGGATTTACCAAAAAAGCCTGCTGGCCTCACTGTACAAATACAAAAAGAGGGTAGAGAAAAGGCCAGGCATTTACAACCTCAACCTGAGGTGACCAGTAAAACCGGGCAACATGTAAGCTCTATGAACATAAACATCCTCTGAAAAAACTAAAAATGATATGTGCTGTATTTAGAAATTAAAGAATACAATATCTAACAGTAATTATTAAAATTATATATGATATATATAATATCTTATTCATGCAGTTACATCAGAATAAATTTCATTGTAAATTGAACTTCAGCCTTTAACTACTTCGATTGTGCAAGTACCCTTCTTTGAATTGTTAGAAAGTGCACTTACATACTTGACTGGCACTAAAGACATTGTTCAAAGAAGCCTTCAGTGACAGCTTAAGGAAAAAAATTCACCTCTTGGGGGCACTATGGGTGTCTAATTGACATTTTAGATGCCACAAGGGTATATGAGCATACACAAACATTAAGAGAATATAAGTGCAATTTACTCAATATATAATAAACAAGGCATTGCCTAATTAAAAAATATATAAAAGGCATTGTTATGTGCAGTTTATATTGTATATAACATATCATAATATATGTAATATACAAATATACAATTTGATATTATCTTTTATATTCTAATACTGTATACATTGTAGGAATAGTATTATTATACAACCATGAAATCCAAACCAACAATAAGTTTTTTTCAATATTTACATTTTATTAATATATACACATATTAATTTGTTATGCACAATATGTTAATATATCATTTATAACGGTCCAAGAGAAATATTCAGAAAATGACTAATTGAAATGAAAAAGAAAAATTAATTTCCAGAAATTACTCTGTTGACACTTGACTGGAAAAATCTTTTCAGCTGATTGTAGTGTTTTTTTTTTTTTTTCCAAACAAAAAGAGGGAAATGTTGAAAATGTTTTCCTGGACAATCTGCGCAAAATTTCAAGTGGAAACAATAGATATCATTTAAAGCATGTAGGATAGAGTAATACCTGTGGTGAAGATAGCAGGATAATATTCCTGAAATTCTCCAATGTCTTCTGCTGAAAGAAAGAAAGAAAGATGCTGATTGAGTGTCTGATATTTACCCCAGTTGAGTATAGCCCAAACCACAATATATGCAATCATATAGCAATAAGAGTACAATTATACTCAAATGTGCACAGTAATGGGGTTGTATGAATCTGCCTGTGTGTGCATCAGTGTGCATGCAAGCATCATGTGTGAGAGGAACTATATCTAATCACAATATTAGATCAATACCTTACACAAATTATAAAGGAAAGTATTTTGAAGTTCTGGATCATCTGTGAAAGTTAACTGATGAATACACTGAGTACCCTTCCACTTTTTCAGAATCCATAACCCAGAATTAAATAATGAGTTTGGACAATACAAATATCCCAAGTGAGGACCAGAAATAGATAGATACGTGGAAAGGAATCTCAAGTATGGCTCCATAATGCTCTCTGTAGAGTGAAAGTACACAAATTTTTTGGGTAAGGGTGACATAGACAAATTTACCAATGAAATGTCCAGGGATAAAAAGATATACCTGTTAAGGCAGTTCTTATAATTATATTACCAATGGAATGTCCAACAAAGCTTAGTTTGATATCCCTCAAGCTTCCAGATCTTGAAATCTTATCCATTTTCTTTTTAAGGAAAGATATCACTTCCTGTGCTAACCTCTGTCCCATTTCTCTGAAGTCTCCAGATGTTTTATCTTCATTTGACTCTGACATGAGAAATTCTATCTTTGGATCTAGCAAGAGCCACTGATTTCTAACTTGCCTAAGATCAAGATGGTTTCCCTGCACATGATTGAATCAACGTGTAAGATCAGGTTACATCCCTATGCTAAAAACCCTACAGTACTAAAATAAACAAAGATAAAACAGAGAAAGCCAGACAACTAAACTTGCTAAAGACATGATTCGCCCTCATTTGGTTTAATAAGAGCACTTGATTCCCAATTCAGTGAATTCCTTGTAATTAGTGGGGTGGAGGAATCAAATTTTAGGGGATGGAATGTCAAAAGCTCATATTTTCTACCATAAACATACAATGTGACTATGCTTGCATAAAAAAAACAGTAAGTTGAATTTCCATGGAATCATATGGATGATGCAGAATTGTACTCCTAAAAAAAAAAAAATTAAAATGTAAGATATGGCCATAAATAAATAGGTCAATTAATTTAAGCCAATCATCCAGGATCTCATTGCAACTGATAGCCTCTCACACATGGTTCCTAGGGCATTTGGTGAGATGATTAAAATAGCATTTTATATAACCTAACACTTTTCTTTCAATCAGACAGATAGAATATGTTCAAGATAGAAAGCTATAGCAAAAAAGAGAAACTAGCCATCAAGTATGTCAATCGATTACACAACTATTCAGATTAAAAATTACACCATCATTCTGGGCTTCTATAAGGTCATAGATAACAATCTTCAGAGCACTCTTACAATGGACAGATGACAGCAAGATCACAAAATCTACCTAGGCAAATCAACACTCAATTTCTTACAAACTTATGAGACCACAGTTAGCAAAGGTACATGCTTATGGTATGGAAAGAAGAGACAGTAGGAGCAAAGTTTAAATTATCTTAAGTTGCACTTCCACTTTGCTGGTCAGGTGGAGAAACTTTCTGCTAGTCACTCACTCATAACAGTTTGGCATTTTTGGATGAACTTGCATATTTCTAGATAAATTTGTGTCATATTGTTGTGAAAATGAATTTAGCAGAGAAGATAAAATAAATAAAATATTTGGCAGAAGTTCAAGACAACTCAACATGCCTGAAATCCATGCACAAAAAACAATCTTCAGAACTCGGCCACCCTGCTGCAGTCCAGCACCAGCTGGCTTCTTTCCAGCTTCAATGCCAGGCCCATTGGGTAACCTCAAAGAATCATTCACACCCAAGGGACTGAAATAAGAATTAACACTAAATGTACGCCTTGGTGCATTGATTACCCGTTCTACAATTACAATAGGTATCCGTGATGGATCCCCAAATATATGCATGTCTTGAATTGACCTGTTGTTTATCTGCATATGGAACTTTAGCTGTAACCAACTGCAGATGGCATCAGATTAACATGAAGCAAAAGGGTATGAAATGTGTGAAATGTTACCTTCATTTGTGCAATGCTACGGCGATGAAGTTCAGCACGCATAGCTGCACCTTGGGAAGGCTGCAATAACCAGAAGATGATTCGAGTCATGCCATGACCAAACCATTGGTTTCATCACAAAGATAATGATGAACAAATATGAGTTCTGATTATTACATCATCTGTGAGTTTCCATAAACTTGAACCTCTCTTATGGGCACCACGTGTAGAAGCATCATCAGCCCCACTGTGAAGAAAGTGATGTGGCATCTCCACCTTAGTGTAAACCATCCATATGGACCATTCAGCTCTTCGGTCAATGGCCCATGAATCACGTAAATAATCAAGAATGTTTGTTGTGTTGGCCCTACATAAAGATGAAGTGAGAAAATAAAGTGCTCTAGTTACTAATTAGTAGTCACAATATGATGCTAAAAGCAAAACCTAAACCAGAAATCTTGGGAGCTACCAATCACCCCTCCATCTCCCTCCCCTATCCTTGCTCAGCTCCTATATGCCCTCTCACTCTCCCGCGCCCCACCCCCGAACCCCAACACCCCCACACCCCACCCCACCCCCAAACACACACCCCCCCCAACCCCAAATCCCTCCTTGCCTACCTAACTATGAGATGTGTTTGTTCATTTTACCTAAAATGTAAATGTTGATTCTTGTTTAGAAGACAAGTAAAACAGCTAATAGCAGAACTGGGAATAATGAGAAAAGAGCTGAACCTGTGGAATTTCAAGAAAGTATTCCATAAATATAGCACTTGGTTGCCAAGCAAATGAAAAGAATGAAACAAGGCATCCCTAGGCATGGAATGGAGCACTCCACTTGAAAAAGCAGCATTGCTAGTTGATTTCTGTTCAAAACAAAATTTTCCAGGCCATTAAGAAACAACCAGATAAATGTGTGAACTCTGAAAAATTCTGAGGCATTTTATCGGTCAAGGACCTCAGCACTATTCTGCGGCTTGCCATGCTCTGAATCTTGACCATTCACAATAGCTAATTCAGCCCTCAGACCACGTAGTTCTTCGTCATCCAACTCCGATGAAACATCAGTTAAATCAATATTGCGATCAATAGCTTTGCTCAGATTGCAGCTCTCGAGTAGTATGTCCCTGGCAGCAAGTAATGCTTTCAGAAGTTGGATGTGGTCTTCAGAAGCAAACTGGCCAACAGCCTGGTCGGTACAGAAGATCAACAACCCTTCTTTTTTGCTTATAAGGATAACCAAATACAAATTATTGTAATATTGAATATATAAGCATTGATAAGAAGTTCATCAACATCTTCGCTCAGGTACATTACTGGAAATTTTAGCAAAGAAAGGTAGCAAGCTTGCTCACTCAGCAAGACATAGAGGTGGTGCACATAAAATCAAATAGGAAAATCAACCAAATCTAAACTGCAACCATTTTTCAAAAAACCGCAGCTTTGACTAAGCAACATACAACAGCTATTCCAAAAGAAGCAAACAGGATAAGACAAATGCATGTTGCGAGGGAGTGAGGTGTAACCCTAGATGATAGAAATCAAGTAGGTACCTGACCATATGCAGCGTTTCCTTCACTTTGAATATGATTATTAATACGCGAGCCTCTAAAACGATAAAGATTCATATTAGGAAGACAAATGAACTAGAAGCTGTTCTTTCATAAAATTATGGTAACTAGGAGTAAAAGTTGCATGAATTGAAAATGATTGAAAACACAGAACAGTGTAGATACAGAAGGTGCTGCCTAACCTGGGTGCCCTTGAAGGCATCCTAGAAGAACCAGACTTTAGCAGACTGATGTGCACTGTTGTGTCGACAAGCACAGAGTGGAAAGTATCAAAATGGACAGGACAGTATGAATGTAATCCAAGAAGAGCCTTTGGAGGAATACGGAATTCATGGACTGAAGCAGAACAAGCATCAAAATGAGCCTGCAATCTGGACCTCCAGGTAGTGCAAACAGTCACCATATTATCCACTATACTGTTTACATTCCACCTAACTCTCAACATGCATCGCAAATTTATAAAGCAGGAGATATTCTTTCGTTCATACTAATATAAGATTAAGCTGCTTACCTTCTCTCAGAGATTGGAGCATACATTAGCTCAAATTTTAATATGACAGCAGATGTGGGTGGACCCTGAGAAAAAGTGATCATGTAGAATCTGTCCATCAAATAATATATGCAAACAAAACAATAGGAGAAAAAAAAAAAAAAAAAAAAAAAGAATTCCAACCAAGGAACCACCAAAAATGTAACTGTGTCGTGCTGTTATTTCAATCAAAAGATAGTCATTTTCTACTAAGCACTTAGCAATAGGCATGAAAGCCACCAAAAATAGCTACCCAACATCCTAAACATGGGGAATTGAGAACCTTGCAAGTAAGTGATGACTTGGGAGTAATTTTCAGACTTTAACCTAGTAGTTGCTGCCTTAGTCTTCAAAACTCCAAAGAACTTCATCACTTTATTTATTTTCCTTTAAATGAGTATATGACTTGACTCAAATTGAAAGGTTTCAACACATCACATAGGATGTCATGCTTCAATAATATTCTCAATAGATAGTCGCACAAGTTGGACATAGTAATTCTTCACATGAGCACCTATGGAAAATATTTGATAAGATTTGAGATAAGAATACCTGATATGTACTTAAATTAAAGGAGACCATTATTGACAGGGGAACATCCTGCCTTGCATATTTGATTCGAAATGGTGGTGTAGAGAAACTATTGTCCTCATCATCAATCTTCCATATTCCACATGCTTCTCCAGAGGCATGATCAGGAGCTGCAACTCAGTCGAGATGCTATCCTTAGGTCTCAGTTTAAGTAAGAATGTAGCAAGTTAAAACAAAACAACGTGCAAGAATATAAGAATAAGAACCGTACAGCACAATTTACTAATAGAAAACCATCATTTTTGCTCAATAAAAGAGTCCGGGCATTGAGATGGCACGTAAACATAAAACTGATCAAACATTCCTCCCCTTTAAAAGCCTCACTGAAGAATTGTTTTCCTACTACTGACTTCAATACATAAAAGTGGAAGCAAACCATAGTTGAAAAAATCAATTTGTAGAAACACTCAGATTCAGCTGATATTTCACTTTCAGATGATTTGCTTTCTAATACTTGGGTAAACTAAACAGTTCATGACAAAAAGAAAATAGCAACTAGCTACTGCATCCTTAAAAGAAAGTACCTTCATACTGAACCACCCTGGCCAGAGTTCCAGGAGAACCAAGCTGACTGTCCTCCCATCTCATGGTAATTTTAATTTGATACCACCTGGAACAGATTAAAAGACAGTGTGCAGAACATCTTAACCATCTTAAGTGTACAATTGACAGAACACAAAGAAACACAAACTTGTTGGCTTAAATGATCAGCACATACCCTTGCTGGAAAAGGTCCAGGTTGTGAAATCTGTGAATGTAAATGGCAATTTCTTGGACAGTGTCCATAATAACAGCCGGCTTAACCTTAGCCGGATGCGATTTGGCATCTGCTAACCTCTTTGCTGACAAGTTTTTATTATTCAAACCAATAAACCATCCAATACGCCGTAACATATGTAGTTCAATGTCCCACAATCTTGCATCCCAGCTACTTGTAAGTAGTTATTAATAAGTCCAACATCAATAAAAGATTAAATACACTTCCATCCAATCCCAAAAACATGCACCCCCCTACCTTGGGAAGGTACTGCTGAATGAATCAAAAGGCCCCTTCTTTTTCAGAGCTGATTTTGCAGACTCCACTGCTGATCCAGGTTTAAGCTAGTCTGTACATTGTGCTCCCTGCATCCTTGGATAATCTGAAGACTAAGGTTTGTTAATAAGCAAAGCATTTGCAAGTGCACAATCAAGGCATAATATTACATGGTTCATATTAACTACACATGGCTAACAGTCTAGTGTAACAATAGTATGATATCCCCCACTGCACCGGATGAAACTTCTAGTCACATTGTACATAACTTGAACATACAGAAACCTAACCAATCAAGTGGAATGCCGCCCCACCAAAAAAAAAAAAAGAAAAGGCACCCCATTTGCCTTTATTTGCTAACGGAGTAAGGACAATAGAGCAGACTACCTTCTGATAAATCATCGCATGAATTACTAAGACGAACTCATCAATTTATCCAAAAATTCTCATTCATCTAAATAGCAACGTCCAACAATTAATCCACTACCTTTTAGACCACATTCAACAAATCAGAAATCCTGCAAAATCTACGCAACAATGTAATAACACACACATTCTCCATAAAGAAAAATTACCAACTAGACGCAAGCTAGATCAGTAACGACATAATACGAGCAGCCTCCAACTAGCAATCACACCAGCTGATTCAATCTCCATTTCAACGTAATCACACCAAAAAAAAAGGCACCAGAAAACTAAATTTCTCTTACAACTCCAATGTAGAAGCATATTGCTATCAAAATTAAGCGCAAATATAATAGATTAAGAGATTAACAGCAGATTAAAGAGTGATGAAATGGAGAAACAAGGATAGTACCTTGTTAGATCTGCAGGAGAATGCATTGCGAACACATTGCGATAATTTCTAGGGTTTCAGAGTTGGAATAAGAGAAAAGAAGAAGAAAACAAAGAAAGAACAGTGAATCGCCGAAAGGATAGAAGATAATTGGAAAAATGTGCAATTCGACAGCTTTTAATTTCCAGCTCCCGATTGTTAGTTAGTGTGAATTGTATTTTCTTGTTTTCTTAGCTTAACTTTGTCATCGTATTCTTCGAAAATTTTATGTCTTTCCATATAAGCTTATTTTAAAAAAAAGAAATAATATATAAATTCTGCTTGGCACTATCTTAGTGTCTTTTGAATGGCCCACAGGGTATTAGTTCTCTTAACTCCATGTGTCTCAAATAATTTTTATGATATTTTTAAAATTAAAAGACTTATGGAAGGATATTAGTTTGTTTATTTATAACTTAACCGAAGATCGATAAATGAAATCCAAATTACTCTTCAGACCTTTTTTTTCCCCGAGCTTATACTCTTCAAGACCTTGCTTCGATCATCCTTACTGCTGCTCTACTGCTAGCGCAGCCAATGTATATATACAACTGTTCATGGCAATTACATCAATACTACTATTGGCACCATTAATAAATAAACTAGGAATGATAATAATGGACTCCGACCTGAATGATTTTGCATCTACAAAATCTTAACCTATAGCATAATTCGTTCCATAATCGTATCTACATAAAGCATAAAATCAAATTAAAAATATTAAAAATTTTGATTATAAACGAGTACCTAAACACATATACGACTAGGGCTGTGTAAAAAAACCGACCGAACCGTGAACCAAACCGGACCGCACCTAATCGAACTGAAATTTCGGTTCTTTTTTGAAACGGTTCGGTTCATTGAAGAACAAACGATTTGCGGTTCGGTTCGGGACCATGAACCGAACCGTTTTATATATTAAAAAAATTAAACATATTATTTTTACTCTTAATTGTTTTATTAATGGTACATATCTATGTCACAAATTTTAAAAACAATTATTTTTTTAAAATAAATTAATTGTTTTTTAAATTTTTTACTTAGATATGTGTTAGTCATTAGAATAAAATTAGATTTTTCATAATATGTTTCAATTGTTATGTTATCTATAAGTAAGATAAATTTTAGAATTTAAACTCTAGTATTCTAACTTAAAAAAATTAATTGTTGTAAAATTTTTTTACTTAGATATGTGTTATTCATTAGAATAAAATTAGATTTTTATAATATATTTTAATTGTTATGTTATCTATAAGTAAGGTAGATTTTAGTATTTAACCTCTAGTATTCTAACTTTTGCATATTTCTTTTCCATTTGTCTTACTAATTAATCTAGTTCTATTATTTGGTTACTTATTGATTTATATAATTGGTAATATGTTAGTTAGAAGCATACAACGAATTACATTTTATGTCTTATATTGAGATAAAGTCTAGTAAATCATTATAGTTTAAGATAATTCAAAAAAATGAGACTAGTCATAGTTATAATTTTATAATGGATGAAATCTTTTCCTTCCTATAAGTTTTACATGTTTATTTGATAAAATGATTAATTTTAAATATGATTGTTTATATTTGCATTAGTGATAAGAAATATGTAATTGAAGTTTTTCGATATAATATATTTTTTATTTTATGAAAAAAAGGTTCGAACCGCGAATCGAATCGTATCGGACCGTTTTTTTTCGGTTCGAAAAAATTACGAACCGAACCGTATAGTTAGGTTCGAATTTAAAAGAAAAACCGAATCGTAAATTATGGTGCGGTTTGGTTCGAGATGCAAACCGAACCGAACCGTACCGTGCACACCCCTATATACATTAGCTTATTAAACGACTTAATACATGAGTTTAGATGCTAAACTTGAAGTCGGACACATTCGTAAACACATTTAATCAATTTATTAATCATGTTAAATATTATTTTATACAAACTTGTTTATCATTTTACCTAGGTTGACTGTTCGGTCTTAGGAGCACTATTTAACGCGGCATCACTTCTACTACAATTACTACCTTCACAATTATCATCACACTTTCATCATCGTTATTTTTTTTACCACCACTAGCATCAAACACCATTTGATGATCACCACCACCAATCTTGTTGTTGCTACTACCACCATTATATTGCCATGATATCATTATTATTATTTCATCATACTTTCATTATCTATTACAACCAACTTCCCTACTATTGCCATCAATACTACAACCTTACCATCAGACCACCAACACTAGACTACGATCATCTTAACCATGCTTTAATACTAGAGTTGTGCAAGTGGGCAAGGCCCATGGGTTGGCCTATTTACTTGTTAAAAAAAGGGGGTTTAGGGCCAGCTTTTTTTTAGCCCTTTTAAAAGCAGGCCAAAAAAACCCGGCCCATTTAACTCGAGGGCCAAAGCGGGCTAGCCCGTGATGGGCTAGGCTGGCTCGCTAACTAAATAAAAAATAATAATAATAAAAACTTAAAAGTGTTGAAAAAAATTCAAAACGAAAATAAAAATAACAAATTAAATAAAAAAATCAAATTCGCACGTAACAATACTGAGTATTCCTAACATAAATACATAATTCATAAAAGTAATAGTCAATGACATTAAAGGAGAGGACTTAAACAGACATACACACACACCCACCAAAACCCTAGGTCTTCCTCTTTACCACTACACTCCACGGTTTGATTTATCATATTGTTGCTCTAAGGTAAGTTTGATTCTATTATCTCCTCCTCTCTCTCTCGATTCTATTATTATTTACTAACTAATAGTCTGATACGTTTTTGAAATGTGTTGTATGTATGTATTAACAATATTTTTTGGGTTGTTTGTTAGTGGGATTTCCCACTTTAATAGCTAACTATTAGGGTGTGGTTATTTGTTGATGTAGATCATGGTTAGGGTTATATTTTTTTTTGGTGGTGTACATATGTTTTTATAGGTTTTTGTTCTTTGTTTCAAGCTTTTGCGAGATCACTGTGCTTTAAATTGAATGCTAAACCCAAAAAAAAATTAAAGTTGTTGCTGTCAATGAGTAAATATTTATTTATCCATGGCTAGTATCGAATCTTTTCAATTTAGATTAGCTATATCTTACAAAAAGCTTTCATTGACTTTCACAAATCAAAGTTCAACAGCTTGCAAATGATCCTGTTGAATTACTAAAAATGTTACAATTAGTCCAACCAACCTTAGAAACCTAAGTTCCAAGCCTATCAAATAAAAATTTTCTATATCATCCCAATATATGTACCTAATTATGAATTCATTATGATACTAATCCAAGTATCAACTCAAGTTATCAGTAGATCTAGTCTAATTTAATATGATGCAATATTAAGTTAGATAAAATACTTTAGGATTTGGTTTCGGTGAATTCAATGACGGTCAGTTGATGTAAAGACCCGACATGCTCAATTCTCAAATTAAGCATACCAAGTCCCCAACCACGTATAACTCTTACGAATTATACGTAAGGTTGTCTTAAAAGAAGGTGTTTATGTTGAACATTGCTATTTAATTTTAGATTATGAAATCGTTTAGTTAGATTCTGGCAATAACTGGATTTAGCAGCGGAAAAATAAACTTTAATAAAAACGTTTCTACATAAAAGCATTTCAAACTTCCACTATTGAAAGTGGAAAAACTTTCATTTAGATAAATATTTACAAAAGCTTATTTACAAAAACACGGGCACTAACAAGCCCTTAAATGAAAATACAATTTATAAATAAATCCAGTCCTCTTACAAAAAAACAAAAGAAGAAACAAAATACAAATATCTCGATCCTATCACACTTCACTCATTCTCCCATATCTTCAGAATCGCCCAAAACCCGGGACAAACATCATCACATCAATCATCATCACCATCACCATCCTCATCAACATCAACATCAACAATAATAAGAACAACAACATCAACAAGAATTCATCATCATCAACTTCATCAGCATCATCAATAACAACAAACCTGTAAAAAGAATAACAACAACAATAATGAGCCGGAGCCCAGTACACAGTAACAATCACACACGGAGTGGCACACGAGCTTAACTAAATGCAATGCACAATCAAAATTATTATCTTTCTTTAAAAAAACAAATCAACAATGGAGCACTCACTCCGGACAAGCCAATGGGAATGGGGGTCCTGAGTAACAGCAGCTCAGGGGGTTGATATAGATAGACCGGATATCTATATCTCCTATATCTAACCGATAAAGAATATTAATAGCATCATCTAGGGTTCACACTCCTTTATACACTCCACTTATCCCGGTCTATAACATCAATTAGTTCAACGGTCCCATACCCGTGAACTAAAACATATTATTTCCTCCCGAGCCTAAGTAAAGAATATACCGATACAGTTAACCCTATTAGCTACCCACTTAGCCAATAAAAGAAACCACCATTGCATCATGGATTTGATCATTGCATCATGACAAAGGATTGGGCTAAGTGCCTAACTACCGTGCCATTGCATCATGACAAGGTTGTCGCTCCCCGGATCCGGATTCAACGACGTAAAGCACAACCAACACTCATCAATTATTAAGCCGTCTTTAAGTTCTTAATCCATTTAGGATGCCTATCCTATCAATCATCACGCAAGTTACTGCGTACCTTGAATATGAAATCCAAACAGAGTCTCAGAAGGTAGAGTAGAAGCTATCTCAGAAGATATATCTCATATCTACCACTGGTTCAAGAAACAACTCTTATAAGAACTAAACCAATATCCACTTCAACAAACTCATACAAGAACTTATATCAATTATTCACTAATCTCTAACTCATTTTATTAAATCCTATTTGATCAGACACTAATGTGGAACCCCACTATGGCTGCGAATATCGCCCCGCCAAAATATGGACAGTTCTCCTTTGTCTGTCAAAGAATTCTTTCTCTTTGTTTATGTGTTTTATTACAAAAGCAACAAGAATTCATAAACCAAAAATTCATTTTCCAAGTAAACACACATTTGAAACAACATATTCCCCATATTATTCAAAGATCATCCTAATTCATTCATCTAAGCTAATTAATAGCTATTAACCCATTTTAGCTTAACATTAGCCAAATTGATTAAAATTAGTCATTTACTAAGCAAGTTGATCAAACTATATCAATCTAATTCATTTTAGCTTAGTAAAGTTCATTAAGTCAAATTGACTTAGATTAATTACTAATTCATTATATATCTAAGATCTAGTCACTTAATCCCAAGTTAGCTTAAACCTAGCCAAATTCATCAAAGTTAAACAATCTAATCCATTTTAGTTCATTCAAGTTCATTTAGTCAAGTTGAACTAGGTTTGTTAACTAAGTTCATTTTATAACTAACTTCTAGATTTAATCTAATTTTGTTAAATCTATAAATCTACTTAACCCATGTTTAATTACATGAATTAATTCACTTAACACATCAAATATCACTTATCTATCTCATTTTAGCTCAAAAAGATCCATTTCCTAAGCAAAAACACATTTAACAAACAAAAACAAGTTTTAACTTTGTTTTGGAAAGTGTTGCAGCTGGAAAGAATCAAAATTTAAGCATCTATACTTTTCGAATTTGTAAAAACTCAAAACATAAAAATTATAGATCTCTTTTTAATCTTTCCAACGCAACTTGAATCACCTCAATCGGAGGTCGTATGAAAAAGTTATGACTAATTTACAAAACAGTGTCGCAACAGGGAAAACTATCCGAGAGCGAAACGCCCTAGCAAACGGGGCCGTTTGGGAGACCGTTTGCACTCAGGGAAAATGAAATTTTTGATCCGAGAGCGCAACACCCTTGCAAACGGGGCCGTTTGCTCCAAACACCCCCCCAAACGGGGCCGTTTGCACCAGCGTTTGACAGATTTCGCGAATTCCTTGTTTCAAACACGAATTTTACAAAATTTTTACACTTCAAACCTTCCCAAAACACTTTCCAACCATCATACTACACCCTACATACATTCTAACATCCTCAAACATGCATAAACTTCACATTCACCACATCAAACATCTCAAACTTCATCAACCTCCATAAACACTATTCATCATCTTCTTCCTCATCAAAACCCAACTTCCATCAACCATGAAAGCAACAAATACATATATAAACAGCACTCTCAACTCATTTCAACATCAATTCATCAATTAAACAAGTAAACAACAAGTAAAAAAAAGAGAAATAGAAAACGAAAACTTAGCTTTTTGAGTCTACTCATGCAATTGCTTCTCCTTCTTCTTAGGGAAGCTAATTCTACTTGATTCCTCCTTTCCTCTTATTGAGTTTGAGATTTATGTGTTGGATTTGGAGAAAGAAAGGAAGAAAGAAGGAAGAAGAAGAAGAAAAGAAGAAGAAGAGAAGAAGAAAAAAAAAGAAAGAAAAGGGAAAACAATAAGAAAAGGAAAAAGAATGGCAGAAAGGAAATAAAAGAAAAGAAAAGGATAAGACTAAATATATATTTATTTTAGAATAGGATATAGTTTAGAACTATCAGATCAATATCTATAGTTCCAGAAGTATTTAAAAGTTTGTTTCCGAATCAATATGTTAGAAATTAAGAACTTGCAATAAGAACTTAATTTGAGAATTTATTTTAGATAAAAGATATTTAATTTGAGTTCGGGTTTAAGAACTGATATTTTAAGATAAGCAAATGAACTCAAATTTTACTGAGATTTAGGAATTAGTGTTTAGGCTAAGAATCAAGGATTTAGGAATTCTCTAAACATTTTTAGAACATGTTTAGAGATTTTAGGAATTTCAAATCTCAAAATCAACTTAATTATTAGCTAATTAAATTATATCAACTTGTCTAATTAAATCCTATTATTCATTTGATTTATTTAATCTATCTAAACTCAATTTCTAATCTTGGTGAAGATTTGGGGTATTTCATTCTTCCCACCTTACAAGAATTTCGTCCTCGAAATTCACTTAACTTTTGTTGATAGAAGACATATCATATCTTTTTCAAACTTTGTTATCTCAAAACCTTTTATCATTTAAAGACTTTTACTTAATCTTTATGGTTCCATTACGCTTCTTTGCGCACTTTGATCATTTTCTTTAAATTTTGTTCTTATACTTCTTCATTTTGAATTATTTGGAAAACATATATAAATTTCAAATTCTAGTGTATATGATTATTGTCAAAAGGATTTTGAAGTTCTATTGGATATTTTTCATTGTCTTTGATTTCAGAAACATATTGGGATTTTGAATCATTTTTCCTTGATCACTATATTTGAAATTTTTTCATTTTCTTTACAAGAAACATTTTGATATTCGAGTTTCATTGATTTCATTCTTTTCTTGAAAATCATTTGTTCATGTTTTGATTTTAAGATTTTGAAAACTTTATTGTCTCTTTAACTTACTCAACTGATTTTCCATGCAACTTCAAAATATATAAAGCAATAGGAATTAGTTTAGCGATTTTAACCCTCCATTGACTCGATTTTAAGAAGACTCAGACCCAAACAAAAACAACAAACCACTCTGACTCACTTATGTATCTCACCTTGAGATAACAAACAACGACAATACCTACATAAAAGAAACAAAAGACATAACAAAACGACTCAACAATGAGGGTTATAAACACACTATTCCATTCTTACTTGCATATATATATATCAATTTGCATATGAAACATACAGTATCCGAATTCTTTTAATGATCAAAGATGTTATGTTTGGTTTTCATCTTGATATGGTAGTAATCAAGACGTTTCATTTCATTTTGGATCGCATATATATATGAAATCAATTTTATTTTGGATCGAGAATATGGAATCGATGATATAGGATTATCTATTCATTGTTTTAGGATTTCAAGTCTTGGTTTCCATTTTGACAAGATATTAACTTTTGAAAAATTCTTAAATACTTTTACCCTTGATATACTTAGGATATTTCTTCAATTATCTCATTTTAATCTTTTGATTTTAGGAAAACCTTGTATTTGATTTAGATTTGATAGTTAATTTGAAATTTCGATTTTGCTAGATCATTAGATTTTTTTTTTTTTTGACATATGTTATCGTATTAATAGAGATTGGATAGATTGAAATTTACTTCCCAATCTAATTGAAATTTGAAATGATTCTTTTCATTTTGAGTTTTCTTTTCCACTTGATTTTAATTTATATCTCTCACATATATAAATTTGATATGTAAAGGTTGATTTGATATTTCAAATTTTCTTTTCTATTTGATTCTCTTCCTTTGTCAACATATCAACAAATTAGACTTAAGAGAGGAAGAAAGGAAATTCCTATTATAGTCTATCAAATTTTATTTAAACAAAAACATTTATGCAAAACACATACATCAATCACTTAAAGTCTACTTTCAAATTTTAAAGGATTTATGGGGGTAAATCCTAATGTTGGTCTAGATCATTTGTGCTCTACTTATATTTAGCAAGTTAAGTTAATTTCAATTTACAAGCAAGCATCAAACAAGCACTCACAATTACAAACAAAACACACAACAACACACATACATTCACCATTACATTATAAAAGAAATCAATGTAAAAGAACATATATATACATAAACAACGCATAGGAATCATGCAATGTTCATTTTATAAGCAAGCATTAAACATACTATAAGACAAATCAATTTAAAAGAAACACGTATATATAAACAATGCATAGAAATCATACAATACTCATTTAAGCTCATTTTCAAATATCAACAAAAAATAAATTTGAGCCAAGTTGATTAATTTTAGTGTGACCAAATCAATTTTATTAACTACTAACTAATGGTTTATCAAACAAAAAACAATAAACAAGCAAACAAACAAACCGGATTCCCAAGCTTTCCCGCACTCAACTCACCGATTCTAAAACGTAACCTAATTCATTATGCAAAAAGAAATGTTCAAGATAAACATTGCTCTGATACCATTTGTAAAGACCCGACATGCTCATTTCTCAAATTAAGCATACCAAGTCCCCAACCACGTATAACTCTTACGAATTATACGTAAGGTTGTCTTAAAAGAAGGTGTTTATGTTGAACATTGCTATTTAATTTTAGATTGTGAAATCGTTTAGTTAGATTCTGGCAATAACTGGATTTAGCAGCGGAAAAATAAACTTTAATAAAAACGTTTCTACATAAAAGCATTTCAAACTTCCACTATTGAAAGTGGAAAAACTTTCACTTAGATAAATATTTACAAAAGCTTATTTACAAAAACACTGGCACTAACAAGCCCTTAAATGAAAATACGAATTTATAAATAAATCCAGTCCTCTTACAAAACAAACAAAGAAGAAACATAAAATATAAAAGTCATCTTCGTCCTATCAACTTCACTCATTCTCCCATATCTTCAGAATCGCCCAAAACCCGGGACAAACATCATCACATCAATCATCATCACCATCACCATCCTCATCAACATCAACATCAGCAACAATAATAAGAACAACAACATCAACAAGAATTCATCATCATCAACTTCATCAGCATCATTAATAACAACAAGACCTGTAAAAAGAATAACAACAACAATAATGAGCCGGAGCCCAGTACACAGCAAACAATCACACACGGAGTGACACACGAGCTTAACTAAATGCAATGCATCAATCACAAGTTATTATCTTTTCTTAAAATAAACAAATCAACAATGGAGCACTCACACTCCGGAACAAGCCAATGGGAATCTGGGGTCCTGAGTAACAGCAGCTGCTCAGGGGGTTGATATAGATAGACCGGATATCTATATCTCCTATATCTAACCGATAAAGAATATTAATAGCATCATCTAGGGTTCACACTCCTTTATATACTCCACTTATCCCGGTCTATAACATCAATTAGTTCAACGGTCCCATACCCGTGAACTAAAACATATTATTTCCTCCCGAGCCTAAGTAAAGAATATACCGATATAGTTAACCCTATTAGCTACCCACTTAGCCAATAAAAGAAACCACCATTGCATCATGGATTTGAGTCATTGCATCATGACAAAGGATTGGGCTAAGTGCCTAACTACCGTGCCATTGCATCATGACAAGGTTGTCGCTCCCCGGTTCCGGATTCAACGACGTAAAGCACAACCAACACTCATCAATTATTAAGCCGTCTTTAAGTTCTTAATCCATTTAGGATGCCTATCCTATCAATCATCACGCAAGTTACTGCGTACCTTGAATATGAAATCCAAACAGAGTCTCACAAGGTAGAGTAGAAGCTATCTCAGAAGATATATCTCATATCTACCACTGGTTCAAGAAACAACTCTTATAAGAATCTTAACCAATATCCACTTCAACAAACTCATACAAGAACTTATATCAATTATTCACTAATCTCTAACTCATTTTATTAAATCCTATTTGATCAGACACTAATGTGGAACCCCACTATGGCTGCGAATATCGCCCCGCCAAAATATGGACAGTTCTCCTTTGTCTGTCAAAGAATTCTTTCTCTTTGTTTATGGTGTTTTATTACAAAAGCATCAACAAAGAATTCATAAACCAAAAACATTCATTTTCCAAGTAAACACACATTTGAAACAACATATTCCCTATATTATTCAAAGATTATCCTAATTCATTCATCTAAGCTAATTAATAGCTATTAACCCATTTTAGCTTAACATTAGCCAAATTGATTAAAATTAGTCATTTACTAAGCCAAGGTGATCAAACTATATCAATCTAATTCATTTTAGCTTAGTAAAGTTCATTAAGTCAAATTGGACTTAGATTAATTACTAATTCATTATATATCTAAGATCTAGTCACTTAATCCGAAGTTAGCTTAAACCTAGCCAAATTCATCAAAGTTAAACAATCTAATCCATTTTAGTTCATTCAAGTTCATTTAGTCAAGTTGAACCTAGGTTTGTTAACTAAGTTCATTTTATAACTAACTTCTAGATTTAATCTAATTATTTGTTAAATCTATAAATCTACTTAACCCATGTTTAATTACATGAATTAATTCACTTAACACATCAAATATCACTTATCTATCTCATTTTAGCTCAAAAAGATCCATTTCCTAAGCAAAAACACATTTAACAAACAAAAACAAGTTTTAACTTTGTTTTGGAAAGTGTTAGCTGGAAAGAATCAAAATTTAAGCATCTACTTTTCGAATTTGTAAAAACTCAAAACATAAAAATTATAGATCTCTTTTTAATCTTTCCAACGCAACTTGAATCACCTCAATCGGAGGTCGTATGAAAAAGTTATGATTAATTTACAAAACAGTGTCGCAACAGGAAAAACTATCCGAGAGCGAAACGCCCTAGTAAACGGGGCCGTTTGGGAGACCGTTTGCACTCAGGGAAAATGAAATTTTTGATCCGAGAGTGCAACACCCTTGCAAACGGGGCCGTTTGCTCCAAACACCCCCCGCAAACGGGGCCGTTTGCACCAGCGTTTGACAGATTTCGCGAATTCCTTGTTTCAAACACGAATTTTACAAAATTTTTACACTTCAAACCTTGTCCAAAACACTTTCCAACCATCATACTACACCCTACATACATTCTAACATCCTCAAACATGCATAAACTTCACATTCACCACATCAAACATCTCAAACTTCATCAACCTCCATAAACACTATTCATCATCTTCTTCCTCATCAAAACCCAACTTCCATCAACCGTGAAGGCAACAAATACATATATAAACAGCACTCTCAACTCATTTCAACATCAATTCATCAATTAAACAAGTAAACAACAAGTAAAAACAAAGAGAAATAGAAAACGAAAACTTAGCTTTTTGAGTCTACTCATGCTATTGCTTCTCCTTCTTCTTAGGGAAGCTAATTCTACTTGATTCCTCCTTTCCTCTTATTGAGTTTAAGATTTATGTGTTGGATTTGGAGAAAGAAAGGAAGAAAGAAGGAAGAAGAAGAAGAAGAAGAAGAAGAAGAGGGAAACGAAGAAAAATAAAAGGGAAAGAAAAGGCAGCCAAAACAATAAAAGAAAAGGAAAAAAATGGCAGAAAAAGAGAAATAAAAGAAAAGAAAAGGATAAGGCTAAATATATATATATATATAATATGTTTAGAACTATCAGATCAATATCTATAGTTCCAGAAGTATTTAAAAGTTTGTTTCCGAATCAATATGTTAGAAATTAAGAACTTGCAATAAGAACTTAATTTGAGAATTTATTTTAGATAAAAGATATTTAATTTGAGTTCGGGTTTAAGAACTGATATTTTAAGATAAGCAAATGAACTCAAATTTTACTGAGATTTATGAATTAGTGTTTAGGCTAAGAATCAAGGATTTAGGAATTCTCTAAACATTTTTAGAACATGTTTAGAGATTTTAGGAATTTCAAATCTCAAAATCAACTTAATTATTAGCTAATTAAATTATATCAACTTGTCTAATTAAATCCTATTATTCATTTGATTTATTTAATCTATCTAAACTCAATTTCTAATCTTGGTAAAGATTTGGGGTATTTCAGTTGAATTGTTCTTGCAAATATGAAGAATGTAGATGTTAGTGATTTGAGTTTAGTTATTTTAGTTCCAAAATTGTTGCAAGTTCATTGGAATCCAGATTCCTTTACATTTCATATTCTAATTATGTTCGTGAAATTTGGTATAAATCATAAATGTGGTCGTTGTCTGTGATATAATATTTTCCTAGAGAGAAACGCATTCCTTGTTTCATTTTTGGTTTCATGATCCATTTTATTATGCTTGCATCCTTTTCTGTTTTCTTTCATTCTGCCTTCATGAAATGTGAATAAAAAATATAGCTTCAATATTACAACACATCTAACAGTTGCGATCCTAATGTAATATGATAAATGGAGGGGACATAGATTTGCATCTTCTTTACAGCTAGAATTAGAACTTTAGGTTTATGTTATATAGGATTTACTCATTATGAATAATATAATGGTTTTACTTACCACAAGAAGAAATAATATGGTGGCTTTTTAATAATGAATAGCTATATAAGCTATTATAGGAAGGAATTAATTCACCTGGTAGTAAAATGAGACATAAATCTTGTATTCCTCAGTTGGTTAGGAGTTGGGTACTAAGAAGCTTATCGTTGTTGGTTTGATCCGTCTAGCATGCAATGCATATCAGGGAAGCATTTTAGCATTTTTTAAAGAAAGGTGTAAAACGCCATATGGTGCTCACCCGTTGGCCGTTGACTTAGTCAACTTCTTCTTCTTCATTAAGCACAATTCCTACACTCAAAAATGCATAAAATAGATGTCTAATCAGCTTTATTCTTCACAAATGTATATGAGTTAACATTAATTAATTATTTCATGATGTGTATTGATCAATTGTATTGCAACACATTGTAAATAAATTATTGATTCTATTTTTTATAGTAAAATATTCTTACATTTGTCTTTGTGTTTCTATTTATAGAATGGATGATAATACTGGCCACGACACTACCATCCTTGATGTGAATGATCAGTCTAATGCCTGTGAAGTATCCATGGGAATATCTTTAGAATCTGGAGAACCTAAAGGTAAGAGAACTAGACTAAATACTTCTATTGTTTGGCAAGCATTTACAAAAATTGGAATAAGAGAAGACGGTAAAGAAAGAGCTGAATGTAGTGGATGTAGAAATAAATATGTTATTGGTGGATCATATGGCATATCACATCTACAACGACATATGGATAAGTGTCGTTCACTTCCCAAGTCTCGTGATGTAAGTGAAATGATAATAGATCATGCTAGAAAGTTAAGGTCTAGAAAACCAGATTATAAACATGCTCGTGATGTTTTTTGACAATGGCAATTATAGAACATGATCTTCCTTTTTCATTTATTGAATATAGAAGAATTATAGAGTTTATAAGGGTTTTCTATCCTGAATATAATTCCATTTCTTGAAAAACAACTACATTAGATGTGCAGAAATTGTACTTAGATGAAAAGCAGAAGTTAAAGCAAGTTTTAGAGGGGATTCCTAGTAGGGTTTGTTTGACATCTGACTTATGGATTGCTACCACAAACGAGGGCTATATATGTTTGACTGCCCATTTTGAAGATTAAAATTGGAAGCTTAATAGTAAAATACTTTCTTTCTGTTATATGCCACCTCCACATACAGGATTTGAATTATCAAAGAAAATATATGATTTTTTGAAAGATGGGGGTATAGATAAGAAAGTATTTTCTCTTACCTTGGATAATGCTTCTGCTAATGATTGCATGCAAGAGTTCTTAAAAGATCAATTAAAATTGCATGGTGGCTTATTGTGCGAAGGCGAATTTTTTCATGTTAGATGTTGTGCTCATATACCACACTTGATTGTGAAAGAAGGCTTAATAGTAGGTAGTAAGGCTTTACATAAGATAAGGGAGAGTGCAAAGTATGTCAAGGGATCAGAGAGTAGAATGAAAAATTTTTGGGAGTGTGTCAAACAAGTTGGCAATATTGATATAGGTGTTGGGCTATGTTTGGATGTTTCCACCAGATGGAATTCCACTTATCTTATGCTTGACAGTGGACTAAAGTATCGACGTGTTTTTTCTTGCTTTCAATTGAATGATTCAAATTGCAAATATTGTCCATAAGAAGAGGAGTGGGAAAGAGCACAAATGTTGTGCTATTTTTTGTGTCCCTTTTATGTTATCACGAATTTAATGTCTGGATCAACTTACCCAACTTCAAATTTGTACTTTTTACAAGTTTGGAGAATTAAATGTTTGTTGAAATGAGAATAAGACGAGTGGGGACACTGTGATAAGAGACATGTATATCAAATGAAACAAAAATTTTATAAGTATTGGAGGGAATATACTGTTTTTAACACTGGAGCTGTCCTCAATCTTTGTATGAAGTTCTCCTTTTTAAAGTTTTTCTTTAGTAATTGATCCCTTTACTTGCAAGAGAAGTTGGCCAAAGTGAGGAGCAAGTTATATAAACTTTTTGAAGAATATGACAAAAGCAAGGCAGGTAAAGCAAGTTCCAATAGCTCTCTAGTTGAATCTTCTAACATGATCAAAGACTTCTAGGAGGAGGAGGTAAAACTAGAGCAGACAGAGCATTTAGAAAAAGTTTAGGCCTTGATCTTGCTACTCTTAGTGTAAGTTCAAAAATCACTTTATTTAATTATTCATTTATTTATTTTTAATAATGTATGTTATTAAATGATTAATATTGATAATTGTTTTTGTTTTATTTTTTCCCCAATTATTTAGGAGTATTGCCAAGTTGAAGTGGAGACTATCGGTAAGTCTTCCTTAGATCTTTATTTAGAAGAACTGCTAATGGATTGAATTTCTATTTAGAGCTAGATGTATTAGAACATTGGAAGACTCAACATCAAAGGTATCCAGATTTGTGTACAATGGCTTCTGATGTGCTCAGTATTCTAATTACTACAGTAGCATATGAGTCTGCATTTAGTATTGGTGCTCGTATTCTTACTAAGTATCGGAGTTCACTTCATCCTGATAATTTTGAAGCTATAGTATGTACACGTAATGGGTTATGAGGCTATGCTTTGGGAGGTAGTTTCTTCGAGTTAATAATATTTAACTTAATTTATGAATTTTACCTTTTCTTAATATTTTAATCTAATTTATTGCATTATTTTATCAACTGTATGTGAAAATGCAAGGCAACTTGAGGTAACATTATCAAGGCCGGATTCTAACGTGGCTATTGATGATTGATGGATGGACATCTTTATTGTCTTCTATCAGCTATCTGGGTGGTTGAATAATTGTATTTGAGTTATGACACTTAGCTTGCTGGCCTATTATATGCAAATTGTAGCTTTTGAATGAAGTTAAGAGGACTTTTGGGTTGGAGAAATGATATCACATATTATATGTTTTATGTATAAATTTTATGGAAGTATTTTGTTGAACGATGAATACATTAAGCTTTTAAGGACCACTCATGATTGTAGATGAAAAAAAGATAAAATGTGTTTGTTCAATTGCACTATATTGACATTTTGGTTATTTACCATCACTATTGATATATTTAATTACATGACTACATTGCGAGGAGCAGTTCAATCCATAAATTCATCTTGAATAGGCTACTTGAATGATTGAATCTATATGTTTGTGGTCAGCTATTATGAGTACATATTATTTTTCAATTTTAATTCTTATAAATGCATTTAGAATTGTAATTTAAGGTAAGCTATAATTTTTATTGCATGATTAATTCTTTTATTCTCTTCAAAAATTTACATGTTTTCTTTCATTTCATAATGTCATCATCATTTCAATAATGTTACCATTATGAGAGTAAATTATGTTGACATAATTTAAGCATCAAAATTATATAATTCATTAGAGTATATTACATTGACATAGTAAGTGGGTCGGCCCATTTAACCCGTGGGCCAAAAAGGGCCGAGATAGGGCCAGGAAATTCTAGCCCGTTTATTAAATGGGCTAAGATTTCTTGGCTCGTTTAGCCCATGGGCCAAAGCAGGCCGCCGGCTCGACTCATTTAGCCCATTTGCCCCGCTCTATTTAATACTACCAGTATCAACACTACCACCACTAATAGTGACACTAATGTCATTATACATCCACTCAATTATCGCGAAGTTAGTGGTGGTAATGGTTCATTGCAATAATGACAATTGTGATAGCAAAAGTGGTAATGGTAGTGGTGGTAGTAGTAATGATAGTTCCATATTGGTGTAATAATCAATGGTGTTAGACCTAGACTAAGAGTTGACTCGGACATACTAAGGAGTCAGGAGTCAAACCAGGCTTAACCACAGTTAATGAAAAATAAAATTTTATGCTATATCCTAATTATGAAAAAATGAATAATTAAAAAATTTGGAAATTTAGTTACTTGAATGTAAGTTACACAAATCAAAATAATTATATATAAATACAATTAAGATACAATAAATTAAATATAAATAAGAAACACATTGTTGAAACAAAACTTTAATAAATTACACACCGTTTGATGGGTTAGACAAAACAAATTTTTTGTAAGTTTAAACACAATGATAGACAAGTACAAGTAAAAACAACCACATGATATAAGGAAACAAATAGAACCTCGAAGATAGGAAAAAAAAAAAAAGAAAATCCACTCGACAATCCGCTCCATACCCATTGAAAATCAAAGCAATTGCTAAACCCTAAATCTAATCAACCCGGTTCCCCATCGCAAATAAAAACCCACATGAGCTAAAGCTATCAAGTCAACTCACCTAGCCTCCATCAAACAAAACTTATCTTCTTTATCACCATGAATAAACTGTAACCCTAGCCATTTGACCTTAATTAAATCCAAATGTAGACCCAACATCTTTTTCACCGAACATAACCTTAAACAACCCATAGCCACTTTCTTCATCAAACTCCAAATCAATTCGTGAATTACCTTAAACCAAATCCACCGAACTTAAAATGTGCAGATAGAATTCAAAGAAAGATGGCAAATATCTTTATAGAAATTAAAAAAAAAAAAAAAATATGCAAGTTGCGGCCTGACATTAGGGGATGGATGGAACTAAGTTTGAATTCCATTAACCATACCCGCCTACTTATCAAATATAAATATAAGACCCAATGTCATGTTTTTCACATGGTCTATGGAGCATTTTCAATTTCTTCAGATAAATTATAAGAGTTCCCACGATCCTTGGACTAAACCAAATGCTGAGTTAGAGAGACAAAGAATAAGGGAGTAGCTTACTTTACTTTTTTGCTTTTTTAAATTTTTTATGAGTTACGCATTATGACCAGAATGGCCTAGTGGGGTCAACTAGGTTATGGTTGAAATTAACCATATCACCAGGTTTGGTCGGTTCAACCCAAAAACAGGCCACTAGTTGGAACTGGCTCACTTTTAAGGTCGATTCTGGTTTAATCCAATCGAACTTGCCTGTTTAGTCTAGTTTGACAACATTGGTAATAATGATGGTAGTTTAGTGATAGCAGTGATAATGTGATGTCCTAAGGGCAATATAGAGTGGTGGTGAAGGGTCATGGTGGTGTATTAGGTTATGTGATTCTATACCTATCCCTAACATAAGGTGTTAATGTAATGGTGGTGATAACACTTAAGTTGTAACCTAAATATAGGGATATGCACAACCCGTCTCGTGTCCATATGAGACATGGACATGCTAAGGCTTAGAACCATCTAATATCCACAATAAACACCATAAATACTTTAAAATCTATCATACATTAATGATTATGAACAATACTGGTGTTAAACTTATGTGTTTTGATGAGGAAATTAGTTACATAATTAACGACTTAATTATGCTAAGTTTTACTTAATTGGTTAAACAAGTTTGATGAATAAAATGTGTTGAAAATGTGCAAATATTTGCATTTGCATTTATTTTTGTTCAATTTTTAGCAGAATTCTATAGGTCGGATTATACTGGCTTGTGTACCAGTTCACCAGTATAATATTTTTCAATGCAATAACTTTCTGTGGTGTAGCCAAGGTATGGGATTCTTTTTTATATGCCAACGGATAGGTTTTTAGGCCGACTCACCAGTAAGGTCAAAACTAGTTGTTAGAGACCATTAATTGAAATCGAATGAGGAAGGAAAAAACGCCAACAACCATATTTTTGTTAGAGCTTATAAATAGAAGTTCTTAAGGAGTTTCTAAAGGTTGATAGAGATTATTTATTGCAAATAAAACATTGTATACACTCTCTAAAGTATATGTTAATTCTATTACTTTTGGTGAGAAAGAGAGTTGAGTAATGCTAGTGTTCTTTTATCTTGCTATCTCTTACAAGAAACTACTCAATTATTTGTGAGTAGATTATTGAAATCTTGATTGTGTCTAGTGCTAAGAATCTTGTTGTAAAGGCACAACTCAAGTGTGTTTATGATTGTGTTGATTGTAGCTCCTTATAAAGCATAGTTTATGTTAGTGAATCAAATGTGAAGTTTTCCTTGAGTGAGGCTTTAATTGTGGACCGTAGAGATTAGGAGGTTGGTCAAACTTTACATTAAATCCTAGTGTGATCTTCTTTAACTCCATTTCTTTACTTATTGCAATTTAGTTGCTATTGTTGTTTATTTATTAAATTGCCATAATTAGGATTAAAGTTTTTAAATAGAGAAAATAAGGTATAATCCACATTTCCTAGGTATTTCATAGTTACACTGGTTTACATGCTTGCAATCATAAAACAACAATATAAATATCATCGTATAACCTTTAGGAGTTTAACTAACATTCATCAAACCAACACCACAAAAGCTATAAGTTAGTAAGAGTATTGTATAGTAAATACTAGGCACTTAGTGTCCTTCAGATCAACTACTCCATTTTTCATTAATCTTCACTTGTTTTTATTCCTCATCTGGACGGTCTTCAATGCTAGCAATATTCCTAGACCACTAACCATAAGCACCTAACAATACAACGATCTACACATTTATCACCTGTACCTATAAAAAAAAGAATTGAGTTGGAGCTCGATACAATATACCATAAACACACACACACATTCAACAAGTACACATTCACATACATACGTAATACTAATGCAATAACCAGCATCTTATTATATTTATTTTAAGCCGAGTAGACAACATAAGGGTAACTCAACATCCAACCACATGTAAATATAATAATATATATATATATATATATGATGTTGGTTACTCGCCAATATCCAAAAGTCTACAACTGAATATTGGGTACTTCCAAATATTCCTGAAATCAAAATACCTAGATCTACCCAAATCATTTCCACACAACTTCAATCTGGACAACGCCACACATGGATCATTGAGTTGCCATGATAATAGAGTGGATACTATCTACCTATTACTAGCAACCATGTATAAGCATCACACACATAGATAAATTAGATGGTTAATTAATCCATTTAAATTTCTACCTTAAATAGACACAAGCAACAAGTAAGGTTTGCACGTATGTGGAACTAGATCTGTTCCAAACCAGTATCCACTACCCGAATTACATATAATCAAACCACTTAGAGTTTCCTATACATATAAGTCAACTCTTACTATATTTTTATTATACTCATCTTTACCCTACTGTCCTCTAGGATCTCAAAGTATTCTTTAATCTATAAAGGGAAGAGTTAAATGATACCTAATCATGTTTAGGCAACAAAGATGATTTTTAGAGTGTTATAACATGCATAAACTAGTGCACAAGTGGGTACAAATTTAGGTATTACTTAAGTAAAAAAAAAAAGGTCATAAAAAGGTCCACAGGGAGGTATATAGGCAGTGCACAACTTTATTTTCTCCTTGTGCTCTTTTCTATACATATTTTTTAACTCACTGAGAGAAGCATGGGCAAGAACACCTTACCATGTATTAGTAATGTACTTCTTTATCAGTCTCCTTTTGTTAAAGGCACATAGAAAGACATGACCGGATACATGTGGCCATGTATTAGCTGTATACTTTTAGAAAACGTCATTTTGATCACAAAAGGTGTACGACAGGAATACTGATCGTATATTGGTTGTGTACTTTTGGAAAAACATTACTTTTGCCAATTTTCATGTTTCCAAGCCTAACATCATTTTGAACACTTCCATATACATGTTTTAAACCCCAAAACCATATAAAAACATACAATACTTTCCTCTGACATATTTAACACCCATGATCCAAAATTTCAAGGTAATTATTATATTATCTTCTTGAAGAGGTCTTTGCTATTCCCCATACAGCACTACTCTAGTTGTCTTATTCTGAGTTCTTTTTAAAAAGATCATGCTGACGTTCTTCTTTCTCTTGTAGAAGCCTGCTATCAACACTCGAGACACTATGATTTTGTTATCTTTTCTATGTAATCCATTAAGAACAAGAAGGGAAGACAATCCTAATACTTACCATTTTGTTGCCTATCTTCTAAGTTTATCCAAGACTGTTGAGGCATGGGGAATGATGGTTCTATGCGTATGGAGAAAAGAAAAGAGAAGGTGGTTCATAAAATGAAAGGAGAGGGTAGTTAAAGGGCTTGTTTCCTTTTCAAATGTTTCCAACCATTGTATTTTTAAGATATGGTGGTTGGATAGATATACCCCACTTAAATTAACAAAATTACTTTATGCCCATTCTTTTGATTATTTTACTTAATTAAATTATTTGGATTATTTCATTTAAAGTATCTAAATCTTTATTAATTGGTTTCTAACTCAATAGTACAATATCTATATCGAAGGCAAAACATTTTATTGAGTTTTATAGTGTATACGATATAAAGTTTTCAAAGCTAAAATCTTTGGAAGCATGTGAGTTACAAATGTAGCAAGGGGATAGTGATACTTTTTCATAAAGCAAACACAAAAATCTTTATTTGTACTCATATTATGAATAATCAAGTTCTAATTACTTTTAAATTGAATTGGGTAATCCTAATATACTTTGTCTCAATTATGCACATTATGGATTGGCTTTTAGTCATAACATGAATGAAATAGTTATTTATTTTAGTTTTTTGTCTTTTCCATTTCTTACAGTAAAGCAATTCGTTAATTATAAGAAATGGATTTCTTGTATTTTTATAAGTGATTATCTTAAGTTATGCATTCAAAACGATAAAGTAGAGGATATTTCATTATACAATGTGTATATATGTCAAAATGGATTCCCAACAACTGAAAGATATAATACTGTACTTTTACTTATTTATAGTTTAATTTTAAAAATTATTAGTTGGATAATGATTTAAATAGAATGAATAGTGGCTTTAGTTTTCATGGATTTCAATATATGGGATACTAGTTAATAGTTATTATTGATAGTAGAATATAGCTCTCGATCCACTGGTCTGTTGGGCTTTAAGGCTAAGTACACTGGCAGGTCCTAAAGAGAGTCCGTGCTTATGACGCTCAAGGACCCTCACCTTAAAAAGGCTAACCGAGCCATGCGAGCTCAGCTATCTAGTGAACTTAACCTCTTGACCTCGTGATCTCAACCAAGCAAGTGCTCCAGTCACGTCTGTGACCATGGGGAACACCATTGACTCGGCCTCACTCCGAAAAGCCATGACTCCTCAGCTTCAGCATCCTCACCACGACGAGTACCAGGTCAACTACTGGAAAACGATCTACACTGTATGACCCTAAACACTTCAAATACCCATTCCCTTTTGGGGAAGGGGACAAGAAAACAAGTAAATAGAAAAAAAGGAGAAGTAGACTTGTCTACCTCTTTATAGACATTGTCCTTACCTACGACTGACCTGGGCATGAAGTGGCCGTACGAGCAACCCCGGCGCCCCTTTGACCTTTCTTTTGCGTTTGCAGGAACTATCTCTATCGGCCCAGAATCAGCTTGTGCAACACTTGGCACAATCCTTAAGAAGCTAATCCTATTGTCTAAAATCTTATCTGAAACTCTTTTGAAAATCCTTCCTATTCTCCTATCCCCTTTTCAACGAAAACCCCCTAAAACCCATAATAGATAGTCTCATTCCCTTATAATGCCTAGACTGCAGCGGAGCAACAATCAAACTAACCATGTACTCGCACAACATGGAGCTGCTCTTGTCACGCCCCGAAGGATACCCTAAATGTGGCAGTCCGCCGCACATAATATTAAAGCTAATGAATGACAAGCTTAGTCACGCAGGAGCTTCAATATCATGTTCAAGGTGTGCTTCTAAGATAGTAGGAGACTCACAGGGGTATTACGTTTAAGCAGATAATAAAAGCATGTAAGAACTTATATAAATAAACATGTAATATTCATTGGAATAAAAGTCTCTTACAACTTCTTAGGGACATTCCCTCGTTCTAATAGTCTTGTTAAACTAAGCCATCATCAAAATATACATAAATATAACATAAGTCTACTATAGAGATTTTTCTTAGAAGTCTACATCAAAACTAAATACATATAAACTTCTCCCAAAAACTCCTAATAGCTTTGGCTCATACCTGACAAACGGGCTCATTGGCGCCAACCACAAGTAATAATACTGTAACAAAAAGCTATAGGGGTATAAGCAAAATTAGCTTAGTGAGATAACTCATCTACAACACATTTCCATAAAACATACAAGTATTTAGACAATCATATGAAAATGCATCAATCACATGAGCAAACAAAATACACACGATTAACTGGAAACCATGTATAGCATGGATTTTACGCCCTTATATGGGGGTTGGGTGGTTACAGGCCCATACGACCATCAATGTTTGCAGACTTACTGGCTTCTACTTAACCTATAGACTTTCCGGCTCCTACTTGCCCATGTAACTTTCTGGCTCCTACTAGCCACCCCTACAACTCCTCGTTTCCCTACACGAATAATAGTAGTGAAAAATAAATGTGACTTACAAATATGATATGCATGAATCATTTTCAATATAGGGTTATTCCATTATTGTCAAGTTAAAGGTGATCAAAACAATATTCTTCATATCATTGCAAGAAAACATAAATCATTCATCAATTCCTCTTTCTATATTCTTAACTTTTATTCAATCAATCATGAATCCAAATCACACAACATTTGTTCATTTATCTTTTTCCTTATATTCTAGTGCTACTACTTACAAGCACAAACAAGGAAATGTAACTAGTAAGGGATTAACTTACTCCATGACGATCGCTTGTAGTCGAAGTAATCTTCCTAGAAGGCGATATTGGTTCCTTCTTCACCTAAACAGGATGAAATACATAAAATGAGTATTTCATAGAATTCCTACTTTTGAAGATTCTAATCTATCTTGAATTTGCAGTAAAATCAGATTGAAGGAAATTCAACTTAAAATGGCCATAACTTGCTCATTTTAACTCGGAATTTCGCATATTATGTACGTTTTCTACCTACTCGAAAAGAACTATCTATTTATAAAACTATTTTCATCAAACTAAGTCATTTGAGCTCCGAAATAGTGGTGATCAATTCACCACGAATTTCACAAAACTTGTTTCCTTCTTTTTATAAAAACTCATATCAAAGAGATAAATATTATAATAGTTTGTAAAACCTTTGAAATGTATTTATATATGTATTCATGGATTCATATCGAATGCATGAAATTAATAAAGTTGTCTCAACCACGAATTTTTGGTAAAAGTAAAATCTTCTAAAGATTTTGAAAAAGTGAAACTTTTGAAAATTTCCTCTTAACTTGCTAGAAAATATCTCAAGTTATTTTAAATGAGTATTTTCTTTTCCTTAATTTCATTCCTTAGTCTTTTTAAATTTCTAAAGAATGATTTTTATTTTCTAAGCTTAGTTTCTAATACTTTTTGAAAGTAGTAATAATTCTATATTTATAGAAATAATTTCTTTATTTCTTAAGATCATTCCACTTTTATGAAAGGAATTTTCTTGGTTTTTGTCAAACTAGTATTGATAAAAAGTGAAGTTTAGTATAACTTTTTGTTTAATAAAAAATTTCTTTCCATTTTATGACTTTGTAAAATGTATTTATGTATTGTTTAAAAGTTCCTATGTTCTTAAAATTTATAATGAACTCCTTAGATTTCTAGAAAAAGTTTGTTAAGATAAAATTCCTAAGTTTTATGAAAAATTACTCCTTCATAACAACACTTATTTTTAGAGAAGAACTTCTATTTTAAGAAAACTTTTCCTCCTTTATCTTGTTGAGACAAAAATCAATATGTTCATACATGTTCATGAATATAAAGTAATGAAAACATAAGAAAGACATGAAAATTAAAGAAAAAAGAAAACTAGTAAAGAAATATGTCAAATATTGGAACCTTAGCTTCATCAAGGTATTCTGGGACTAAGAATAGACTAGTCCCAAAAGAAAAGAAAATTATTTTGACTTAATGAGGACAAGTCTAAGACTAGAAAGATTAGTATTAAAATAACTTGAAAGTAAATAAATTGCAATAACAAGGAGCTTATATGCTCTAAAAGATATATATAGCTACATAGATATGTTTAGTTAAATATATATGAAAGCAACATAAAAGAAAATAGATTTATAAACAAAAACAAAGTATGAACATATTGTTGCTTTCTTAACCTTCGTGGTTTTAGAAAACATACATTATGCTCATACCAAGTAAATGAACATAAAGGAAACTTAAAGAAGTATTACCTATGAAAACTAAACTTGAGAGAACTTTGACAAACTCTTGTAGAAATTTTGAGAGAGTAATTTTAGTGTATGGAAGATGTGAAGAAAATGGAAGGAACATGGGATATTTATAGGAAAATGTGGAGGAAAATTTGTGTTAATTAAATAAATAGAAAATAAAACAATTTAAGGGGAAAGGAGAGGGGCTGCACAAATTATGATGGAAAGAGAGAGAGGAAATTTATTTTTTTGTATTTTTGTTAATAAAACAAAGATATGAGAGATGTGAATTTGTATTGGAAATGAAAATTGTAAAAAAATAGAGGTATGGTCGTAAGAGCAGGTTGTAAGAAAAAATAGAGATAGATAAATATTGTAGAATAGTAATAAATAGTGCAATGTAAAGTAGACATGATAATTAAAGTACCGATAGTAAGAAAATACGCGTATAATTGCGATATTTGATATTTTTAGTTACCAAAAAATTATAAAACTGATATTTTTGAAAACTTTATATTTTTAAGAGTCTAACGGTATATCCGGAATATTTTTACCATTCTGAGCCTCGGGACACACTTTTCGAAAACCGTGTTCAATAGTGCTCAAAACGAATCGTGGTTTAATTAATATAATATTTTTAAGCTTTCTCATGTTATTATGAACTATTCTACATACTAATCTCTTACTTACTTTCTTAAGGTTGCTTACACAGGATTACCGGACTTAAACGGTTACTCTGACTAGGGTTTTATTGACTTTAAGATTTCCGGTTGACCTTCTAATTAGGGTTTAAGCTTAATTGATCACAAAACTTTGGGGGTTTATAGCTTTAGTGGGTGATGGCATAGCCTTAGAACTAATGTGCGTAGGCCAGTTGGTCGATGCCAATGATAACCCTTTGGACCCAAGGTGTTTCTTGGAATTAGAGGATTTGTGCAGAACTTGTCCACAATAATATGAAGAATGAATGTCTCAACACTCTCCTCTAGGCCAGGATCATAGAGTTAGAGGGCTCGAAGGATCTACATCTAGAGGAGCATGCCTCTAGAGTGTGGCAGAGTGTCTCCTCGACACAAATTGCCCTCCAAACCAGAGAGGAACTTATCAAAAGGAGCTATAGGCGCATCATGATGTCACTACGGGCTAGCGCCTTCACTAGAGAGTAGTCTTATAGTTCGAACCTATGCTCAAGTAAACATCAAAGGCTTAGGGCCCTCATAAGCCAGGTAAGAGCTAATCAAAGCATCTCACAAGGACGCACAACTTCCCAACACTTAGCTTGAGTTACCTTGAGACACCAAATGGAAGATAGGTGACATGCCAAGGTAGGGGTTGCAGGTCTCGACTTAACCCGAGCTCACAGGGACAGCACATGCACACCCACTGCGAAGGGTACCTAGCTCGGTTCCAATAAAGAGCATGCGCTCAAAGAGATTAAGGACATGATGAGAAGATTATTAACCATTAGGGAGGGCTTTAGAAATGAACCTACTGCCAGAACACTTCCAGGCGAGATGCCCTTTGTGGCTAAGGTCTAATCCGAGGACCTCTTAACCGGAGCTCGGTTACTAACTCTAGAATTGTATGACGGGTCAACTAATTTGGAAGACCACATCGCCCAGTTCCAATCGACCATGGTGATACACAATTTTTCAGACACCATATGGTGCAAAACCTTCCCTACCACCTTTTGAAGAGCAGCTCGGGTATGGTTCAACGAACTTAAGCTAAACATAATAAGCTTGTTCACTCAACTGAGCGATGTTATAGCTCATTTCATGGCTAGTAAGCCACCGGAGAAAAATGCCTTGTACCTTTCTATGATACATGTAAACCCTTGAATTTTTCATATTTTTAGAAAATAATCCTAAAGTTAAACACCAAAACTGAGACCCTGAAAATCGACGCAAGTTAAAATCGAATTCTAAATACGATCAAATATGAAAATTCTTAACCTCAAGAAAAAGAGAACCATAAAAACAAAACCTAATAATCGTTTGATTCAACATCTATATGCCAACTAAATCAGCTATTCGATCCTTAACACGCAAATCAAGATGATATATCCAAATAACACTCGACGATAAAATACTAAAACCTTAAATCCTTCGGTGAATTTTAGAATAAAAAATTACAATTACCATAAAAAGTCAAACGGAGTCAACCCATAACCCTAGACTCGGTTAAACAATCATGGCAACTGGATAATATTAAATAAATCACAATTAAAATAAAAAAACCATAAATGTTGAACCAAAAATATAACATGGTCAAAAACCCTAAAATTTTAAAATCTTACGAGTAAATCAATAAGCTGGAAGTCAAACCGGAACCTTAAAAATCAGTAAAGTCTACAACAAACCCTATATTTAGATATAGTAATCCGACGCTCTTAAACCCTAAACAACAGAATTGAAGTAATTGTTGATGATAGTTCATAATAATATAAGGAAGCTTAAAAATATTAGATTCGCAAATTTCTTGTGTCTTTCGAATCCGAATGGGATCAGTTTTCAAAAACCATGCCCTGGTACATCGGATAGTAAAAATATTCCAATGACATCGTTAGATTGTATTAATACAAGGATTTCAAAAATATTAGTTTCATAATTTTTTGATAACTAAAAAAAATCAGTATCGCATTCTTACGAATATTTTCTTTACTAGCGGTATTGATTTGTTTTGTCTACTATTTATAATACTATTTCTACTATTCACAACTATTCATCTATCTCTACTTTTTGTACTATCTATTCTTACAACCTACATATCTATTTCTTTCAATTTTCTTTTCCCATAAAAATTCTACACCACATATGACTAAAGTTCTCTTACACTTTTATTTTAAAATTAATTTATAATTACTCTTCTTCTTTATGCATCAATTTCTTTTCTTTTTTATTTATTTAATTAACCCATAATTTCCTCCACATTTATCTACAAATACCCCATCTCCCTCCATTTCCTTCACACATTCTTTTCACATAACAAAACTCTCTCAAAATTTCTCCAAATCCTCTCTACCAAAATCCTCTGCAACTCATTCCTTTCCAACATTCTTCTCTACACAAAAACCATCTACTATATATCATTACCCACATAATTTTATAACCATCATCTTCTTCCTTCAACATAAATACACATTTAGGTAAATATTTCCAACCATTTATTTTCCCATGTCATGTAATTTAACATGACTATGGTGTTGTTTCTTAAAAACTCATATGAGTTATAGATGTAATAACATATTCATGTTTTATTCTTGCACATGCCAAGAATTCTGATATTATTATTTTGTTATTATGATGATATTATATTGATATTATTATTATTATACTCCTAACTTAGCCCTATATATATATATATATTATATATGTATATATATATTCTTAGAGCCTAAATGCTTACTAACTCTTACTAACTTGTTTTTATTCTTATCGCTTTTTCTTTTCTTTATTTTTCTTTTTCTTTTTGGGACTAGTCTATTCTTAATCCTGGGTTGTCTTGATGAAGCTAAGGTTTCCAATACTTGATATTATTATCTTGCTTATTATTTGCTTCTTATATATTCCTTATATTTTTATTTTCATATTACATACTCATATACATGCAACATCATAATGTTATTGTCTTAACAAAATCTAAAGTGAAATTTTCTCTAATAACAAGACATGAAACTAAACTCTTTTGTTATAAAACTTGTCACTAAATAAAGAAACTTGTCAACAACAACTTAGAAAATGTAATTTTACAACTTCTTCTCAAACTTTCCTAAAGTTTTCCTAAGTGTCAACAATGATAGTTTTAACAAGGAAAAAAGGAAAAATAAAACCAACCTCTCTTAATGTATACATATCCTTACAACTAAATCAAGATTTTGTTATTACTCATATAGGAAAAATTATTTCTACAACTTCTTTTCAAACATACCAAGACTTTTCTTAAATAACAATGAAAATAATTTCCTCTAAGAAGTTAACCAACAAAATAAACATTTTCCTTTATTATGATAAGTCATATAAAGATTATTAAAACTTAGTATCAATAATTCTTTGGTAGGCAAATTTTTCTCAAAAAGTTTACTTGTAGGATTTTACTAACTCTATAATAAAAAGTAATAACTAGATTAAGTATTATAAGTTAAGATAAAATCAACTCACTAAATTATAAACTCACTTAGAAAAATAGAGGTTGCCAAGTTTCTAAATGATAAACCATTTTCAAAGAAATAAAAAGAATATAAACATGATAAGTTACAAAAGAGCAATAGATATTATAAAAAACTTAAGAAAATATTGAAACATGATTTCCTTCCAAGTAAAATTGGTTAAAGGGTTAAAAGATCAAGTTTAGAAATGAAATTTATTTTTAAAGAAGTTGGAAAATGAAAATATAAGGAGAAAAAGGACTTGTTTATCAAAGCTATTTTTAAGAGGAAAATATAAATAACTCAAATTATTATAAGTTATCAACAACTTAATAAAAATCTTAAAAACATCATTTTTATCACTAGAAATAAGGTTTGTAGAAGACCAAAGCTAAGAGAAAATTTATCTATTTTAGAAAAGAAATTGAAAAACAAAGTAAGGATATACTCATATATAATAACCCAAGAAATTATAATGTTATTTCAAAACACTTGAAAGAAAATTGTTAAAGCTTAAGTTTTTAATATCGTAAAACATTGTTTTACGAAATATAATCGTTGAGACAACGCCATTGGAATTTTGCATACCATGTGAGTCTATGTATTTATATTTAAAGGATTTTTCAATCATATAAATATCTATATTTTTGCCAAAGAATTTTTGGATGAGGAAAAAGTTTGAAAAATTGTGTTTCGAGTAATGAAAATTTGTAATGAATTCGTACCTCAACATTTCCAAACCTAAATGGATTTTTATGATAAAAATAATCTTAAAAATAGATATATCTTTTTGAGTCGGTAGAAAACGGTATATTATATGCGAAATTTCGAGTTAAAATGAGCAAGTTATGGTCATTTTAAATTGGAATTTCATTCTACGCGATTTTTGACGAACATAGTAGAATAGAATTAGAAAGCTTAAGTAGAAATCCTACAAAATACTCATCTCAGGTATTTCTTTTGTCCAGGTGATGTGGAATACGAGGTTTCCCTTCTTGAAGATTACTACAACTAAAAAGATTGCGAAATGAACGAGTGAGTTATTTCTCTTAATTTCGTTACTTGCTTGTGCTTGTAGAATATTGACATTAGAATACTAAGAAAAGATAAAAATAGACATGTATGAGGAATTCATGGATATGTATATATGTGATTCTGCCTGTGTGATGAATTAAGAATTAAGAATTAAGAATATTGTAACTTCGAATTACTTGTTTTTGTCTACCTACATGTACGCTTACTTATTATTTGCTAAATTGTTTGATCGCCCTTAATAAACCTTAATAAGGTTTGGCTTAAGAAAAATAAAACGCTCACGCATAGCATCTATCGAGTCACATTTCTTTCGGAAGGTTGCTACTCCTACACGTAGAGTTGGATGGACTGTTTTCGTGCTGGGACACGGTCCCTGTTCCTTCCTAGAGAATCCATATCACTCGGGGAATGTGACTCTAGGTTCGGAGCTGAGCTAACTGAACGCTTTGGCCAGGGGCCTAGGGACTAGCAGTAGAAGGTCGAGGATCTTCATAAACAATTTCCTAACCATGCGACACGGAGGGGTAAATCCGTTATATATATAGTTTCCAGATAACTATATATATTTGTGTAATCATGAGATTGTTACATAACATGCATAGCATATGTATGAAAATTAAATGAACTTGTTTGAAATCATGGTGCGAACGAAAGAGAATATCTCACTAAGCTAATTGTAAGTTTATAACCCACAAATTCTTGTTGAAACAGGTATACCCGTTGCTTTATTCGAATATCATGACATTAATGAAGTCATGGATGGATTTTAAACTCTTATGGAGGCAATAAGAACATAGGATGATGTTATTTTGTAAATTCCTTATATGTAATATATCCTATGTTAGTATTTTGGAGATTTCTAGAAAATATATTTATATAGGCTTGAAGACAATAGCAGGGGTATGCCCTTAAGATCTATAATCAACCATGTTTATGTTTTATGATAGTTATTCTCCTTACCTTGTTACTTAATCATTATCAATATAAATTGCGCTATTCTGATGCCTTCCCTTGGTTATGATGTACACCTTGTACATGATATGGAAGCCTTTGCATGACTAAGGTAGTCATTCTTAGGCTTTAGTGTTGTGTATGGTGGACTGTCATATTTAGGGTACCCCCTTGGGGTGTGAAAATACAACAAAGGTGAAGTGAGCTCTTAAGAAAGTACTTGGCAAGGTTCAACAAGGTGTTCTTGGAGGTCCCAAACCTCAACTAAGGAGTAGCCTTAGAGGCTATCAAACAAGGAGTCTTCATGGATAGCCTGTTCTTTAACTTCATTTCAAAGTGTTAGCTCATTACGTTAGAGCAAGTGAGGGAAAAGGTGTAGAAATACATATGTCAGGAGGACACTCGAAATGCTAGGAGGAAAGCTAAAACCCAAAACGAGCCTTATCGGGCAGAGAATCCACCAAGAGAAAGAGGTCTACAAAAGGAACATCGTGACTTCAATCGAGCTAATGCACATAAGATTTGCAGGGATGATGACAAGCAAAGCTCTTCCAGAGTATGACAAGTTTATCCCCTTTTGAGTTGTCGGTCCATGATGTGTTCCTCAAGATAAAGAACAAAGGCCTCGTGCCCCCATCACCTTCGATGAGACCAAGCTTGAAAAGGAAAGATTCAAAGGAGTACTGTAAATATCACCACGCCATGATACAAAAAATTGTTGGAAGGTTAAGAGGACCATTGAGGACACCATACGACGTAGGTGGTTTAAGCAGTATATCGATCACGACCTAAAGACAAAGCCAACCACATAAAAGCATAGGATAGCCGAGTAAGAGAAAGTTGCCAACACTTAAGATCACTTAGATCACCCTTAACTCCGCCAACAGTACCACGATGAAATTAATACCATTATAGGTGGACCTCTGACTTCGACAAGAGTTAGGTACGCTCAGGCAGAGTTCATCCAGACAAGTGATTAGCCTGGAACCTAAGAGGTCTAAGGTCGACACCATTATCTCATTTTCAGACAAAGACAATGAAGGGGTCCAAACCCCTTACCAAGATGCGCTAGTGATTTCCGCCTACATTTCAGGTTAGAAAGTCAAGAGGGTCCTAATTAATATAGGAAGCAGCATTGACATTCTCTTTGATCAAGCATATGGGCAAATGAGACATGAGTTGAAACCGAAGTTAAGACTATATGATCATGAACTATATAGTTTTGACAACCGACCTATTTGACTTCGAGGGATCATCACTCTACCCCTCGAGCTTGGTGAAGAATCATGTAATGTGATGCACTAAATTGACTTTCTTGTAGTAAACTATTGGTCCCCTTATAATGACATATTAGGGAAGGCCATATAGTTAATCTTCGTTATGATTGTTTCCCAACCCTACCTCAAAGCCAAGTTCATAGTCCTAACCGAGATAGGGACATGTCAAAGAGATAAAAAATAATCCAGCCAACTGTACATTAAGGCCTTAAGGGGAGATCGCGTCTGTACTATAGACATAGAACCAAACGATGAACCTAAGTGTTGAGGTGAGTCAACTAAGCTCACGAAGAAGTTGTACTAGATGATAACCCTAAACACGCCACTAGGGTGAAAAAATCGACTCCTCTTGACATAAGAAAGCGCCTGGTTACGTTCTTGTGGCAAATAAGGATGTCTTTACATGGTCGCTCGATGACATGATAGGCATAAGCCCAAGCATGATCACGCATCAAATAAGCATCAACAGAACCTAGAAGTTACTTCGCCAAAAAATTAGACACTTTACCCCTAAAAAAAAGACAAGTCGCCATTGAAGAAGAAGTCCAAAAACTACTTCAAGCAAGGGTTCATTAGGGATTAAAAATACCTCACATGGCTAGCCAATGTAGTCTTAGTCAAGAAAGCCAGCAGGAAGGGATAGATGTGCATTGATTACACCAATCTGAAAAAAGTGTGCCTAAAAGACTGCTTCCCATTACCTTGAATCGACCAACTTGTGGACATTACCATGGGCTACAAGCTTTGAGTTTCTTGGATGCCTTATCGGGCTATAACCATATCAAGATGAAGGAAACCGATGAGGTCCATACCTTGTTCGGCACATACTGATACAAAATAATGCCTTTTAGATTAAAAATGTCGATGCTTCCTTCCAAAGGCTGGTCATGAAGATATTTAAACTTCAAATAGGTCGAAACATGAAAGTTTATGTTGATGATATGATTGTAAAGAGTAAACAAGCAATGCTCACCTACATGACCTTTAAGAAACCATTCATCAACTTTGCTTCTACAATGTAAAGCTTAACTTGCAAAAAAGCATGTTTGGCACCTCGTCAGGAAAATTTTAGGTTATGTGGTGTCCCGATAAGGGATCGAAATTAACCTCGACAAGATTATATCAATCTTGACAACGATGCCACCCACCTTGGTTAAGTAGAATAACGACACCAAGCAGATTCCTTCCGCGGAGTATGGATAAGTGCTCATAGTTCTTTAAAATCCTCAAGAAACCTAATTAATTCCAATGGATAGAAAAATTACAGCGGCCTTTGACAAGCTGAAGTGGTTCTTGATAAAACCGGAAGGGTACCCTAAATGTGGCAGTCCACTATACACACTATTAAAGCCTGAGAATTACTACCTTAGTCATGCAAAGGCTTCCTGTTGATTCTCTATTAACTAAAGTTTTGATGATAACAAAATACTCAAGAAACTAATAATTCTATTTAGTGTGCAGAATTTTCTATATATATATTATATATATGTTTTAGATAGAACATTTCACATAACTTTAAAGAACCTTGATGTGCTCAAGATAAGCGGTTAAATGAGTTACATGTCGATGAGTTACATGCTTTGTTTATCATAAACAATGTAAATAAGTTTTGAGATAAGTAATAATGTTCTCAAAGGATTTTTCAAGGAATAAAGGATATATAGAATGTTTGCTAGAAGGTTAGTTTAAGAGTAAAGCATTTTTCTAGAAAATTAGAACCTTTCCTAGAACCTTAATTGGAAGTTTTGAACCGCAAGCATGGATTAACAAGAGTTACTGTTCATCTTCTTCAACAAGATCTACATTTGTTTAAATGGATTCATACAAGTATAATGAAGAACTCTCTCCGAGATAATAAGTATATTTGGGTAATATACTTATTTGTTCCATTAAAGTAGGATTATATCCAAGGGGATTTAAATGATTATCAAATTCTCTCTCTTCAAATGTTTTTTTTAAAGACAGAATCAGATACTGTTTGGACAATTTCCTTCGAAATTCAGCTAAAGACAAGATGTTCATTCATATCTACAAGTATCAAGATAAAAACAAGAATGTATCGTGTTATATGGATTCTAACGAGATAAAAGAAGATAAACGATATCTTGGAGAAAATATATGAAGCAGATCACGATGAAAGAGAAATATCAGCAATCAGTTATTCTCGAAGTTTATCTACAATAGATCTGAAGTTATGGAAGGAATTCAAATGGGATACATCAGATTTGATATATCACATGAATCAAGTTGAGTTTATCCATCTGTTATAATCACACGTTTTTCAAATTCAAACCACGAGGACAAGCAAAAGTTTGATATTATTATCTTCTATCTGTTAGAAGCAATTGGGTAGTTTTCAAATTTCAAAATAAGGATAAGGCATAACAAATTCAAAGTCGAGATATTTTTGGGATGGGATATCTATCTTTCAGACAGTCTTCTGAACGTTAGAAGAAGGATAATATATTTGATGAAGACAAAAAAAAAAAAAAGAGAAGATAGCGAATACATATTTTTTTTACACTGCAAACAAAAGCTCTCTCCTTCATCAAAAAGAAATACAGAAGCAAATACAGAACAAAACACAGAAGTTTTCCTTCACTAAGATTATTCATAAATTCCTTTACATTTGTAATAGCGAACTGATCTCTTAGCAATCTTTCTTTAGTTCTTTGATTTCAATACTTTATTTTATTTTGTGATAGAAGGAACGTATTGTTGCCTTCTTAGTTGATAGCTTATTACAGATTAGACTCTATAGATCGATTGTAGCTAGAGATTAGCTGTGAGAATCGAGTGGAGAGAATTATACAATCTTGTAATTTGAATTTATTGGATATAGTGGGACAAACCCATAGGATAACGGGGTCCCCAGCTTGGAGTTGGAAGAGTAGACTGATGCATAAGGCAGAACCATTATATATAGCTGTCTGATTCTCTTTTCCCTATCTTTTAATTTTTGCAATTTTTTTCATATTTGTTTAATTGCATATCTTGTTCTCATTTTAAAACCGAAGGGGAGTAATTTTCAAAAGGTGAAAAGTTTACAATTTTTATTAATAATCAATTTAAACCACCCCCCCCCCCCCCCCCCCCCCCCCCCCCCCCCTCTCTTTCTTGATTAATTATTTGGGACCAACACTTCCATATTATGCACAAAGCATACACACAACAAAGGGGACCCATCGAAATAGCATAATTTATAATGATAATAGCTAAGTAGCAAGGTAAGAGAAATGAATATCATTAAACGTAAATAATGTCAATTACAAATCTTAGCACTAATGTCCACAAATGGTTCGAATAATATAGTTGCCATGCCCTAAAGGGTACCTTAGACGCGACAGCTTACCACACTCAATATTAAGACTTAAGTATGACAACCTTAGTTATCCCAAAAGCCTCGATATCGGGTATAAGGTGTACTTTCGGACCGTAGTGGACCAAACTTTAGATCATGTCGTTTAAGCAGTTATGCATAATAGCAATTAAGAAAATAAATCATAACAATATAAGCATGGTTTCATAATTACATAATGAGTCTTACAACATCAAGGGGCATTCCTCCATTAAAGATGGCTAAGTCTAATAAAGTCTATTTTGAAATAATTTACACTTTTGAAATTTCTCTTGGAATTCCATATCTACTTCTAACTTGCACTTCTATCTAAAAGGATCTTGGCTCGAAAGCATTACCTGGGTAAAATAATCTCTTGGTTCCAATCAAAGGTACGAGAACTGTAAAAGATATCTAAGAGGGTATAATTAAAACAAGTTTATTTAGGGAACCATATGAGATGCACAACCATGTGAGCAAACAATACATATGATTTTTGGGAATCATATGTTGAATGGATTTACCCCTCCATTCGGGATTAGGTGTTCCAGACCGTATAGGTTGCTAGCATATTCATAACTTCATGGTAGTTTTTATTTAAGCCACTACCTAGCTGCCAAAAATATAATCCAACTTATTTGTAGTTTTATTTTTTTGCCACTATTTAGCTGTCAGATATGTTTTTGTAGGGTGTTTTCTCCATCGCCATTTAATTCGGATGACCCTTCGTCGTTTTATAGAATTTACAAACTCTATGAATCTCCTTACTAAGCCTTTGTTCCACCAAAGGTATAGTAATAAATGTAATAAACTCACCCGATGATATGTCTAAATCAATTTAATTAAGTACTCATGGCATAATTAAGTATGTTACGGGTGACCATAGAATTTGCAGACAATCATCCTTGCACTAGATCAAACATTCATTACAACAATTCCTATCTTGATATACTTAGTCATAATTTCAACCATATATGTAAAGCACATGCACTTATCCATTTTGTCTTTTTCCTAGTTCTAATGCCACTAATTTGCAGGCAAAAGCATAAGTACATAAATGTAATAAATAAACTCATTCAGCCATTTGCAGATACTTTTAGTCAAAGTAATCATTGGGACATGGGAACTCGGTCTCCACGTCACCTAAATAGAGAAATACTTAAAATGAGTATTTCTTAGAAGTTCCACTTAAACTTGTTATTCTATTTCACTAAGTTTGTCAAAATTGTATAGAGGGAGATTCCAACTTAAAATGGCCATAACTCGATCATTTTAACTCGGAATTTCACATATAATATATCGTTTTCTACTTACTTGAAAAGATCTATCTATTTTTAAGGTTATTTTATCATAAAAAGTCTTTTGAATCATGAAAAAGGTCGGTATAGAATCTCCACGAAAATCCCAGCCCTTAAAAATTCTTTTTCAACTTTTCTTGATTCCAAAAATCATTTAGCAAAAATATAGATATTTATATGATAGAAAAATCCTTTGAAAAAAAATATATATATATATAAACTCATATTGTATGCAAGATTTAATAGTGTTATCTCAATGATTATTTTTCGCAAAGCAATTCAACTCATGGTGTTGAAAACTTGTATTTTTAACAATTTTTTTTTCTAAATGTTTGAAAAAACTTTGTGAACCTTGGGTTATTATAACTGAGTATATTGCTATTTTTTTTCCAATTTATTTTCTAAAATAAGTTAATTTTTTTCTTGACTTTGATCTTCTACAAAATAAAAATAGAGCTTCGAAAATTTTTATTAGGTTGTCGATAACTTATAATAATTTGAGTTGTATATATATTTTTCCTTTGGAAATAGTGTTGATAAATAAGTCTTTTTCCTCTTATGTTTTCATTTCCTAACTTCTAAAAACAAAATTTATTTCTAAAAGTTGATTTTTTAAGTCTTTTACCAATTTTACTTGGAAGGAAATCATGTTTCAATATTTTCTTAAGTTTTTTATAATATCCATTATTCTTGGGACTTATCATGTTTATATTATTTTTATTGCTTTGAAGATGGTTTATCATTTAGAAACTTGGCAATCTTATTTTTCTAAGTGAGTTTATAATTTGGCAAGTTAATTTTATTGTAACTTATAAAACTTAGTCTAGTTATTGCTTTTTATTATGGAGTTGGTAACAATCCTACAAGTAAGCTTTTTGAGAAAAGTTTGCCTATTAAAGAATTATTAATACTAAGCTTCAATAAACTTTATGTGACTTATTATAATAAAAGAAAATGTTTATTTTGTTAGTTAACTTCTTTGAGAAAATCATCTTTATTGTCATTTAAGAAAAATCTTGATGAGTTTGAAAAGAAGTTGGAAAAGAATAATTTTTCCTACGTGTGTGATAACAAAATCTTGATTTAGTGATAAGATGATACATATCAAGAAAGTTTGGTTTCATTTTCCTTTATTAGAGAAAATTCTACTTTAGATTTTGTTGAGATAATATCATTATGATGATGCATGTATATGAGTATTTATTATGAAAAAGATGAAATATAAGAAGATATAAGAAGCAAAATAATAAGCAAGATAATAAGATCAAGTATTGGGAACCTTAGCTTCATCAAGGAAATGCGGGACTAAGAATAGACTATTCCCAAAAGAAAAAGAAAACAAAGAAAAGAAAAGTGACAATAATAAAAGCAAGTTAGGAAGAATTAATGAGTATTTCGGCTCTAAGAAATATATAAATCTACACATAAATAATATTATATATATAAGGTTAAGTTAGAAGCATAATAACAATAATAACAACATAACATCATCGTAACAACAAGATAATAAAATCGAAATTCTTGGTATGTGCAATAACAAAACATGAACATGTTGTTACTTCTACAACTCATATGAGTTTCAAGAAAGAACACTATAGTTATGTTAAGTTACATGTCATGAAAAAATAAATGGTCAAAAGTTTTACCTATAAGTGTTTTTGAGTTGAAGGAAGATAGTAGATGATTGTGGTATTATGTGGGTAGTAATATGAAGTGAATGATTTATGTAGAGAAGGATTTTGGGAGAATTTGGCTGTAGAGAGTTTTTATAGAGAGGATTTGTAGAGATAGGATTTGTGGAGTAAATTTGAGAGAGTTTTGTTATGTATAATTAATGTGTGAAAGAAGTGGAGGGGAAAGGGGGTATTTATAGTTGAATATAGAGGGAAATTAAGTATAATAAAATAAGTTGAAAAAAAAATAATGGAGATGAGAGGGAGGATTTGCACCGGCTAAGAGAGGGAAAGAGAGAGAGAAAATTAATTTTGTTTGTATTTTGTAAAAAATGTAAGTAATGTAAGATATGATGTGATTATAGATGTATTGGAAAAGTAAAAACAAAAAAAGAAAATAAGTATATAGGTAGTAAGAAAAAGTAGAGATAGATGAATAGTAATAAATAGTGGTCTGTGATTTTGTTGTTAAAATATGTGATTTGTGAAATTCAAAGTTCAAATTCCACTAATCATTGATTGAGTTTTTCAAATTTATAAATGTTTCTAAACCAATAACTATGGTCTCACAGGGCAAGCGCACCCATCAAATGTAGTATCGTAAATAATTTAAGTCGGTCCCATGGGAATGATTGTAGCTAATATACTCTCAATCCCATTAATTGTCTAGCCAAAGAAAAATTTTAGAAAATCATAAAGAAAAATAAACTAAACTAAGTTAGAAATATTTGCAAATGTTTACTAGGAAAAATGAGAAATAAGCCTGTAACTTCTATGAAATAGTAGCTTAGGGTCACTTCATCAATTCCTTATCAGAATGATTTCTTAAGAACAATAACTTTAAAAGCTGTTTGAAATGGTGTGTTTATACTGTCAGATTCTCTAAATTAAACTAAAGCTTCTCTCGAAGTCATCAGTTCTAGATCTAATTAAAACCAGTAATATGAAGTTTCAATTAGACCCGCATAAAGAATAGGAATCATTGTTTTAAAAAGACAACTCAATGAATTTTTGAAACAAGTGATAGAAAGTCTTTGCCCATTCTTCGACAAGAGGTAGTTAGGATCGACTCCATTAGCAACCACAGATCTATTCAATTGAAATCAATCGGGATCTAAAAGAATGCACCATTTCCTTTTATTAACCACAAGTTAAATTCAAGTTACTAATTACAAACACCTAATCAAATTTACTTGAAAGCGCATTTGAAATCAGGCTGAATCTGGAATTGGATTCGTAATCCCTAAGCTATAGGAGTTTATTTCTTTATGAATTTATCAAATAAGCACCAATGAGAAGAAATAAAACAAGTTCAAAAGATGAATCAATTAATTGCTCAGAAATTCATAGAAATTACAAACATTGGGTTAAATTGATTTTACCCAGAAAAAAGAAGAAATTTTCAAGTAAAATGAAATGGAAATTCTTTTACCCAAAAATTCTTCAGAAATCTACTCTATGTTAATATTGATTTATATTATTAGTGCATACTTTATAATGCACGCTTGCAAGTTTATTTATAGACCATTAGGTACAAAAAGCATGGCCATCTTTATTTGACACGTAGCAGATTTGGCAGATCCTTTCTAACAGAATTTGATAACTTTTCACGCGCATAAATAAGCTATGAAAACACTTACCGTGGGTCACATGCTCTATTGGTCGAGGCTCGTATTCAGCAAGATCAGGCTCGACTTTAGGAAATTCCTAAGTAAACTATGCATTTTTGTCCATTGCTCTATCGATGGTAAAATTGAGAGAGTCGAGGGTTAAATTATTGAGGCTTGAGGTAATCTTGTTAAAGAATTGGTCTGGAAACACAATTGTCAAGGGTTAAGGGTCAAGTTTTGAGGCTCGGCTTTAAGGCTCGATAATATATTTTCTTCAGAATGATGCTCGATTGCTTCGATTGAAGTTGAGGGTCATGTCAAAGGCTTGCATTTGAGGCTCGATAGACCAATTTTTACTGTCTGCTTTCTCTGTTTGGCCTTGGCTGTGTCTTTACAAGGCTTTACTTCTTCCTTTTTGACTTTAATTGTTGTTTTTGCTTCAAATCTGTATTAAAATACTTGATTACTCTTTATTTGATTCTAAAACTTTAAAACAACATTTTTTTTTATCAAAAACATAATATTTGTAGGATTTTATCAGAAATTCTTAGCAAATTAAGCTCCAAATCCTATGAAAAATATAGGCTAAAAATGACTTATCAAATAGTAAGGTAGGATAATGAATAGTAAACAAGACTAATAAGTTACTGGTAGTAAAGAAAATACGCATTTAAATGCGATATCTGTAATTTTTAGTTATAAAAAAATTATGAAACCGATATTTTTGGATTTTTATATTATCATGAGTCTAACGATATCATCGAAATATTTTTAACATCTAGTATATCAATGCACGATTTTTGAAAAATAATCCCGTCCGGATCCGAAAAGATAATAGGAAATTGGTGAATCTGATATTTTTAAAGCTTCTCAATATTATTACGAACTATTATAGATTATTAACTCAATTTCGTTGTCTAGGGTTTAAGAGCGCGGGATTTGCCGAATTCTAAATTCTAAGGTTTTAGCATAGGTTTTGGTTGACCTAGGGTTTCCGATTGACTTCCGAACTAGGTTTGAGCTTAAACTGTATAAAAATCTAGGTTTTACAATAGTTATTTACAACAATCTGCTAAGTGAAAATAATCGTATATCTACATAAAAAGTTCCAAGAAAAACTTCATTCCAAGCTCTTGGATTTTCCACTTTAAACTCAAAATCCACTGGTGATCTTATAGCTCGAACATTGTCTCAAGGATTCCTGTTTCAATCAAAGATCTATAGTGGTATAAACTTACAACTTGCTTGGTGAGATACTTCCCATTGTTCACACCCAATATCATAAGCAAACAAGTTCATTAGTCAAGCATATGTTATGCAATAACCATGTGAAACATACAAATATGTATGGTCATCTAGAAACCATATATAGAATGGATTTACCCCTTCGTGACAAGGGTTAGAGAATTTAAATTAAGGCTTTGCATCCTCTACTGCTAGCCCCCAAGCCCTTGTTAACAGCGATCAGTTTGCATGGTTCCTTCCCAAGGATGATTCCTCGAACGTCTGTAATTTCCTCGATAAGGAACAATTCTATGCCTGTGGTAGAATTCCTAGTTCTTTAGGTTCATCACCCGGGAGTAGCAACTTTAATGAGACTCAACGATATATAATGTGTGATTATTTCTTTTTTCTTAAGCAAAACCTTGTTAAGGTTCCTTAGGGGGTGATCAAATAATTTAACACTCATAAAAAACCATACATATAAGTAATCAAAGCAATTAAACAACAATTCAAGGTTTCGATATGCTTAATATTCTCTTGATTACATAAACATAGAATCACATACATAACCCATGAGTTCTCCATACATATTCATTTTTATCTTTTCTTAGCATACTAGTGCCACTATTTCTATAAGCACAAATAAGGTAACGGAATTAGGAGAAGAATTCACTTGTCCATTATAGTAATTCTTAGTCGAAATGATCTTTATGAAGTGACACATCAAGTCTTTTGTCACACAAATAAAAGAAATACCTAGAATGAGTATTTCATAGAGGTTTAACTTAATTTACTAACTCTATTTATTCTATTTGCATCATTTTTCCCGGTAATGAAAGTTCCAACTTTAAACGACCGTAACTTGATCATTTTAACTCGAGATTTCACATATTAGTGGTGTTTTTTACCTACTTCGAAAGATCGATGTATTTATAAAGTTATTTTTAACATTGAAGGTCGTTTAAGGGTCGGAATAGGGCAGTATAGATTTGTCCTAAACATTCTAGCCTTTGTTTTCATATTTTCCAAGGTTTTATTTCACTTGGTCACTTTATATTAATTGATAAAGTCATAATATACTCACTTTTCATTGATTAAATCATGCTAAATTATTATCGATGTAAACCACTAAATTTTACGATAGTTTTAAAGTAAGTTTAGAACCGAAATTAGAAGTTAAACCCTAAAAGCCAGCTAGATCAAACAATGAGCTTTAGAAGACTTAGATCTAGTAAGACTGTGCTTGAAAACCTAAAGTAATAAAAATGAGATAACTGCAAATTACATTTAGTAAAAATAGTATAAAACCTAAACAGATCAGATTGGTGAAAAAGTCATTCGTTTCGGACCTTTGTGGAATCAATTTTCATATCTAACTATCGATACGCAAAATAATGAAAAATTTTCCAAAATCAAATTATACTCAAAAAATATTTAGATATTCATAAAATATTAGATAAAAGTTTTTCGAGTCATAAAAACATCAAATATAGCTCATATATGCGTATTTATCGTTACTGGTAACTTATATGACGTTTTACTGTTACTATTCATCATTATTTTCATTTTTTTTTGCCATTACTTGTTTTTTTTTTTTTTTTATAATTTATGCCTAATCCTTACACACCATACACTATTTACCACTTTTACAGGTTATCTGTTTACGTGTCAAACTTGTCGCTTTTCATTTGATATTTTTTCTCTCTTTTTTTCTTCTTTCCTACACTTTCACATTAGCTTGATCCCTTGCTACAACTGGTACTTTTTTCTTTTTCAATTATTTTTGCTAACTTTAATTCACCATAACTTCACTATAAAGACCTACACATATTCAAACTTCTTATTCTTTACAATTCCCATCAAATTCTCTCTTTTCTCTCTTTATCTTTATGCAACGTTGCTGTCCATTCTTCTTTTTATCACAAACACACTTTTTTTATTCATTTTTTCAAGGTAAACATGCTTCCCATACTACCTTAGTTGATATTATGTATGTTTTGTGCATTATCCTTAGATAAAAATCTCCCTATGAATCATAAAAGCTAAGGGATGATGATGCCAAAATGAAACTCATATCTTGTTTATGATCATGTTGATATTATGTTTATATTGTTATATCCTTGTCATCTAATCTAACTATCTATATGTATAAATATAGTTATATACATATTATATTAATATGAGCATATTGCTCACTAATCTAATATTTATTTCATGCTTTTTATTTATTTATTTTATGCTGTTAATATATATTTTAAGACTTATCCTTAATAAAGTCAAAACAAAAGAGGACTTTTCATTTATCTAAGTCCTAGGAATGTCTTGTCCAAAAATTTAAGGCTTCCATTATATTTGTTATGCTCTTATTTGTTATATTTTTCTTTATTTTTATGGTGGCTAGAGTAATTCAAGTCCCAAGAAGTTTTGTTCTAATTCTACGACATCCATTTTTATTTTATTTCGCTCTTAATTATTTTTGCTATTTAAGGAGACTTATCCATCTATAAGTCCCGGGGAGCCTTGATCACAACCTAAGACTCCAATGCATTAAATTTCTTTTTTATAATCTTTATTGTTTTGATCTTGTCTCCATAAATAATGACTCTAAAATATTGTTTTTTTGTTCGTTTACATAAATTTTTTCATAAGTGATGTTGTCATGCCAAAATAAAGTTTTGAACCATTTTTATTTTGATAATTCTTTGTTATACAAAATATTGGTTTCGAACAAGTTAGTAAAATGTGAAGAAAATCTTATTTCAAGAAGAAAAAAGAAATTAAAACAAGATCCTCCATTTAATTTTCATAAATAACTAGTTATAAGAATAATATTGGAAAATTCATGACTTAAAAACCATTTTTTTAAATCACATACTTATAGAGATTTATGAAATATGAATTTTCATTTGCATTTAAGCAATGTTTTCATAAACTTAGAATATTCGGTTTTTCCATAAAGATGTTTTAATTAAAAATTTTCTTGTACAACTTCACCAAGATCATACATGTATTTTGAACTATTAATATTATTCATAAGTTATCTTTTAAGTATAGAATTGATATTTATTAATTTAGAGAGTTTGTAAGATATAAAATGGCAAAAAGTCACAAAAATCAAATCTGGAAAATTTGGGAGCAAGCTGTACAGTAGCATGTTGAGCCTTAAATGACCTAAAAAATTAAAAATAACTTCATAAATATATAGATCATCTAAAGTAGGTAAAGATCAACTACTTATACATGTAATTTCGAGTTAAAATGAGCAAGTTATGACCATTTTAAGTTAGAAATAACCTATAATCGGAAAATGATGCAAATTATATTTATAGAATTAGAAATAAATAGGACCTTTATCATAAACTCATTTTAGGTATTTCTTTTGATTAGGTAATGAGGATTACTGCACCATTTCTTGAGGATCATTTCGATTAGAAGATCGCATTATGACTGAGTGAGTTTCCTTACATTTTTTGTATTCTCGTTGTGCTTGTAATTTTGTGCACTGTTATTTAGGTAAAGATGAAATGGAATTTCTTGTGAGAGTATGTTGGGAATGTGCTATTAATTTCATGCTTGATCAAGAAATCATAAGTATATTGGAACCGTTCCTATTTGGTTAATATGCTGTTTTAATGTTATATTGTTGTATGTATGCTAAAATTGTGTTGGTCACCTTTAACTGGAAATTTAACACTATTGGGAAATTTAATCATAAATTGATCATACATGGCATAAAGTCGAGTTGCATTTCATTTTCACTACTTCTCTTATGTGTGAGACTAGAAAAGTAAGGTGCTTAGCTCCAGCATGAGGAACTACTATGTTAGGGGATTATAGCCTCATGGAGGAGTCATGCCGGCTCGATCGCTTTGGGTAAGGAACCTAAGGACTAAGTAGTGGTGGTCAGTCAGGACCCAATCGAGTGTGATGATTGGAAGGACCCCGATATTTTCAAAGTATTCCCTACCCCCATATGGATGGCATAAATCTATTCTATGTACAATTTCTGGTACGTTGTACGTATGTATGTTGAGCATATGGTTGATACATTGCATATGATTGAATCATCAACTTGCCTATTATGGATACAAAATTGCAGGGTTATTTCACTAAGCATGTTGTAGCTTACCCTAAATAGATTTTTGATGAGGGTAATGTACATCGACCTCTGGGAATTAAAAGCCGCCGATGTTTAGTCGATGTAAATGTAATGCCGCCCTAATGCTACCCTAACACTTTCTGCCATCTTGTTTTGAAAAATTTGTTAAACATTAAAGGGGCCAAATTAAATTCAAGGCCACCAGCATATGTCTCCTGTGACTTTTCATATATATATTCTCTTGTGGGATCTTGAAATGAGGAGAGAAATCATAGGCATGAAAAAGAACTCTATTCTCCTTGATAGAAATTAACGCATAGTTTTGTAGGAAGTTTTTCTTTTTATTTTGATTAAGGATTCTATATCGGGATTAAGTGGAAATATCATTTGAATATGCATTTGAGCATGGGATCACTATCCAAGGTGATTTTATTCCTTTTTCTGTAATTTCATGTTTTGGATGATATACAAGACTTTTTCCTTTTGATCAGATTAATGGTTTTGAGTTACTAATTTGGATTGTCTTATTGTTGTTTTCTGCTGTTGATTGAATTATTGTTTGTATTTAAACTGTTGATATTGTTTCACTAATCATGTGTTTTGGATTGAATCTGGAATTCATGTTAGATTAGGATTGCAATTGGAAAATTCTTTTGTGATCGATTCTATGAATAGATAAATTGGATTACAAATCACATAGACATATGTATTTTAATTCAATTAAGGTATGGTAAATTATATAGATTAGTCAATTGATCACTATCCTAGGATTAGAGAATATTGATTAATTAATTTAAGATAATTGCTTTCTTTAGAAGACGGAGTTTTTATCTGGTGCTTGATTGATTGAAAAACTAAAACCATTGACAATTTAGATTTGCAAGCTTATTGGGTCAATAGCATACATTCGATTGATTTTCTGATCTATTGGTGCTTAACCTAATTCAATTAAAGGTGTTAGAAATCTCATATTTTTGTAGATTAGTCTTATCTAAAAAATAAAAAATATTATCATTTTGATTTGCCTAGCTATGATAATGACTAATAAAATTGAGAGCTAGTCTTCACTCCTGTGGACGTGGCTTGGTATTCATCGAAATTTTATTATTGCACATATACCTGGTACACTGACAGGTTAATATCTGCTTGTTTGAAGGAATTTAAAAAAGAGTTTTAAAAGTAAATATAGAAAAAAGTGCGATCAACAATCATAAAAATATTTCTACTTTTGAAAATCATTTATTATTGAGATTAACTCTTAGTATATGCATGATCCTAGTGATGTTGTTCCAAAATAAAATTTTATAAAACAATCTTTTATAGAAAGTAGCAATATTAAGTTTTTATAAAAATCACCTTTTGCCTTGTAATCAAATTCCTATCCTTAAATTTGCTAAATATGTGCCTTAATAAAAATCATGGTTCAATATATATTTGGAATCTTTAATGATCTTATATGTATTTCAAAAACTTCATTCGACAATTTATTTCACATGACATGGATTTTACTTATTTATGACACAAAATTCTAAGTGTATTTCCCTTAAATTTTTCTTAAGTTTGGTTTCAAATAAAGTCTCAATTCTTAAATTTTGTAAGTGAAGCTTAATTGAAGAAAATCGTGGTTTTATATTTATTTTGAATCAATGAATATTTCATTTTCATATTAAACTTTTTTTAACTAATTATTTTTCAAAACATAATTTTTTTTCTATTTGTGAAGATATATCATTCTAAGTTGTATCATCTTTAAAATGTTATAAGTTTTATCATATGATGAAAATTAAGTAAATGACTTAATCTAAATTTTTATTCTTAGAATAAATCTTTATTAGTTAATAAATTTTCAATAAATGGACTTTCATGGGGTTATTGGAAAATTTATTCTAGGTTGATTTACATTAAAAAATATCCTTAAGGTTTGTCATATTAGAAAGTTGACTTGTTCCAAAGTTTTATTTCAACAAAAGATTGGTATATGTCTTATAGTTAGATTTTTAGAAAAATTTTCATAACAAAATATTATCATCATTTGTTTTTTAGAAAACTCATTTTGAGATTTTGAAAAATTTAGTTGAGTAACTATTTTTATTCTTTTATTCCAAATGACAATTTTCCTAAGTGTTGAAAATAAGGTTCCTCAAAGTTGATTTATAAAAAAAAGGAATTACAAATCTTTACATCTTTGAAAATTTTATCATGACAATATCACCTATGGCCATGCATATGCATGAGTAAAATATAGCAAGTATTCCAAGAATAAAATTATTAGCATAGACTCATAAAATAATAAAAAAATTGGGATAGATAATCAAAATAAGCAAATATAAAAAATAAAAGTACAGGAGTCTTAGCTTGTCATCAAGCATCCCCGGGGGCTTGAATAAATTCCAGTTACAATAAAAATAAGAAAATTATAAAGAAAGAAAAACATGGAAGTCTTAAATCTTTTTTAAGGCTTCCCAAGACTTGAAGTATTTCAGTCTCATAAATAAAATAAAAGCATGAGAGTCTTGGATTTATGTCAAGAATCTCTAGAACTAGAAATGGATAAGTCCCCTTAAATAGCAAAATAATTAAGAGTAAAACAAATATTGGGTCTGTTTCTTTGGCTTTTTCTGGCAGATACAGATACTTTTTTAAAACTTTTTTCTAACAAATTATTTATCAAGAAATAGATATAGTTAAAAAAAAGTTGACAGTTCTCATCAAAAGATCAAATATATATAAAATATAGATGCAAATTAGACATATTTATACATATCATTTTGAAAAAGATACATATACAGATGAAAAACAGACCACCAAACAGACCCATAATGGAAGTTTTAGAATTTATCGATAAGGTATCCGAGACTTAGATTATCAACAAGTCCACATTTGATTTTTGATTGACTTGATTAAGGACAAGTTTGAGACTTAGATTAAGGATAAATCTCAAAATATGTAATAAGAATGTGATATAAATAAATTGCAAGAGACAAAATAAGTACAAAAAAATAAATGTTAGACTAGTAAGCTTTATATGTTCAAATTGATATAAATATGTACATAACTATATATAGAAAGTTAGATTAGATGACAAAGATATAACAATATGATTGGCATTTTAACATGATCATAACGTAGATTTGATACAAGTTCCATATTAGCATTATCATCCCTAACTTTAATGCATCATGGGGAGATTTTTCATTGATGGATAATGCTTGAACTTTGATATTTACATATAAGATCAACTAAGGAGATGAGGGTTAAGTGTTTACCCAAATGAAATCTTGGAGGAAGTGTGTGTGTGTATGTTTAAAATAAAACCGTGAGAGAGAATGGGGGAGGAGGATTTGCGCCAGCAAGGAGAAGAAAAGAGAGAAAAGAATGAGAGGAAAGAGAGAAATTTTATAGAAGTTGTAAAGTGTAAGAATATGAAAAGCAGTGGGTATTGATAGATGTTAAATTAGTGATTTTTGTGTGTGAAATAAATTAAAAAGAAAAAGAAAAGGGAGGGAGCAGCTTCTACCATTTTATTGCAAAGGGGAGAGAGAGAAGAAAAAAATAATTTTAGTAGAAAAGCATAAGAGAAGTTAAGCAAAAAAAGTTGTAAAAGTTTTATGGAAAAAGATAATTGTAAGAGATAAGAGATATGCATAAGAAAAAGTAGAGAGAGGCGAATAGTAGTAAATAGTAATAAGCAGTAAATGAATAGTAAACAAAAAAATAAATTACCAGTAGTAATAAAAATACACATAAACAAGTTATATCTGACGTTTTTATGAGCTGTAAAAATTGTATCTAATATTTATGAATTCTTATTACATTACGAGTCTAGACTGTTTGTCGAAATATTTTCTCATTTTGCATGTCGGTGACCCGATTTTGGAAATTGATCCCATTCAGGTACAAAATGGATGAATTTTTGTGCATTTGATCTTTTTGGGTTATGAAATAAAATTTTGAGTCATAAACCACGATCATCTTATTTTTATTGTTTGAGGGTTTCAAATGTGGTCTTGATCTAGATCCTCTAGAACTTATTGTTGACTTAAGCTGGATTTTAGGGTTCCAATTTTAATTCTGACTTTAAGATTTACTCATAAGATTATAAAATGTAGGAGTTTACACTTATAATATATATTTTCTTCATAATTTGAGTTTACTCTTTTTTTTTATAATTTATTTAATATTTTATGATTCTCAGTATTATCTAATCGAGTTTAGGGATTCTAGCATTAAATGTTGACTCGGCTTGACTTTTAGGTATTAGTCTTAATTTTGACTCTGAGATCCACTTATAAAGTTACTGAAGAATTTACGGGTTTATAATTTTTACCATTACTAGTTATCTGGTAATGTTATCTCGATTTGTGTGCAAAAGACCTAATATAGAAACTGTTTTAGCTTAATTGGTGAAATTTTGACTTGGTAAATTGTTACTATATTATAGAATATTATTTTATATTATTTTGTTATTAAACACTGCCTCATTTTATGCGTTTGAGATCAAATAGATGAATTGTTTAGTGTAGGGATTTCGAGTCGAGTGATTGTTGGATTTTCATTTTATTTTTGAAAGTACTCTTTTTCTTAGGGTTTAGTATTTAGGATTTTCTTTTCCCATCATACTTATTAGATATTTAGGGTTATTCAAATTATCTGATATTGTCTAAGGTTTCTAAAACATGTAATTCCTTAGGATCAATTATGGGGTTTCTAGAGTTCGGTTTTAACTTGGCTCTATTTTTAGGGTTCCTATTTCAGTATTAGCTCAATGATTATTTTTTAAAAGTGCTGAAAAATCCAGAAGCTTATAAGCCCTACTGTTAACAACCCCACTTCAAGGCGAGATTTTGTATCTTTACCTCACGGTGAGTGATAGAGCTCTCTCATTTGTGTTAACAAGGAAGGAGGGAAAACAACAAAGATCAGTATATCACATCAGCCATGTCGTGCAAGGACTAGAGCAAAGATACATCAAATTGAAAAAATTTGCTCTGGCAATGGTAATATTTGCACATTAGCTAGGTTCATATTTTCAGGTATACCTGGTCGTTGTTCTCACTGACATACCGATAGGGATAGTCCTCCAAAAACCGAATGTCTCGAGAAGAATGATGAAGTATGCAATCGAACTTAGCTCCTATACAGTACAAGACCAACCTTATGAAGCCATAAACGCATAAGCTCTTACAGATTTGTAGTTGAGTATACTGGTAAACTTGAGCCCAACGACAACCAAAGGCTTCTATGGACTGTCACGTCCCAAATGGTACTATAAATGTGGCAGTTTGCCACATACAATATCAAGACTTAGGAATGACTGCCATAGTCATGCAATAGTCTCGGTATTATTTGTAAGGCGTACAACATGATAATAGGAGATGCTATTGGGAAGTATGTTCTAAGTAAGTAAAAATGAACATACAAGAATCTAGAAATAAAGTTAAGCATAAATGACCATTAATAGTCTATTACATAAACCTTAGGGGCATTTCTTCGCTAAATCTCTAAGGATCATACAAAGTTACTAGTCTTTACAAAATATTTAAACACTTTATTGAAATATTTTAAAGGAATTCTATTTTAAACCTTCACGTAGATTTCCTCCAAAAGCTCTCAAAAGAAGACTTACTCTAATAGGTGAAGATCTTAGATACAGGAATAGATGGTCCTGCGTATACAAAAACCTAAAGGGGCGTAAACTTTACGAGCTTAGTGAGAATATACCCAATTAACGTACTTGAAACAAGACAACAACTAGGTTTATTAAACAAGCAACTGGAATGCAATAAACACGTGAGCATATAAGATATATGATTTTTCTGGAATCATATGTTGAATGAATTTACGCCCTTCTTTTGGGGTTAAGTATTCTGACCAATTATAACCAACACTTCTTAAAACCATTTTTTTTATATATATCTCATCAGCTACTATTCACCATAAAAAAAGATGTAGTTCTTACTGGCTCCTACTCACCATCAATTTGTAGATCTTACTGGCTCCTACTCACCACATACAGATACTATTGGTTATGGTAACCACTACTATCATACATTTGTCCTACCAATTATATAATAGCAAATATTTTGTGACTTAATGAATGGAGCGCATGTATTAACTTTTTATTTAAAGTCTAGCCATTTTAATTTCAATTTCTTGCAAGTGATCATCCAATTTCAAACACTTCAACATGCTAGTAGAACATACAACTCATTATAAGCAATTCATGGCTCGATATGCTTAAAGTTCTTTCATCAACATTATAATCACACGTACCTTCAATTTTATCTTTTCTTAAGTGTAGTGCTACTATGCTACAAGCACAATCATAAGTATGAAAATAAGGAAAGTAGACTCACTCCGCCATGGTTCGATGATACTCCCTTAATCGTAATAACACTCAGGGTAGCACGTGTCTTCCTCCTTGTTTCTTAAACAAAAGGAATAGCCAAAATGAGTATTCCATGGAATCTTTAGTCAAAATTTCTAATTCTATTCTCTAGTTGCGGTGACATTCGTATAGGTAGAAATTCTAACTTAAAATGGCCATAACTTGCTTATTTTAACTCGGAATTTCATATATTATATACTCGTTTTCTACCTACTCAAAGATATTTATCCATTTCTATGGTTATTTTTATTATAAAAAGTCATTTGGGTCTTGAAACAGTGAGGTAGAGATTCATTACGAAAATTCTACTCTTCAAAATATAATTTTGTGAACTTTTCCTTATCCAAAAATCCTTGTACCAAAATGTAGATATTAGTATAGTTAAAAAAAAAATCCTTTGAATATATATATATATATATATAGACTCATATTGTACGTATAAATTTAGTGATCTTGTCTCAACAATGATTTTTGTAAAACAAGGTGCTCTAAAAGTTGAAAAAACGAAACTTTGAAAATTTTCACTTTAGTTTGTCAGAAAAATTTCTCGAATCATTATAAGTGAGTATTTCCTCATTAAAATTTTATTTCTTAACCTTTGGAAATGATTAAATTTTTTCCAAAATAATTTGTCTTTTTAAGATTCTTATAACTTCATCTCTTGGGGTTGAAAATGTAGCTCCTAAGTATTCCTTGATAGTGGTTAAAATTTCTTAAAGTTTACATATTCTTAGTTTTTCCTAAAGTTAATATTACTTTAATAAGTAATAGTGATTTTTCAAGTTGTTTACTAATTTTATTCCCTAAAAAGACTTTGTTTCTAGAAGAGAAACGTTCTTGATGATTTTAAAAAACTTGTCTAATCCTGAATATTTTGTGTAAAATATAGAAATAAAGATAAAAATATAATGAATTATGAATCATGAGATGATATAGGATGAGTTTAAGGTTAAAACAAGTAAGTTATAAAGGTTTAAGTTTGATTGTAGATTGAATATTAAAGTTCAGATTTTTGCAATTTTTAACAGATTATACGCCGCCTCTTAGAGAATCTACGCCGCCGGTGTAGAGACGATGTAGAAAGGGAACAGTAGCGTTTTTCTTAACGCTAGGTGGAATGCCGCCGGTGTGCTATAAGGTTTCTCTTAACACCGGCTAGGAACACCGCCGGCGTAAGGTATGGATTTGCCAGTGTATGTAGTAGGATCGAAGTTATGGGAATTCAAAACCCGATGAATGCTGCCAGCGCTCGTGTAAATTTTGCCAGCGTAGGGTGTACGCCGGCAAGATTTAAAAGTACGTCGCCGGCATAGAGCTGGTGTATGACCAAATTTCTAGTAATACAAGACGCGACGACATATTTTCTTTTGTCATTTTCTTCTTGCATCAAAGAGGGTTTTGGAGTGTTCTTGGAGATCTAGGCTTGGAGAATCATCCGGAGGGTGTTTTTGATCCAAAGTAAGTGATTTTTAACCTTCTCTTAAGGATTAAATACGAAATTATATAAGTTTTTCTTAGGGTTTTATGGATTTTCATGAAGGTTTTTGGAGAAAAACTCTAGCTTTGTGTGGAATCTGAAATTTTGAGAAAGGATTCGGGTTTGGTAATCCAAGCAAGTAAGTAAAGTCTTTTAAACGTAAAGATTCAATAAAGGTTCATTCTTAATATGAATGTGATTGTTCTTGTTGTTATGAATATTAGGGTTTTGGAGGATTATCGAGTTCTGTAGATTGTTGTGAAAGATTGATTGGGTTAGACGGTGCAACTTGGTGATTTTCTTTGTCAGGTTAGGATTTCGGGAGTTGTAGTACATTAGGGTTTGTTTATATCGTGTTCTTATATGTTTTGTATATGTATGTTATTGATAGGAATTTGGAGATTTGGGTTGTTGTTGTATTGTCTTTATTGATTGAAGTGTTGTAGAGATTCGGGATATTTGGTTGTGGTTGAGTGTTGTCGATAAAGGATTTTTAGGAGATTCATATTGGAGTTCCTGAAACTAAGAAAGGTACGACCAATCCTTCTTTGCTGTTTTTGCCTGTAAGTTTAGTATTGATTGAATGCTTGTAGGAACAGAATTTCTTAATAAACCTAATCATTATTCGGGTTAATAGTTATATGGTTGATTGTGCTTGGCTTTGACCAGTAAAGACCTGGCAGACAGTGATACTGGTGAGGTACCCTGATGATCTTGGTGTGAGGTTGTCCTCAGTTGACTCGTGCCTTGATATGATTTCGGTAGAATTAGGTGTTCTGGATTCGAGGTGTTTGGGGAGTACCCACTCATCCATATATGTATATGATTATTATTTTCAAAGAGTTGTATAATTTATAATGAGGTCTGAGTAACTTTGAGTTCAGGATTAGAGTATACCTAATACTGGACTGTGTTGTTTTATTGGCTTAAGAAAGATAAATATGATGACTGTTTGCATTAGTTTAAGTTACATGAATTACTTGTCTATTGTATGTGCACATGCATTTGTTTTTGGATTGGAGTTATCGTACTAGGCGTCGCCGTTTATTCTTTTAAATTTCAGGTACAAGTGAAGAAGATATGGTGTATGATCTTTCCTAATATGATTTATTCTTTGATAGCGGGGATGGCGATAGTGGACCTGACTACCCAGCCGAGAGTTAGGCTTCATATATCGAATTTCTAAGAAAAGACATGTTTTAATCATTTGGAATTGTAGTTGGATGCTTTTGTTGGTTTTACATGAAAAGATTTGAATGTAAACAGTTTTTAGTTTCTGTTGAATTTGTTTGACTATGATGTCAACTTGGATTTTATGCTTGAACAAGGAGTTTATATTTTATTAAGTATGAGTTTTTAGTTTTAACAGGTTTCATATCCTATGAGATACTCTATAAGTATTTACAGGTGATGATTGTGTTATTGTGGATAATGGAGCCTTTGCATGTCTTATATAAGAGGAGATACATGGTGGGGTGTAATGCCTTAATTTAGGGCATTACAGCTTATTTGGTATCAGAGCTATAGATTTTGAATCATATAGATTTAAGTTTTGATTCCTTCAAATGGTGAGATTTGAGGAGTGGGGTAGAATCATAGGGTTTTTGTTTAGTTATGTTTGATGTTGTTTTATAGATTTAAGTTTTGATCATTAGTTGGATACCCTTATTATAATCTTGTGGTGTTTTGTTGTATTAGAATGCATCCAAGAAGAAGAATTCCTGAGGAGAATGAGAATTTAGGCAGCAGTAGGATGAGCAGCAGGCTTTGAATCAGGACTTGCCACCACTCCACCTATTAGATAGCAGGTTCCGATTGATGCTGCACAGCTTATGCAAGCTGTAAATGCTTTGTTAGGAGTGGTTGGTCAACAACAGCAAGATATGAGGAGGGACATGCAAATGGTCCAAGAAAGCACTGAAGCTTGGAGACAGGAGACACAAAGGTTGAATGGAAATGGAGGGAATGGAGTTAAGCATACAGATGTACTTGGTCTGAATAAATTTCTTGCCCTTGTGATAAGTTTGAACCAGCACCAGATAAACCTCTCAAAGCACAGCTATGGATGGAAGAGGTTGAGAAGACATTTGTTGCTCTGGATATTCCAGAGAACGAGAAAGTTGAATATGCCTCCTACTTGCTGACTGGGAGAGCCAATAACCGGTGGTTGAGCACCAAAAGACACATGACTGGTATAATTATATGGCAAATGTTTCAGCAGGCCTTCTATAGAGAATTCTTACTTAACAGTGTTAAGCAGAGAATGCTTCAAGAGTATTACACTTTACAGCAAGGAAAGATGATAGTGGAAGAATATGAATCGAAATTGCACAGGTTGATGAGATTTCTACTTGACGCTCTAAAAGAGAGTGAAGAGGCTAAGGTTAGCAGATTCATCACTGGACTAGAGCCTAAGATACAATATCAGGTGAATTTGATGGATTTGGACAACTACTCAGCTGTGGTGAACAAAGCGAAGACAGTGGAGTAGGGCTTGAGCAAGATTGGAAGCCGTGAGCCACAGAGGAATCAGGTATTTTTAGGCAAGAGGCCAGCAGCTGGTGTACTTACACAAGATAGAGGCAAGAGGCTTATCACTCAGAATTTAGGCCAACAGTATAGAATATAGATAGAATATGCACAAGATGCCTTGGACCACATGATGTGAAGGATTGCAAGTGGGTGGAGAATGCTTGCTTTTCTTGTGGAAAGCTGGGACATAAGAGTAATACCTGCACAGACAAAGTCATTCCACAGGTTTTCTGCTTCAAGAGTAGGTAGAGGGGACACAGAGCTGTAGATTGTAAAGAAAGGCAGTATGGCAGAGTTTATTCTAGCCAGGGGCAGCGAGCACCAGCAAAGGTTTATGCTTTACAACGTAGTGAGACCTCTAGTGTGGATACTATTGTGGGTATGTTTCCTATACTCCTGCATAGTGCATATGCGTTGTTTGATACTGATGCTAGTTTCTCTTGTGTTTCTGAATCTTTTATGTTTGTTTGTGGTATATCTACTGAGTTTATGTTTGGACATGTATCCGTTAGTACCCCTTTGGGAAGTGAATCAACATTAAATAGAATCTGTAAGAATGTGGATATTAAGATAGAAGGTAGACATCTACCTGCAGATTTGATGGTACTGGATATGTTGGATTTTGATGTGATTTTGGATGTTGACTGGTTGGCAAAGTACCATGTGGTGATTGATTGCTATAATCTGGTAGTAGAGTTCAGTTTGCCCGATGGTGATCAATTTGTTCAAAGTTAGTAGTGCAAAGACCTCTAGTTCTACCTACTTATGAATTGTGGGGATGATCAAATTTGCCTACGATGGTGAAAGATGATAAGAAGGAGATAGTGTTGTCGGATGTTCCAATTGTATGTGAGTATCCAGAAGTTTTTCTAGAAGATCTGCCTGGATTACCACCAGAGAGGGAAGTGGAGTTTAGTATTGACTTGATATTAAGTACTGTACCGAAATCAAAAGCTCCTTATCGAATGGCTCCTACAAAACTTGCTGAGCTTAAAGTGCAGTTGGATGATTTGTTGAAGAAGAAGTTCATTAGACCTAGTGTTTCACCTCGGGGAGCTCTAGTTCTGTTTGTCAAGAAGAAGGATGGCAGTATGAGACTGTGCATCGATTATAGAGAATTGAACCAGGTGACAGTGAACAACAAGTATCTTTTGCCATGAATTGATGATCTATTTGATCAGTTAGCAGGAGCTTCAGTATTCTCAAAGATAGATTTGAGATCTGGATATCATCAGCTGAGAGTGAAAGCCGAAGATATTCAGAAGACAGCTTTCAGGACAAGGTATGGACATTATGAATTTGTTGTCATGCCTTTTGGACTCACCAATGCACCGGCAATATTTATGGATATGATGAACAGAGTCTTCAGGGAGTATCTTGATATTTTTGTAATAGTCTTTATTGATGATGTATTGGTGTATTCAAGGACTAAAGAGGAGCACGAAGAACATTTGAGATTAGTTCTGACTAGATTGAAGGAAGAGAAGTTATATGCGAAGTTTTCAAAATATGAGTTCTAGTTAGAACATGTGTCTTTCTTAGAACATATTGTTGATGGTAGTGGGATATTAGTTGTCACGCCCCAACGGGTACCCTAAACGTGACAGTCCGCCACACTCAATATTAAAGCTTAAGTATGACAACCTTAGTCATTCCTAAAAGCTTTTATATTAAGTGTAAGGCGTACTTTCACAACTTTAGAGGACCATGTATGGAATTATGAAGTTTAAGAAGATATAAATAACATATTTAAGAAAGATGACTCATAATAATCATTCATTCATATCAATGACTTTACAAACTTAGGGACATATCGCCTTAATCACTAATCTATTACATGAGTATTTATACATCATTACTAATACTACACTTTATCTAAATTTCTATTACCCAAAAAGAAATTACCTGCCCGCAGGGTCCACGTAGCCTTAACCAAAGGTAGGGAAACTGCAAAAGATATCTATTGGGGTATAAGCTAAAGGCTTAGTGAGAACTATTTCCATCAATAACTTCTTGTAACAGATTCAAACAAGTTGATTAATCAAACAAATGTAATGCAACAAACACGTGGGCAAACAAGCATATAGTTTTCTAGGAACTATATGTTGAATGGATTTGCGCCCTCCATTCGGGGTTTGGTGATACATAACCTCAATTCAAGTAGTTTTAATTAAAAAGTTTTCATGCTCGCGAGCACTCATCGCCAAGCATTCCGAATCTACTTGATTGACCTTGCTTTTGGATCTTCCACCAAGCATTTTCCATTAAGCTGCCAAGCAATCGCTTTCGGATCTCCCGCCAAGTGTTGCTTTCGACATGAGCTTACTATCCTTCTCACCCAAGGATAATAACCCAACATGCAATGTGACTCACTTCATGGTATGCATGAATTCATTAATTTATAAAGTCGTAACATAATTATTTTCAAATTTAAGGCGATCAAGGAATTTCACACAAATCAATATTATACTAAAACAATCACTTAAAACAATTCCAGCTTCGATATTCTTAAAATTCTTTCAAGGAATTATTTTACATATATATTGGTTTATCTTTTCCTAACTCTAGTGCAACTAATTTACAAGCACAACAAGTATAGTATTTAATGGAAATAAACTCACGATGCCATGTCGTTTATTCCTCTAAGCGGATGAGTCATTCACAAACTCCACTTAATCGTAATAATCCTTGGGGTAAAGAATCCTTCCTTGGGGTCACCTAACCAAAGAAAATACCCATAATAAGTATTTCTTGATGATTTTCTTCAATTTTGACAAAACAATATCAAAAGAACGTTAAAGTTCGTATAAATGAATGTTCCAACTTAAAATGGCCATAACTTGATCATTTTAACTGGGAATCGCACATATAATATACCGATTTCTACCTACTCGAAAAGATCTACTCATTTCCAAAATTATTTTTAACAAATAAGGTCATATAGGCCTCGAAACAGTGGCGACAAAGTTCACCACGAGTTTTCCATGCAAAACAACCTTGGTTCAAGAAATCAAAATTTGTTTGATAAATACTTAGTTATCTATATAGTTGAAAAATTCTCTTTTTATAACTATATAACTCATATTTAAGCATGTTCAAGTGTTTTGTTGTCTAATTATTTTTCTGAAGTGAATCAAGGTCGAAAGACTATAGTTTTCAAAAATTGTTTTTGGAGATTTCTTGAAATGAATATCTTGTTTCCTTTTGTTTTCTAAAAAGGGCATTTTGTTGGTTTTATTATTTTTCCTAAGTAAAATTTTCTACTTTCTAAGTTTCACTAATACTATTTTGAAGTTTTTTTTTTTTTAGAAAATATGCTAGTCTTCATATTTATTTTTCTTGTGCAAATTCCTTTGTTTATTTGTTTTTGTAAAAATTTTTACTTGAAATTTCTCATTCCTTCCTCATACCTTATGTTTTTCATAAAATCATCCATGCATGAAAATTTGTTTTCTTCATAAAAACAATGTGGAACAATTAAGAACTTTTTGGTAGTAAAAGTAGTTTCTAAAATTATAGTGAGTTCTTTTTATAACTTGAAAATGACTGAGTTTATTTTTTGTGATCTTATAGATTTTATACTTTACATAAACTTATTTCTAAGTGACAAAATTCTTCTTTTGTTTAGTTATTTTTAGAAATTAAAATTTTTGGACAACAATCTAAATGAACATGATTATGAGAATAATAATAAACAAAATAACATAAAACATAAATAATAAAGTCAAGTATTGGAGTCTTAGCTTTTTCAAGGCTTCCGGGACTAAGAAGTAGACTAGTCTCATAATAAAATAAAATGAAAGGAAGAAAACTTGTTTCGAATTGATGAGGATAAGTCTAAGACTAGAAACTAGTCTTAAAATAACAAGGAATAAATAAATAAATTGCAATGGAATAAATAAATAAATTGCAAGTGAGCTTATATGCTCTAAAGAATATGTATATATATATATCTATAGATAATAATATTTAGATATAGTAGTAATAATATGAACAAAATAATAACAAGAACATAAATAGATTTTTCATGAACAAGAACAATACATGAACATAATGTAGTTTCCATAACTTGTAGTCTTTGGAAACTCACACTATGGTCATGTAAAGTTACATGACATGAAGAAGAAGAAATTAAAAGAAGGTAGTTACCTAAAGAAGACTTGGGTATGGTTATGTAGTTATAGGTTTTTGTTGTTGGTGGAAGTTGTGAAATTATTTTGAGAGAGTTTTGGGATAGTATTTTGAGAGGAGATTTTGGAAGAGTTTTGGTATGAATTTGTGGGTAGTGAATGTGTGAAAGAAGTGAAAGAGGAGGGGGGTATTTATAGGAAAATGTAGAGGGATTTTTGTGTGATTAAAATAAAAGAAAATTGAAACAAATTGATGAGGAAAAGAGGGGAGGGGGCACCGGCCATGTTGGTGTAGAGGGGGAAGTGATTTATTTTTTTGACTTTTTGATAAATGAAAGATGTAATGTGTAAGGTAGATGTGAAATAAAGTTATGGGAAAGGTAAAAAGTTAAGTTTATAGGTTATGTAGAGTGTAAGAATAGGTGTAAGAAAAAGTAGAGATAAAAGAATAGTGTAGAATAGTAATGAATAGTATAATGTAAGATAGATATGACTAATAAAGTACCGGTAGTAAGAAAATACACGTATAATAGCTATATCTGTTATTTTTAGCTACCGAAAAATTACAAAACTGATATTTTTGGAAAACTTAATTTTTTACGAGTCTAACGGTGTATTTGGAATATTTTTATTATTCCGGGCTCCCAGACACGCTTTTCGAGAACCGTGTCCAATCGGGTTCAAAGGACACCCGAAATTCGCAATACTGATATTTTTATAAAACCTATGGTTATTACGAACTATTCTATCTAATTATCCCAACTTCGTTTTCCAAGGCCAAAGAAAACGGCAATACCGGATTTAGTTTGATACGGTAAACTAGGGTTTTGTTGACCTTTAGGGTTCCGTTTGACTTCCGGTTTAGGGTTTTATGCTAAACCGATTCCGAAAATTTGGGGGTTTACATCAGTGGATCCTGAGAAAGTCAGAGCAGTTGTTGAATGGCCAAGACCCAAGACTGTGATGGAAATCAAAAGTTTTCTGGGAATGGCAGGATATTACAAAATATTTGTGGAAGATTTTTCCAAAATTGCTAGTCCTTTGACCCAGTTGACATAGAAGGGAGTAAAGTATGAGTGGAGTGAAAGCTGTGAAACTAGTTTTCAGTTGTTGAAGAATAAGTTAGTATTTGCTTCGGTGCTAGCCTTACCTGTGAGTGGTGAGGAGCATGTTATTTATAGTAACGCCTCTATACAAAGTTTAGGATGTGTGTTGATGCAGAGAGGCAGGGTTATAGCATATGCTTCCAGACAGTTAAAGCCCTATGAGAGGAATTATCCTACTCATGATCTAGAACTAGTAGTTGTGCATGCTTTGAAGCTATGGAGACACTACCTATATGGGGAAGGATGTAAAGTGTATACGGATCACAAAATTTTAAAGTACATCTTTACCCAGAAAGAGTTGAACGTGAGACAGAGAAGATGGTTGGAACTGATAAAGGATTTTGATATTGATATTCAGTATCATCCAGGAAAGGCGAATGTAGTAGCTGACGCCTTGAGCAGAAAGAGAATAGAGAATCTTGCAGCTTTGATCATGACGGAACGTCATCTCATTGATGATATGAGGGAGCTTAAACTGGAAATAGTCACAAGGCAAGTAGGTAAAAGATTGGCTAATATGAGAATTCAACCTACTATTGTGGACAGAATCAAGACAGCTCAGACAGATGATCAGAGTATTTTGGATATAAAGAGGAAAATGGAGATAGGTCGAGCACCAAAGTTTTATGTGGATGATGAAGGTATCCTTAGGTACAAAGGGAGATTGTGTGTGCCAGTGCAAGGAGAACTTAAGAAGGAATTGTTGAAAGAAGCACACTACTCCAGTTATTCCATTATCCTGGAGGGAACAAGATGTATCAAGATTTGAAAAGCTATACTGGTGGAACAATATGAAAAATGAGATAGCGGAATATATATCTAAGTGCCATACGTGTCAGATGATTAATATTGATCACAGAAAACCGGCCGGTGAGTTAAAGCCTTTGCCAATACCACAGTAGAAGTGGGAACATATCACCATGGATTTTGTTTCTGCTTTACCCAAGACAAAAGATAAGTTTGATTCAATTTAGGTCATTGTGAATCGTCTCACAAAGGTAGCTCATTTCATACCTATTAAGACTGGTATAAGTTAGAGCATTTGGCACAGTTGTATATCAAGGAGATTGTGAGATTGCATGGAATACTAGTAACAATCTGTTAGATAGGGATACCAGATTCGTTGGAGATTTGGAAAAGTCTACATCAAGCTTTGGGAACCAAGATTGTGTTCAGTACTGCTTATCATCCTCAGACTGATGGGCAATCTGAAAGAACTATATAGACTTTAGAAGATATATTGAGAGCATGCATTTTGGATTTCAAAGGAAGTTGGGATGAGCATTTGCCACTAGTGGAATTTGCCTACAAGAACAGTTATCAAGCATCGATTGACATGCCTCCATACGAAGCGTTTTATGGTAGAAAGTATAGATCACCTATTCATTGGGATGAAGTGGGTGAAAGACAATTGTTGGGACCAGAGTTAGTCCAAGATGCAGTTAACAAGGTTAGTTTGATCAGGCAAAGATTACAAGCTGCTCAGAGTAGACAAAAGAGTTATGCGGATAAACGAAGAAGACCCTTGGAATTTTAGGTAGGTGAACACGTTTTGCTAAAGATTTCACCAACAAAAGGAGTTGTTAAATTTAGCTTAAGAGGAAAGTTAAATCCTCGATATGTGGGACCATATGAGATTCTTAGAAGGATAGGCAACATGGCTTATATATCAGCTTTACCGCCTGACTTGGAGGGAGTGCATAATGTGTTCCACGTATCCATGCTTAGAAAGTATGTTAGAGATTCGAAGAGATAGTAGCACTTGAAACGTTGGAATTGCAGCCGAACCTTATGACGATTGAAAAGCCGATTAGAATTGTGGACTCTAAGGAGAAGATTCTGAGAAGCAAGGTGATCAAATATGTGAGAGTGCAATGAACTAATCAAACTGAACGTGAAGCTACCTGGGAGCTAGAAGAAGACATGAGAATGAAATATCCAGAGTTGTTTCACTAATCCAGGTAACTTTCAAGGATGAAAGTTCTTTTTAGGAGAGGAGAGATGTAAAATATAGAAATAAAGATGAAAATATAATAATTATGAATCATGAGATGATATAGGATGAGTTTAAGGTTAAAACAAGTAAGTTGTAAAGGTTTATGTTTGATTATAGAATGAATATTAAAGTTAGATTTCTGCAATTTTTGACAGATTGTATGCCGCCTCCTGGAGAATCTATGCCACCGGCATAGAGATGATGTAGGAAGGGAACAGTAGCGTTTTTCTTAACGCTGGGTAGAATGTCGCCGGTGTACTCTAGGGTTTCTCTTAACACGGCTGAGAATACCGCCGGCGTATGTAGTAGGATAGAAGTTTTGGGAATTGAAAGCCCTGATGAATGTCGCCAGCGCTAGTGTAAATTTTGCCAGCGTAGGGTATACGCTGCAAGATTTAAACGTACGCCGCCAGCGTAGAGATGGTGTATGACCAAATTTCTAGAAATACGAGACGCGAAAAACAGCTTCGATAGATTTTCTTTTATTATTTTCTTCTTGCGTCAAAGAGGGTTTTGGAGTGTTCTTAGAGATCTAGGCTTGGAGAATCATCCGAAGGGTGTTTTTGATCCAAAGTAAATGATTTTTAACGTTCTCTTAAGGATTAAATACGAAATTGTATAAGTTTTTCTTAGGGTTTTATGGATTTTCATGAAGGTTTTTGGAGAAAAACCCTAGCTTTGTGTGGAATCCGAAATTTTGAGAAAGGATTTAGGTTTGGTGATCCAAGCAAGTAAGTAAAGTCTTTTAAACGTAAAGATTCAATAAAGGTTCATTCTTAATATGAATGTGATTGTTCTTGTTGTTATGAATATTAGGGTTTTGGAGGATTATCGAGTTCTGTAGATTGTTGTAGAAGATTGATTGGGTTAGACGGTGCAACTTGGTGAATTTCTTTGTCAGGTTAGGATTTCGGGAGTTGTAGTACATTAGGGTTTGTTTATATTGTGTTCTTATATGTTTTGTATATGTATGTTATTGATAGGAATTTGGAGATTTTGGTTTTTGTTGTATTATCTTTATTGATTGAAGTGTTGTAGAGATTCGGGATATTTGGTTGTGGTTGAGTGTTGTCGATAAAGGATTTTTAGGAGATTCATATTGGAATTTCTGAAACTAAGAAAGGTACGACAATCCTTGCTTGTTGTGTTTGCCTGTAAGTTTAGTATTGATTGAATGCTTATAGGAACAAAATTTCTTAATAAACCTAATCATTATTCGTGTTAATAGTTGTATGGTTGATTGTGCTTGGCTTTAACCAGTAAAGACCTGGCAGACAGTGATAACTGGTGAGGCATCCTGATGATCTTGGTGTGAGGTTGTCCTAGTAGACTCGTGTCTTGATATGATTTGGGTAATTAGGTGTTCTGGATTCAAGTTGTTTGGGGAGTACCCACTCGTCCATATATGTATATGATTATTATTTTCAAAGAGTTGTATGATTTTTAATGGGGTCTGAGTAACTCCGAGTTCTGGATTAGAGTATACCTAATACTAGACTGTGTTGTTTTGTTGGCTAAAGAAAGATAATATTATGACTGTTTGCATTAGTTTAAGTTGCATGAATTACTTGTCTATTGTATGTGCACATGCATTTGTTTTTGGATTGGAGTTATCGTACTAAGCGTCGCTGTTTATTCTTTTAAATTTCAGGTACAGGTGAAGAAGATATGGTGTATGATCTTTCCGAATATGATTTATTCTTTTATAGCGGGGATGGCGATAGTGGAACCTGACTACCCAACGAGAGTTAGGCTTCATATATCGAATTTCTAAGAAAAGACATGTTTTGATCATTTCGAATTGTAGTTGGATGCTTTTGTTGGTTTTACATGAAAAGATTTGAATGTAAACAGTTTTTAGTTTCTGTTGAATTTGTTTGAATATGATGTCAACTTGGATTTTATGCTTGAACAAGGAGTTTATGTTTTATTAAGTATGATTTTTTAGTTTTAACAGGTTTCATATCCTATGAGATACTCTATGAGTATTTATAGGTGATGATTGTGTTATTGTGGATAATGGAGCCTTTGTATGTCCTATATAAGAGGGGATACATGGCGGGTTGTAATGCCTTAATTTAGGGTGTTACATTTTGGAGTATTGATGAAACTTTCACAAGGAAATTTAAGGAAATCTTTGCTAATCAAGAATTTGAAATTTTAAGTTTTTAAAGAAAACTTTTTCATTTTATTATTTAGAAAAGAGTATGTGGGACATATTTACTTTATGTATCATTTGTTGTAATTCAAACGTACCATTGTTATTAAAAACTTGTGATGAGCTTATTTAGATTTTGGAAAAGATTTGTTAAGATAGGACCCCAAGTTTTTATGGAAAATCATTTGTTAATGACAAAAGTTTATTTTTTTAAAAGATTTCTCATCTTCCTTTATTTAAGAAAATTCCCTTTTAATTTTTGTTGAGACAATATCAATATGCTCATGCATGAACATGAATATGTGGCCATAAGAAATAGAACAATATATCATAATAAGATAAGGTTTATATAAGAATCAATAAGAGCATAATATTAAGATCAAGTATTGAGAACCTTAGCTTCATCAAGGTTACACGATCAAGTATTGAGAGCCTTAGCTTTATCAAGGCAACCCAGGATTAAGAATAGACTAGTCCCAAAAGAAAAAGAAAAGAAAAGAAAAAGCACTGAAAATAATAAGAGCAAGTTAGCGGAAGTTAGTGAGCATTTAGACTCTAAAAATACATAGGTATACATATATTTAATAATATATATTATATATATATATAGGATTAGATTAACAGCATAACAACAATAATAGCAACATGATATCATAATATAAAAATAATAAAATTGAAATTCTTGACATGTGCAAGAACAAAATATGAACATATTGTTGCTTCTACAACTCATATGAGTTTTAGGAAACAACACTATGGTTATGTTAAGTTACATGACATGACAAGTTTTTACCTAAGAGTGTTTTTGTTGAAAGAGGAAGATGATGAGTGGTAGTATTATGTAGGTAGTAATGGATGGTAGATGGTTTATGTGTAGAGAAGAATTTTGGAAAAATTGATGGAAGAGGGTTTTAGTAGAGAGAATTTAAGGAGAATTTTGTTATGTAAAATAAGTATGTGAAAGAAATGGAGGGAGAGGGGGTATTTATAAAGTGTTGTGGAGGAAAATTAGATGTAATAAAATAAATTAAAAAAGAAAAATAAATAAGGATGAGAGAGGGGGAGGGCGCCGACCATGTATAGAGAGAGAGAGAGAGAGAGAGATTTATTTTTTTGTTGTTTTGTAATGGAAAATAATTAAGATGTGAAGTATGGTAGATTTGAAGTAGTTTTGGAAATGTAAAAAGTATAAAATAGGTGTATAGGTAGTAAGAATAGGTTGAAAGATAAAGTATAGATAGATGAATAGAAGAATAGGACAATGAATAGTAAACAAGACTAATATTATACGGGTATTAAAGAAAATACATGTATAAATGCGATATCTGTAATTTTAGCCACAAAAAAATTACGAAATTGATATTTGTTAAATCCTTGTATTATTACGGATCCAACGGTGTTATCGGAATACAGGACATGCTTTTCAAGAGCTGATCCCGTTCATATTCGAAATACACTAAAAATTAATAAATATGATATTTTAAAGCTTTCTTATATTATCGCAAACTATTATTCATAATTATTTCAATTATGTTATTTAGGGTTTAAGAACACGGGATTACCGGATCTAAACACTAAAGTTGATTTTAGTCTTTTGTTGATTTTTAGGGTTTTCGGTTGCCTTTTAGTTCTAAGATTTAAGTATAAAACTTAACAAATTTCAAAGGTTTACACTGATGGCACATTTACCTATAGGAGGATGCCTTGGATTTTGTAATGCTTTGGCTACATTTCAAAGATGTATGATGGCTATTTTTAGGATTTCATTAAAGAAACAATGAAAGTTTTTATGGATGATTTTTCAATCTTTGGTGATATGTTTGATGACTGTCTCTTTAATTTGAAGAAAGTTCTCTAGTGTTATGAAGAGACAAAACTTGTTATCAGTTGGGAGAAATGTCATTTTGTGGTTAAAGAAGGGATAGTTTTGGTGTCTAAGATTTATAGTAAAAGAATTGAAGTAGATAAGGCAAAGATTGAAGTAATTACTAAGCTTCCACCACCAAATTCAATCAAAGCAATTAAGAGTTTCTTAGGTTATGTAGTATTCTATAGAAGATTTATCAAGAATTTTTCTAAGATTAAAAGACCTTTGACAAAACTCTTAGAGGAGGATATACCATTGGTCTTTGATGATAATTGTTTGGAGTCATTTAATTTGCTGCAAGAGAAGCTCACTAAAGCACCAATAATTTTAGTTTTTTATTGGAACCTTCCATTTGAATTAACATGTGATGCAAATGATGCAATTATAGGAGCCGTTTTGGGCTAAAGAAGGGAAATGCATTTTCAACTTATCCATTATGCAAGCAAGACTTTAACAATAGCTCGAGAGAATTATACAATTACTAAAGAGTTTCTTGCTATGATATTTGCTTTTGATAAGTTCCATCCCTATCTTATTTTATTTAAAGTGATTATTTATACCGGTCATTTAACATTGAAATATCTTTTATCAAAAGTTGATTTAAGCCAAGACTTATTAGGTGGATTCGTTTGTTGCGAGAATTTGATCTTGAGATTAGGGATAAGAAAGGAGCTAGGAATTTGGCTCCAAATAATTTATCAAGACTTGAGAATTTTTATCTTGAGTAATTAAATGGAGATGATATTGATGTTGAGTTCCTTAAAGAAAGATTATATGCAATTTATGCGATCAATGATGGGAGTATCCCTTGGTTTGCTAATGTAGTAAATTAACTGGTTGGAAAAGAACCCAATGATTTTGATTATCCCTAAAAGAAGAAATTCTTTCTAGATTTCAAATACCATTTTTAGGAAGATTCTTTTCTTTTCCGAGCATGTGTCAATTAAGTAATCCGAAGATGCGTTTCACATGAGGAAGGCCAAAGGATTTCATTTCATTGTCATAGTCACCCTAGTGGTGGTCATTATAGTGCAAAATAGACTAATCAAAAGGTTCTTGAATCCAAATTTTATTGGCCTAGCATATTTAAGGATACTCATGCATTTGTTTTGTCTTGTGATTGCTATCAAAGAACTAGGAATATTTCCAAGCATGATGAAATGCCTCAGAAATTTATCCTTAAATGTGAAGTTTTATTTATGGGACATTGATTTTATGGGTCCATTCCTTAGTTCTTATAGGAACAAGTATATATTGTTGGTTGTAGATTATGTTTCTAAATGGATTAAAGCTCAAGCTCTACCCAACAATTATGCCAGAGATGCTTGTTTATTAGGCTATAAAGGCAACCAATTTAGATTTAAAAGTTGTTGGCATGAAAGGAGATTTTAAATCAATGAATATGATGAATGGTTTTGCAATGCTTATGAGAGCTCTCACATTTATAAGGAAAAGATCAAATTTGTTCATGATGCTAGAATAGTCATCCAAAGCAATTTTGGGAAGGTGATTTGATTCTTTTATACAATTCTAGACTTTAGCTTTTCTTTGGTATGCTTAAATGAAGCTGGTCATGTCCATTCATTGTCGAAAAGATTTTTCCTTATGGTGTTGTAGAGGTGGAACATCGATATAAAGATACTTTCAAAGTTAATGGACAATGTTTAAAACTTTATTATGGAGATGCAGATACTTTTGAAGGAAAAGAGGAACTTAACCTCCTCTTGGCTAAGTCATGATATTGTTAAGTTTAACATGTCGAGCTAATGATGTTAAACAAGCGCTCCATGGAAGGCAACCCATGTCTAATTTCTTTGTTTTTGATCTTGTTTTTTTTTCTTAGTTGTCTTTTCTGTTTTGTTTATTTTTGTAGACATCATGGTCATTGATAAGTGACAATTTTGCTTGAAATTGGGGTTTGAGATGATGCATGAGGATAGAAAGTGGAAAATTCACTAAATGTTGAAGAATTCTCAAGGAATTAACACAAGGGAAGCTCACATGGCCGTGTGAAGGAATATGGAACAAACTGAGTAAAGAAGGCCATGAAACTCTATCTTCCATGACCGTGGGTAAAGTCGTGCCCCAGTGCACAGCCATGTGTTAATGTTTACTTTGATTATTTAAGTCCTTAGATTTTGACATGTCTAATGGCATGCCTATGTGATTATGTTATTTTGTTTGCTTTGATCCCTAGGTTTTGGTGCATTTTATGGCACGTTCGGATTAGCTTACAATTGTTGTTAGTGTTTTCCACTGGTTTCGATACACCCTAGGCACACCTGTGGCTAGGATGACTTTTACATTTTCCTTTTAGACTTTGAAACCATTCTTGATGTGCTCATGTATGCTTAAAGAAGTTCTTCACCAGTTTAGGCATGGCCTGTAACGCGGTTACGTAAGGTTAGTACCAAAAAATTCTTTTAATTTCTTTAGATGTAGTCGTACGAATGATAATGTGACATGCACCTCTAAAAGAAATTTGCACTATTCATCTTCATTTTCAAAATCCATGCTCATTCCCATTCTCATGCTTTCGAGCCTTTTTCTTACTCTTTACCATAACAATCTTCCTTTGCATCAATTTTTTTGTGGATTCATCAATTCTACTTGTTATATCATCATCAAAGGTATTTGTTTATCCACTTCTCTTTCAAATTTGTATGTTGAATTGCAATTTTGATTCTTGGATCATATAGTAGCGTTCATTCGAAAATTGGGCTTCCTTGTTGAATATCTTGTTGATTAATTGATGCCATTAGTTTTATTGTAATTATGATCATGATTTTTTAATATGTTAACTCTTCACATGTCATTGATTACTTGTGATTGAATTGATCGTACAAGAACCATAACTTTGCAAGGTGGAGATTGGTTGAAATTGATTTAGGGCTTTTATCTAATTGGGCTATAATGATTGATTGAGATGTTATAGATGATGTAATGGGCTACCTAGTTAATTATTGGAGTATATTTTACATGAATTGGAAATTCAACTTGGAGCAATCAGACTTAGTTGTGAGATCACTATCATAGGGCTTTAATGGGCATCTCATGTCCTCTGTTTTTTTGGATTCCATTATGCTTACTAGTTACTTAGACATGACATTGAATATTGATCATGGTTTCTTGTTTTATATGTGTGTGCATAGCTCCATTATCCTCTTGATTACATGATTATTAACAATGTGTTTGAGTTTTGGATCAACTGGTAATTGTTCCATATGTGCTTTTACAATTATGTCCATATCTTGCTCATGATCATGTTTTCTTTTGTTATCACAGACTGCACCTAAAAAGCAACAAGTACAAAGAGGAGCTAAGAGGCCAAGGACTTAATCTTCTCCTTCTTCATCACTTACTACTAATGTCACTAGCAATATTAGTCTAGTCTTTATCCCACCTTCAAGATTAAAGGAGAAGCATCGGGTCAGATTCAAGGAATTAGTGATTAAGAAGATTTTGAACGCTAATGTGGCTAGATTGGGAGGTCCTTGGGGTCCATGCAATGAATAGGTTGCTTGCTGGTAATGCGTGTAGGCAGACCTTCTTTACTCAAGAACATGTGTATGCAGTTACCGCATATGCTTTCTTAGATTCGTTTTCTCCCCATCGCAATGTGATTTCAGCTAGCCAAGCAATTTGATAACATTCTTTACCTTTGGAAATTGTTATACATTGTCTATGAGGGAGTTCATACAATATATGGGGCTATATTCTAAGGCTGTGATGGATGATCCTAAGTTTGGTTTGTTACCTATTGAGTTACCACTTAGGTAACTAAAGAGGGATTTGGTAGTGCGATTTCTATCAAGAAGCTTTTTGAGGCTTCTAAGATGAAGGGTTATACATCTGAGTTGTTGAGTCACAGGATGTTACATTATTTGATTATGAGATCTTTGCACCACGATTAGAGAATAGGCTCATTGTGACTAATGATGATATCACCCCTTTGTATAGTATGATTAAGTGTTGTAAAATGAATGCTGGAGTGTTCTTGGCATGGGGTATGAGACACCAAGCATCTAACTTAGGCAAAGGCATTTATGTTGGTGCTTTTATTACTAAGATTTTATGAAGCATAGGTATCTAGCATCTCATAAACAAACCTCAAGACACCATTAGGGCATCAAATAAGCTGACTATAAATCCATCAAATAAAGCTCCTAGGATGGTGAGTTCTTCAAAGACTTCTGCATCCGACCATTCAATTGCTGACTTTATTTGTCTGGAGAAATAGATATCCAGGTTAAGGGAGTAACATAAGAAAGAGATGGTTGAGCTTCGTGACGAGCATAAGCGAGATATGGTCGGACTTAAAGCTATTTTAAGTCACGTCTCTGCCATGTTGAGGGTAGGATTTAGAGTTGTTCTTGATGATATGGGTGAAAGATTCCCTCCTTGTTTTGATATTACTTGGGTGTTGGGAGAAGGATCATTAGTTGCTCCACATGCTTTTAGTTCTCCATTTCAAATGCTAGCTTTAGCTACAACACCAGTTCATCCTACTTCAACCCAGCAACCTTAGCAGGCTCACACATTGACTTCTTAATCACCATGTGCAGTTCCTTCATAGCCTATAACATAATGCTATCAAATGAAATCTCTAGCTCTAGCTTTATCAACATCACCAACACCACCAGTACCTCTAAGAGTTCTTGCTCCTATTGCATTAGCTAAGCCCACTACCTTAGCTCCCACTATCGTTGAAAGCTCGAACAAATATAGTAGTACTAAAGAAGGATGTACAGAGTCTGGAAGTGATGTAAGTCCGAGAGTAGCACAACTGACAATACTCCTGAAGGTCAAGATAGCAAGGAAGAAGTGATGCCTTGTTGACTAAGTCGGAATCCTAATTTGAATGATGATTATGATGTTTGATTTATGTTTTTTCTTTTTATTTGAATTAAGAGCTTATTATATTTGTAATATTCTTATAAGACTCTCTTTCATAGCTTGCTTTAACTTTTTAATACTTTTTGTAAGCCCTTGGATTTTAAGTTATGGTTATTGCTTAAACCTTAAATCGGAAGTCAACCGGAAACCCTAAGATCAACAAATCTATAACAAACATTAGTAGATTTGGATCCGACAATCTCTGTGCTTAACCCCTAAACAACAGAATTGAGATAATTGTGGATAATAGCTCGTAATAATATAAAGAAGCTTAAAAATATCATATTCGTTAATTTTCGTGTGTTTTGAATCCAAACGGGATCAGTTTTCGAAAATCGTGCGCTGGTGCACTTGACGATAAAAATATTTGATAATGCCAATAGATTCATAAAAATACAAGGATTTCAAAAATATCAGTTTTATAATTTTTCGGTATCTAAAAATATCAGATATAACTTAATTATGCGTATTTTTTTACTACTAGTATTAATTTATCTTATCTACTATTCATAGTATTATTCTATGCTATTCATTACTATTCATCTATTTCTACTTTTTCTATATCTATTCTTACACTCTACCATACATATTTTCCTACTTTATGCTTTTTCCATACACCTTTAATCACATCATATTTTATAAATTATTATTTTTCATTAACAAAATTACAAAACAAATCAAATCTCACCCTCTCTCCATCATGCCGGCCACCCCATGCACACACATACATTTATTTTTTTCTTTTTCATTTTATTTAATCAATACAAATTACCCTCCACAAAACTCTATAAATACCCCTCTCCCTTCATTTCTTTCACACACTCATTTACCATAACAAAACTCTCTCAAAATCACTCCACAAATCCTTTCTCCAAAAATCTCTTTTCATTTTTCCATACTACCTATATTTCTTCTACGCACATACTGAAAAAACCACTCTTTAACTACCACCTCTATATTTCTACCTTAGGTAAATTTCTTACCCATATTTTCTTACAATGTCATGTAATTTAATATGATCATGGTGTATGTTTCTTAAACATTTAAATGTTATAGAAGCAATACTATGTTCATGTTTTGTTCTTGTTCATGAATAATTTTCATTTTATTGTTATGTTGTTTTATTATTGTTATTATTGTTACATGTTATTATTGTTCTAACCTAACTCCTATATTATATTATCTGTATTTATGTATCTATATATTTCTTAGAGCATATAAGCTCACTAACATAACAGTTATTTATTTATTTATTATGCTTTGTAATTTTTTTTATTATATGCTTTAATATTAAGACTACCTTTCTAGTCTTAGATTTGTCTTTATAAAGTCAAAATGATTTTCTTATTTCTTTTGTTTTTCTTTTTGGACTTGCCTATGACTAAGTCCGGAAGCCTTGAAATGAAGTTAAGACTTCTAATACTTGATATTTATTTCTTGCAGATTCTTATATTTTCCATTCTTCTTCTTATTATTTTTGTTGTGTTACTAGCCCATATTCATTGTTTGTACATGATTATATTGATTGTCGTCTTAATTGAAATAAAAAGTTCTTTCTTAAAATGAAAGAAAACAAGCTTAACTCACTTTAAAAGTATAGTTTACCCCTTAGGAAAAGTTTCATTAAGATTTAGAATTTTATTTCAACTAAATACTTTTCCAATGATTTTTTTTTTTTGGCAAAAATCACCATAGACTCTTATGTTGTTGGCATACAAAGCTTTTACAAAAATAACTAAGGAACTCTTTATTTTCTTTCAAACTACCGTTTAAACCTTAAGGTTGATAATACTTTTCTATAAGAATTTTCTTAAAAACTTGATTATAAAATCCTTACTAACATTTTTAGAAAGTACAAAGGCCAACACAAGTTTTCCAAAATAAGTTAAGAATTAACTAAACAAGTAAAGTATACTTAAGGAATAAAATTTGAGAATAACTAAGAAAGACTAAACTTTTGAATCAAATATTATCTTTTAATAATTAAGAAGTAAATTATATCACATATTTAATGACTTAAAAATCCATAGTTTTATTTCTAAACAACTTCACATAATTTTTTCAAGCTTCACTTTTTCAACTATCAAGACAAGATTGTTTTATGAAAAATCATTGGTTAAGACAACATCATTAGAATCATGTGTATGATATGTGTTGTCTATGTATTAAAAAGATTTTCAGCTATATACATATGTATATATTTGCTATGGGATTTTTTGTTGAGAAAAAGGTTTGGAAAAACCATGGCTCAAAGGCTAGAATTTTCGTATTGATTATGTACCATACCTTTTAGAGACCTAAATGACCTTTTATGAAGAAAATAACCTTAGAAATAGATATATCTTTTGAGTAGGTAGAAAACAACATATAATATGCAAAATTCCAAGTTAAAATGAGCAAGTGAATCATTTTAAATTGGAATGTCACTCTACATGATTTTTAACAAACTTAGTGAAATAGAATTGCAAGTTTAATAAACTTCTAAGAAATATTCATTTTGGGTATTTCTCTTGTTTAGGTGATGTGGAGTCTAAGCTTCTTACCTAGAGGACTATTTTGACTAGGAGCTTCTGCTGACATGGCTGAGTGAGTTTAAATTCTTACATCTCTGTACTTATGTTTTTGCTTGTAGTTTGGCGGCACTAGAATTAGGAAAAGATAAAAACATGATAGCGCATGTGCCTTACTTATATGATTGAAATCAAGTTAAGTATATCGAAGCGAGAATTGTTAACTAATCATTGTATGATTTGGTATATGAATGATTGTCTACGAAGTCTATGATCACTTTTAAAATATTTAATGCTATGTCATGATTACTTAAATAAAATGATTCATGCATGATATGTAGTGAGTCACATTATCATTACTATAACCTTGGTGGGACAAGGGTATAGTAATGAGGCCGTAGAACCTGAAATTATACTCTATGGTAATTGGTTGCCTATAATAAAATGGTGGGTAGACACTCGAAATAACTATAATTTAGTGACTAGTAGTGGCTCATATAAAAACTACAAAAAATTCATTTACGAACTATGGCCTTGTTTCCCGAAACACCTAAACCTGAATGCAGGGGCAAATCTATTCAACATATGATTCTCGAAAAATCATATGTATTATTTGCTCACGTGTTTGATTACATCTCATATACTTATTTAAATAACTTGTTTTGATATTGATTGTCAAGTACTTCATTTGTGGAATTGATTCTCATTAAGCAAGAAGCTTACTCCCTATAGATATCTCTTGCAACACCCTATCTATGGTTGAAGCCCTAGGATATTTTTTCTTAGGTACTACCTTTTGGACTAAGGAGTTTTTGGATGAAGTCAAAGACTAGTAGTAGACTTAGACTTCTAAGTAAATCTCTAATGTATTTATTTTGAATAGACTTAGATAGACTTTATCTTTTGATAGGAGAATGCCCCTTTGATATTATGTAAAACCTTTATATTTCCTTATTTAAGATGTTTATGTTATGATTTCCATTCTTAATTCCTATATGAATGTCTTCTTAAACAACTTGTTTCAAAGTTGGTCCTCTATGATTGTGAAGGAACGCCTTACACTCGGTATCAGAGCTTTTAGGATGATTAAGATTGTCATCCTTAAGCTTTAATATTGAGTGTGGTGGACTGCCATGTTTAGGATACCCTTTGAGGCGTGATACTTTTTTTTTTTTTTCCATCTAACCTAACTTTTCTGGTAACTTTTTCCCCGTATATTTTAATTATTTTGCATAGTGCAATAGCAGCATAGGACCACTTAACTATAAAGTGCAAATTTTTTCTCCAAGTACCAAGTGCATTTTACCCTTTAACAAGGTAGTCCTAACCCCTAACTTCTCTTGCTTTATCTTCAATAACAGATAGCACATTGTTTTCCCCTATTTTTCACTGCTTAGACATTGAGGATGATGTTTATCTTTAAGTGTGGGGAAGGGGTTAGAGACAAAAGAAAGAGTGGAGTAAAATGAGCAAAATTTTGACAAATATTTTTGAAAATTTTCCAACTTAAGAAACTTGTTTTTAGGAAAAACTTTGATATGATGCTTATTGTTAATGCCGTACACTTGTTTGAAGTAGACTTTCAGGTAGTTGATTGTGATCTTAATGCTAAGCTTTAATCTCTTACATTTGGACTTTCGTTACCTTACTGGATTTTCATTGTGAAATTTAAGTGAATTAATTTTACTTGTTATTTAACCTAAGAATCTAGAATTGGAATTAACTTAAGGTCCCTAGTAAAAGCTACTCAATTAACTTTTAAGTTTAAATGGCTAGTCTATTCTTTAGTTTAACTACTTTGAGAGCTATGTAGTTCTTTATGAAGATTCAATTGAGATTAATAACTTGATGATTTTTCTCTTGTACTGAAAACAATAATTGAAAGCATAAATACAAAGGTTAAGTTGGTATAGCAGATGTTGGTCTCTCAAAAGAGCAATTGTTTGACCTTACTGCTAATTAAATACATGCCATTAAAACAATTCAATTGGTATGGGCGAGTTTGGTCCCTTAGAAGAGTGAGGTTCAAATCTACTGCTAATTGGCAAAGAAAACAAAAGAAAATAAGTGCTAAAGTTAGTGGATAAAGGTAGGTCATGGTCGATCAAAAGAGCACGATTCATTCCCCATTGTCAATTACTATCTAAAAAAAAAAAAAACTAAATAATGTCGAAGTAAAAAGAGGGAAAAAGATTCAGGATATGAATTGATGTACATGCCTTCATTATGGAGTATGATACTTAGAGAAGTAATTAAGGAAGTCTATAAGTCTACTGAGATGCTTTTACTTTGTTCGATCTTTTGGTTAATTTCTACTTTCAAAGATGGTTTAAATGATGAAGGTAAAGGTTAATTTACCTAGATTAGATATGAAATTATTGCATTGGTAACTCAAGTACATGTTATAGTAGGATTGAATGAGGAAAAATGCACAATGATCCTTGACGCTTCTTAATAAGTTGAAATGAATAGGTATGAGGCATTGAAATGCTTTGTTGATTGAATGTTGAAGTACCATTGAGTATTTGTTTTTCAAACTTTTTATGCTTTAAGTTTTGGTTAATTGCAAAAAAAACCATAAACTTTAAAGGTAGTGCAGATCGACCCCCTGAACTTTCAAAGTTAGGTTTTTGACCCCTTAAACTATAAAAATTAGCATTATAAAGACAATTAATTGCTTTTATATGTAGGAAGGGGCATAAATTCGCATGTAAATGAAAGTATACAGGGTAAATGCGCACATAGACGAAAAGTTTAGGGGGTAAATCCATACCTTATTTCATTTGTTTTAACTAGAAATGTGATGTGTCCTTAATGGTGTTAATTTTTGAAAAATTAAGGGATTAAAAACCCTACTTTGTAAGTAGGGGTTTAATCCACACTACCATTAAAGTTTAGGCTATGTTTTTGCAATTTCCCTAATTTTGTCTTGTTCTTTCATAAGTTATTGTCTTGAGGACAAGGAAAAGTTAAGTATGAGGAAATTTGACAAGATTATATCACTTTACTCATTCAAGGACTAGTTAAGCTTAATTTGCATCTATTTTTATCAATAATCCTAAAACTTGGTACTTAATATTGTTATACGTTGATTTTAAATGAATAAAGCTTGAACTAATAAAGAAATAGCAAAGGATCAATAAAAAAATCATAGTTCAAGAAAATAGAGGTAGTCGTAGTTGTGCCTAAAGATAGGTGAAGAAGAATCTTGTTTCTAAATTATTACACGGTCCAAAGCGAAGGCAAGTATAAGGAAATAAAGACGCTGATGATGTCGTATCTATTGGCACGGCTATGGAGGGGCATATCGTAAGTCAAAGTAATTTGCTTCAAGATGTGATATTATTTAAGATGCAGGCTTATACTATTAGAGATCACATTCATACTTGAAGACACCCTGTTAGACGCAGTCGTGCGAACACTAGCATAATATTTGAAGATTTTTCATCATTGATCACACTATCATTGGTGCTAGCATAGGTGCAAGTAATCTAGAAGAACATTTATAGTTGATGCACATTCCAAGTTACGACCACATAAAGAATAAACCTTAGTTAAGTTTAGGAGATGCAGCCTAAGGCATGGCCAATTGTAGGGTGTGTCTCACTCCTCTGACTGAATTTTGTTATTTTTTATTATCTTTTTCCCACTCAGCATCCTTTTAGTATAACATTATCTTTTCATAAAACCCTAGACACAAAGAGAGAACTTTTGAGTTAGAAATACAAACATTAGATAGGGTTTTGCGTGTTTTGTCTTTTACTTTTGAATTCACAGCAGATCTTCAACAATTTTCAAGAGGAAATTCAAGGAGATTGTTCAATGAACTTATTGCTCCTAATTACAAATGATCATGGTTTGATATGCCTTTATCTTATCATGATCCTCATTTATGTCTCTGAATTGTTGAATTATCTTGTTAGATCTATGGAAGAATAATTGGTTTAGCTTAGATCTTGTGGATCTATAGGTTGAAATCATGTAACTCTACTATGCATTAATTGAATTAGTATTGATTTCTTGAATTCAATAGCTTGAGCTAATTAGATCTTGAATTTGTATAATGCGTGATATGGATTCATATATGATTTCGTTAAAATTGATTGAGAGATAGTTTTTAATGAATAGATATAGGCTATTAATGAGGATTGCTCATAACTTTAGAGATATAGTAGTGAAATTCTTTGCAATTGATTAATTAATCTAATGAATTATGTTTCTTAATGAAATTCTAAGTTACCATTGATTAGGAGGAGATTCCAATTGGTAAACTTAGAATTAGAAGTTGATGATCTTGAGAAAAACTTTAATATATCTTTGAGAATTTGCAGTTCAAGAAATTAATACAAAATTATTAAGATTTTATTGAGTTACATGTAAGACCTAATGGTAAAACAAGATCTAAGTGTTATGTGATCTAGATAAATCTTAATTTTGTGAACCATGTTGTAGATCCTCTTTAGCTTAATTATAGTTTAGTTGATTAGTGAATTGAATCCCCTGTTTTTCTTATACTAGAAACTAGGAAAGTGGCAAGTAGAAGTAGTTACCAAGTTCCCTAAAGCAAAATGACATCTTGATCGTGTCTAATTATAGTTTTAATAATTAAGGTACTTGTTCCCAATCTAACTATAGTGCAACAGGTAAGTGCATGTATCGTGAGGTAAGATAGAGTTTAAGCGTAAGGTCATCCTATAGAGATAAACCAATTACCAGTATTAACTTTGTCTCTATTATCTAACTGTCAATAGAGTGTGATTTTTATCATAAACTATAAACTTAAAGATACTTTTATTCCACTAAGCTAAGCAAGGATCAATAATAACAACAAGCAAGGGTAATTGAATTATCAAAACAACTTAGGTCTTATTCTACTTCTATTTTATCATGTGAATCATTAGAATAAAAGGATTATCATTGTTGAGTTCTTAAGCTACATAGTTCTACACATCAACTTAATAACTTTCTCAAGTCTATAACTTATCTAACGCTAGATTTATTAATTAGGATCCCTCCTCAATCAATAACAATCTAGAATTGCATGAAAAAACATGAACTCTTCAAAAATTCAATCATAAAATAGTAAGCTTTTGTTATCCTATCTCTAGAATCATAAGCAACCTCATTAATTACATAGATGTAATCATAAAAGCAATCTCTAGATTAACTTGGATGATATCATACATAAATTCATACTTCAGATATATGAATCTAAGAAACAATAACAGAATATGCAGTTGAATATAAAAACATCAATGATATTTCATTAAAAACAAATCTTTATCACATGACAAAATAGTTTTCAAATAAGATATAAATCCAGGGTTTACTCCTCTATGGAATTAACAAGGAAAACACAAAAACTGGAAGTGAAAGCAGAATTCATTATCACAACCTTGAAAAATTAAATCTTGAATCTCCTTGACTTATTTGCCCTTAGTGAAAGATATGGAATTTCCTCTTAAAAACCTTAAGGAATTCCCTTTCTTTCAATTTTGGATGATATGCATATATAGAAGGCCTCAAAGTCAAAGAAAATAGAAGAAATTAAGGGCACATTATACCCTACGCCCCTCAATACGTCCCATAGTAAGGGGCATAGTAGCCTCTAACTGTGGAGTTTGGGTTGATATGCCCCTCATTATGCCCCATGATAAAAGGCGTAGTGACTTTTGATCTTGATGTTCGTGTGATATGCCCCTTAATATAGGGCGTAGTAAGGGGCATGACAGCCTCTGATCTTGGAGATTTGTACCATTGCCCTCCATATGGACCCTATGGAACTAGGGACATGCTTCTTTCTTCTTTTCATTATCATTTTGAATTGATTTCATCACATTTATCTCTATTTTCCCAAAAGTAACAATTTAATTAACTAGGTACTAATGCTGATGATTTTCACTTAAATTATTAGCTAATAGAGTCTAAATCATCCTAGAATAGGGGTATCATAACAATTATCAAATTTCCCCTATACTTAAATCTTTACTCATCCTCAAGCAAAACAATTAAAACCATTAATTCAAATGAGGACCTCAACAATAAACAATCTTATCGTCAATCATGATTGACATTACAAAATAAGATTAGCTCAAACATCAACATTCATTAATTTTAATCCTTAAGGCTCAGTGCAATTCCTCAATCTCATAAATGTGCTTCTTACCTTGTCGTGGAAATATTGTATTAAAGATACTTTACCAAATTTCTAAAACTAATCAAAGTAAGCTAAGCTTTACCCTTATCATTTAAGATCAAACATAAGGTTAAATAGAGCAACAAGAGACTTGGTCTGCTTCAACCACCCACTTGAGAGCATATAATACCCTCAACTATCTATCTAAGCAAAGCAATCAACAATCATAGTATCTCACATTTGTGTTCCTCCTAGATTCCTCTTTCCTTTTGATTAACCTCTCCAATAGTTTCATTCATTGGATTTAATTTTATTTTTTAGTTCAATTATTTGGAATCCTGTAACCCATGTAGTAAGCTTTTAACCAATAATCCCGGGCTTATTACCCAAGTCAATAGATGTTATCCCCTCAATTAAGGGCATCCCTTGGACTTAATTACTTAAGTTACAAGACCCACTAAACTTTTTAGTATCCCATCTTATTACAGTAGCTTCCTCAGTTGGCTAATTCTAAGCCAAGCTACCTTAGGTGATCAAGTTTCAAAGGGACTCCATCAAACCTCCATTACCTTAACTTTAGGAATTCATGAAGATACTATTAACTTGGATAAACCAAGTCATTGGAGTAGAGACATTGTTATCTTTTTAATTAGTTTGACTAGTTAGCAACATGTTTAGACTTTACTCTTCTGAGGGACCAAAGCCTACCTATATTAACTAAGTCTTTAGTTTTAGCCATGACATTTTTTGATTAAACACAACTTTGAAGAGATCTTTTAAGAGGTATCACCAAGTGAATCACTTCAATTGCCTTTTCATTAGAGATTAAATAGCTTTCAAGGTCTTTGTTGGGAAAATATACATCCTAGTAAGCTTAGAAATTAAACCAATTAATGTTTTACTAATGAACTTAGCTTAATCCTAACTTTAAATTCCACCATTATATAAGAAATAAGTTTGTGTCACAATGATTTCATCCTATAACTTTGACCAATTATCAGTAATCCAAAGAAAACATGGGCAAATATGCACAACATTCTTTTAGAGGAATTTGTTCACTAAATGTTGAAATACTACTTAATTAAAATCATGATTTTAAATTCCGATTATCAAGTAGAAAAAATTAAGGAAAAATTTGAAAATTTTTCTACTCAAAAAGTAATAATAATATATAACCCTTAGTTCTCCTTTCCTTCTATATAACACATACATCATTTCCCTATACTTAATTGAGACAATGTCCCTAATGTCTTATCATTAAAGTTCAAGTAAGGAAAAAAAATATAATGAAAGAATTAATGAAAAAAGAAAAAGAGAAGAACTAGTACTCCCCTAGTGGTTAGGTTGCATAAATGGATATGACGAATAAGTCAAGGGTTTAACAAAAGGTTCCTGTAATCATGATTCTTGTAGAATTCAAGAGTTCTGCAACCAATGAAAAGAAAAAAAAAACTAAAAGAAAAGAGGTTAAGAAGTTAGCCTAAAAAGAAGAAAAAGAAAAACAAAGTAAAGTAAGAGCAGTCAAGTTAAGTACATATATAAAGGTCTCGCTCTCACGCATCAAATACATAAAAAAAATAGAAAATAAGGAAACAGAAAAAATCAGCACTAGGAGGATTAGTCATCCTCCTCCTCATCATGTAGCTTAGTATCTGTCTCCATGTTCACCGTAGGGATGCCTATGCTCGTATCATCTGTGCCTGGACTCTACTCCAAAATCTCTATGCCATCTTCTGACACATAGGCATCAATTTCTCTCTCAGTCTCATCACCTTCACTATGCCTCATGTTAAAGTGTGTGGTAGATTTGGTTCCTTACCCCTAGTGTATATTGTAAACCCCCAAAGTTTTGTGATCGGTTTAGCTTAAACCCTAATTGGGAAGTCAACCGGAAACCTAAAGTCAACAAAACCTTAGTTAAACTAAATGGTTTAAGTCCGGCAATCCCGTATAAGCAACTCTGAGAAATTAAGTAGGAGACTAGTATGTAGAATAATTCGTAATTACATAAGGAAGCTTAAAAAGATTAGATTAGTAAAACTGCGAATCGTTTTGAACCCAAATGGATACAGTTCTTGAAAAAGGTGTCCCGGGGCTTGGAATAGTAAAAGTATTCCAGATATACCATTAGACTCGTAAAAATGTAAGGTTTTAAAAAATATCAGTTTTATAATTTTTTAGTAAGTAAAAATATCAGATATCCCAATTATATGCATATTTTCTTACTATCGGTACTTTATTAATCATATCTACTTTACATTACACTATTCATTACTATTGTACACTATTTTTTTATCTCTACTTTTTCTAACACCTATTCTTACACCTATATACCTATACACCTATTACCTTTATTTTTTTACCTTTCCCATTACTTTATTTCATATGTACCTTACTTATTACTTCATTTAATTAACAAAAATATAAAATAAAAACTCTCTCTCCCGTCTCACTATGGCTGACGCCCCCTCCCCCCAATCTCTCTCTCATTTTCGTTTTGTTTTTCTTTTATTTAAACCATACATAAATTCACTCTTCATTTCCTATAAATACCCCTTCCTCTTTCACTTCTTTCACACAATTACTACTCACAAATTTACTACCAAATCTCTCTTAAATTTTCCTTTCAATACTCTCTCCAAATACTCTCTCAAAACAATCTTAAAATTCTCTCAAAATAATCTCAAACCACCTTCTACATACACAAAACCTATTCCCACATAATACTTCAAAAACCCTTTTTAGGTAAACTTTTCTTTACACATTTTCTTCTCATGTCATATAACTTTACATGACCATGGTGTGAGTTCCAAAAACTAAATGTTATAGAAGCTACACTATGTTCATATATTATTCTTGTTCATGTTCATGAATATCTATTTATGTTTATGTTGTTATTTTACATTGTTCATATTATTATTGTTATTATATCTAACTAAGTATTATTATATATCTATATATATATATATATTCTTTAGAGCATATAAGCTCACTTGCAATTTATTTATTCTCACTCAAAGTAATTTATTTATTTATTCCATTGCAATTTATTTATTTCTTGTTGTTTTAAGACAAGTTTCTAGTCTTAGACTTATCCTCATCAAGTCAAAACAATTTTTCTTTCTTTTATTTTATTTTATTTTTTTCTTTTGGGACAAGTCTACTTCTTAGTCCCAGGAGCCTTGAAGAAGCTAAGATTCCCAATACTTGACTTTATTTATTATTTATGTTATTTTTGCTTCTTATTATTTTTCATAATCATGCCCATAAAGATTGTTGTCCAAATCTTTAAAGCTTCAATAATACTTGACAAAAAGGAGATTTTATCACTTAAGAAAGATTTTATATAAAATATAAATTCTATGGTTTAACAAAAGTAAAATTATTCTTTTCCAAGTTTTAAAGAACTCACTACAATTTTAAAAATTTTCTTTTATCTTCAAAAATTTTTGAATCATTTTTATATTACTTTGTTTTCCTAAAAGAAAATGACTTTAGTACTAAGGAAACCCTTTAAAACGAAAATGAGAATTTTCAAAACCAAGATTTTTCAAATAAATAGTCAAAGAAAACAAATAAGAAAAGTAGCACTAATATTGAGAATTTAAAAAAGAAGAAATTTATTTTATCAAAAAGTCATTTAGGAAAATAGTAAGATAAACATAAAATAATTCTTTGAAAAGAAAGGAATCAAAATATTCATTTTAAAGGATTTACAAACTAGATTTCTTGTAAACTATAGTTTTATAAACTCTTAATTAGCATTGTTTTACCCAAAAAACATGGTTGGACAACAAACACTTGAGCATAGATAAAATATGAGCTAAGTATCTATGAAAAAGGAATTTTTCAATTATATAGATAACTAAGTATTTATCAAAGCAATTTTTGAATGGTTTAAATGTTTGAAACAAATTGCTTTTGGGTTAGGGAAAATTCTTGGTGAATCTGATCACCACTGTTTTAGAGCCTAAATAATCTAGTTTGTTAAAAATAGTTTTAGAAATAGATACATTTTTTCGAGTAGGTAGAAATCGGTATATTATATGCGCAATTCTGAGTTAAAATGACCAAGTTATGGCCATTTTAAATTAGAGTCTTCCTTTATATGAACTTTGACGCTCTTATGACATTATTTTGCCAAAATTCGAGAAAGTCATCAAGAAATACTCATTTTGGGTATTTTCCTTTACTAAGTGATTCCGAGGAAGGATATCCATACCTTAAGGATTATTTCGACTAGTGGATTGTTTGAACGACTCATCTGTTTAGAGAAGTGTCGACATGGCATCGTGAGCTTATTTCCTTAAAGTGCTTTACTTGATTGTGCTTGTAATTTAGTCGCATGAGAATTAAGAAAAGACAAATTGATATATATGCAAAAAATTTGTCGAAAGGATCCTAAGAATATCGAGGCCAGAATTGATAAAATGTTTGTTTTAGTATAGCACTTGATTTATATGAAATTCTATGATCACCTTAAATTGATAATAATGATGCTATGATATGATAAATAAATTGATCATGCATACCACGAAATGAGTCATATTGCATTGGGTTATTATCCTTGGGTGAGAAGGATGGTAGTTCGGTCGAAAGCAACACTTCGCGGTTATGATCGGAAGCAATTGCTTAGCGAAATTGAATTAAATGCTTGGTGGAAGTCCGAAAGCATGGCTCAAATCAAGTAGACTTAATATGCTTGGCGGTATTGATCGAAAGCATAATTTTTAACTAAAACTACTTCTTTTGAGGTTACATATAACCAAACCCCGAATGGAAGGCGTAAATCCATTCAACATATAGTTCCCGGAAAATTATATGCCTTGTTTGCCCACGTGTTTGTTGCATTTCATTTGTCTGCTGGAATAACTTGTTTGAATTTCATTACGCAAGAAGTTTATTTATGGAAATAGTTCTCACTAAGCCTATTAGCTTATATCCCTATAGATATCTTTTGCAGTTCACCTATTTGTGGTTGAGGCTACGTGGACCCTGCAGCCAGGTTTTTTCCTTTTTGGTTAAGGAATTTCTGGATGAAGTTTAGTGTTGGATAAGATGTAGACTTCATAGAAATATTCTTGTAATAGATTATAGTTATTTGTGGCTGGGGAATGCCCCTAAGATTTGTAAGACTATTGTCATGAACAAATGAATATTATGAATCCTCTTTTCTTAATTTGTTATTATATCTTCTTAAGCTTAATAATTTTATGTATGGTCCTATAAATTTATGATAGCACGCCTTACACTTAATATCGAAGCTTCTGGAAATGACTAAGGTTGTCATACTTAATCTTTAATGTTGAGTGTGGTGGACTATTACGTTTAGGGTACCTCTTGGGGCATGACACATATACCCCATATCAAAGGCCATATGAAGTGGTCTTGTATGACTGGGTGGATACACCCCATGGCAAGGGGCATAGTAGCCTTTGTGCCCACTCAACGTACAAATTGGGGCCCATATAGCCCTCGATACGCCCCATGGTGGGGTGGCATAGCATTATAGTAGCAAAAATTTTTCTTCTCCTAAGCTCTTAAGAGGTTTTATATGCCCCGTGGTAAGGGGTGTAGTGGCCACTAAGTCTCTTACTTTTCTCCACATAATGTTCTATGCCCCTTGGCATGCCCTACATAGATGTCTCCCTCAAGATTTGTCTAAGTTTTCTCCTTTTCGGTGTGATTTATGGTCTCCAAATTGTTCCTTCTGCAGATCAAGCACAAAAGAAGTAGATACTTTCACTCTAAAAGAAAATAAGCTAAGAAATGTAGAAAGAAAAAAGGTTAGTAGTCAAGCTTGGGTTGCCTCCCAAGAAGCGCTTTGGTTAACGTCATTGGCTTGACATAATGAGATAACTGAACTTAAATTCAATGGGGATCAGACAGGGTTCCTTGGAACATTCCACCTTATACTCTAGATTGACATTAGTGCTCCATTAGCCTTCTTGATCCACTTTCCACTTTGAATGGCTAAGTTAGCCCTTGGTTGGGCTATTGTCTTCAAACCATTAGAGGCCACAGCCTCTTTTTCCTCCTCATCTATTAGAGGACTTACTTTAGGAGATACCGTCATAGGGGGTACAATGTATCATTTGGTTCTTGTTCTACTACTTCACGACCCTTTAAGTTTATCTCCTCATCTTCAGCTCTTAAGATCAACTTCCCTGTCCGAACACTTATCATGGCTCGGTTGTAGCAAAAAATGGTCTCCTTAAGATAAGAGGAACCTCCACATCTTCATCCATGTCAAGAATGACAAAGTTTATTGAGAAGATAAAGTCCTGCACCTTCACTAACGCATCCTGAACCACTCCTTAAGGGAACTTCACTGATCGGTCAGTTAGCTATAAGCTTATTCTTATTGGCTTCAATTGCCACGCCTCAAAATAGAGGCCTAGTAGGATCGTCTTAAAGTTATTATACCACGTGTGTGCACCCGTAATATAAGAACTATCTTGTACGTCATAATTTACAAGACTCTATCTTATTTATTTACTGCATATAATTTAATCATATTTATATATAATATCTTTATGTAAACTGACAAGACTCTATCTTATTTATTTACTACATATAATTTAATCATATTTATATATAATATCTTTATATAAACTCACTAAGGAATCTAATTTTCCTTAGTCTGCTAAGATTGCAGAGAATCGGTATCTCCTACTAAAATCTACAAAATACAAAGTCTCAATTGTTCATGCAATTTATCTAATTTGCATTCTAAGTTCATTATAACCTATATTTCCAACTTCAATAAAGTTTGATGGAGAAGCACTCTTCACACATTTCTAGCCTAATCCCAACAAGTATCACTCCTGCAAAAAAATTGTTAGGGGGTGTGAAACCATGGGCTCAGTGAGATAACATGACTAGACCACACATCAAGCAATAACAAGTAAGTATAATTAATAACATATACAATGCAACAATCAACCATATGCACAAGTACAAGTTTAGATAACCTGGAATCCAAAGAGAATGGAGATTTACACCCTCTCTTAAGGGTAAAAGGAAATTTGAATCTATGGCCCACCTATCAGGAGAGACTAAATGAAACAGGAAAACAACAATCCTCACTTTAATTATCACTTTACATTAATCATGCCTTAATACTCATTTCATGTTTCAAGCGTTAGAAACTCCACTAAGTGTTAGTCATTTCAAACGGTACCATGGCCGACGTCCTTCATGTACCATTTAGTTATCATGGAACTGTGGAACAAAGGTAATTTTGCATAGAACTAATAGCCTTTTGCCTAGAAAAACCAAGCCTTACTAGAGAACTGAAACACTAACATGTAGTACCACATACTCAAAATGTAGGATGTGCAATTTATGCAATGCATATCTGTTCATTTATGGTACCAATAGTTTTTAATCAGGTTTAAGGTGATCACACAATTCACAGACAAACATCAACAAGCTTCACACATTAAGTATCATACAATGTAATTTTCACATATAATATGATGTTTTGGTAACCAAACATACACTAGACATCATGTAGTATACCTAATCCCGCATGCATAACGGTTTAATTTATTATTATAAATGCAACTATACTACAAGCAGAAACAATATGATAAGGTCAAAGTTACTCACTTGTCGTCCTTGTTAAATTGTTATAATATGCTACTAGGAAGTCCAAGAACTAATCTATTTTTCCTATGAAATGAGATAATAGATATTCATTATCATACTGTAATTTGTGTAATGATTCTTATTGTTCTAACTCAAATCTTATCAGTCCTGATTTATTTAGGACTTTTAAACATTATATAGGTTATATTCTTTTGCTCTAACTCAAATCTTATCAATCTTGATTTATTTAGGAGTTTAAACTTTATAAAGGTTATATTATTTTGATGAAGTTGTAGAATTTATACTTATATAAGAGAAGTCTTCCTAAAATTATAAATACTGATTTTAGTCACATGATCTTAGACTAGGCCTGTTATATTCATTTTAGCTTGGATTTTCATATATAAATAAGCATTGAAAAACTTGTTGTGAGTACTATTTATGTGGTCTTTTTTGTATATCTACCTTAAGGTAGTTGATATTCACTATCTATTATTTATTTTCATTTTTCTTGTCTTAATTTTAATTAATATTTATATTTTTATTTAAGGCGTTTTCGTTATTCCTATATTTATTTAAGTTTTACATCTTTTAGTGTCCATATTGATAGTGGACTTTTGATTATTATTTCTTTGTTTGTCAACCTTATCTGTCTACGTAATTTTAAATTTCTATTATTTATAGGACCACATTTAGTATCTAGTCCTTTAATTATTTTTCTAACATATTTGTAGTCTTATGGTGTTAGACATTTATCAAATGTATATTAAACTCTTATTAATTTAATTTAAAATTATTATTATTTATTTACATATATGTAAAACCATGATATGTAGGATATAATCATATAATTTGGTTTTATGTTGAATAAAAAGAAAGAAATAAAGTTTTAAAGTCAGCACTAGGGGTTGCAGAGGCTGTGCTGATGGAAGAGATGAGTTGTTTGTTCTCTACCCCACCTTCTGCATAGCCTCTGCTGAAGGGAGGGATGAGTTGTTTTGAAACTTTTCTTAGTTCTAGAAAAAGATTCATGTTGTAATCTTAAAGTTGAACTTTCTTGTTAGATTTCTAAGGCTTCTTTTATTAAGTTTATATTCAATACCATATCTTAGATGCATTTTGCAAAATTTAAGTTAATTTTGTTATGGCTTAAACATGGTTTGATTTCCTTCCTATTTAGATCCAAATTTCTAAAGCTTAGAGTTTAAAGTTCTCAAGTTGATGTTTCCATGTTTCTAAAAAGCCAAGAATCATCAACACAATGATAACTCATCTTGTCAACTTCACAAGATAATCATCTATTCATCCAAACATATATGCTCTTCCAAAGCAACTCAATTCATCAACTTCCTAGTTTCTAAACATAATGTAAACTTCAAGTTAGTATGATTTTTACCTTGGTTGGATGGTTGATCATAACTAGCTTTCTCTCTTTGATGTGAACCGAACCCTGTATCAGGAGATATGGGAATGAGTAGTTGGAAGTTTAGAAATAAACTAGTTACACCCATTCTTACCTCTAGTTCTTGATTCCTAAAGCTTTTATGTATCTTGGATGATTTAAGGTGGAGCTTAAGGAATTTAGAGGCTATTTTATTTTGTTCCTTATTGCTGTTTGTAGGGAGGGAAATGGTTTGTTTGTGGTGCTTTGTATGGTTGAGAAGTGGAGCTTACACGATGGATCAATATAGGAAAGATAAGGGTTGTTGTGCTTTGTTTTTGTTTTTCCTTGGGGTCTGTCATGGTGATGTTTTAGTGGAGAAGAAAGGGGTTGTTCGTTTTGGTTTTTGGTCTGATTTTCAGATCAAAATGATGGGAGTAAATGAACTTGTTTGCTAATTAATTACTACCTATATATATATATATATATATATATATATGTCAAACAAAGGTTGTTATGAGATGCAAGTTGGGCTATTTGAACATGAAAAATGGCTAATGTAGGGAGCTGTTTTCGATCTATAGAGGTCCAAAGTCGGTTTATTTGTGTTATTTAGCAGATTTCATGAGTCAATAATTTGACCATCTATGTGTCCATTTAAAGAGTTTTCATTGGAGTTTTTTGGTCCAATTTTCAGTCTTTGTAGGCTTGTTTTTCCTATTCTACTTAAGCTATGTTCGGTGGAGTCTAGGTGTTGCAATTTATGTGTTGTTTTTCTCCTCTATAGCAAGCTGAGCAATGAGAATTGTGGGACAAACATTTGAGTTTCTAAAGTTGGTTTGTTTGCTAGTTATTAATGTTCATTTATAGCTATATAGACGATGTTTGTTGTGCAAGTTGGGTGGATTATTAGGTGGGATTGTGAGCTACAAATCACATCATTTGTCTGCAATTTTTAGGGCTATTAAAGGTCTGTTTGTATTTGTATTTGAGTTGCAGATTTTTCGAGTCAATATTTTTATATCTATGTGTCTATTTAAAGAGTTCCTATTGGTGATTGTTGGGTCAACTTGTCAAGCTTGTTGACTTGAGTTACACCTAAAATTCTTATGGTCTTTTACGTGGAGAGCAACTACTACTTCTTGGAATTGGTTTTCTCCTTGGCTGCTACTGTTCACGTAAGTTTTAGAGCTTTTAAAGTAGGTTCATATGTGTGTTTGTTTAGCAGATTTTCAAGTCAACAATATTTATTTATGTGTCTATTTGATGTGTTTTTATTTGAGAAGAAGGAGTCAACTCGTCAAACTTTATTAGCTTAAGTTGTATCTAAATCATCAAAAGTCCTACACAGTAGAAAATAGTTGAAAATATTGAACATGTTATCTCCTTACTAGCAGCAACTCACAGAAATAAGGAGGAAAAATGGTGCCATTTTCTACCATTCAAATTCTCTTCTTTATTTAATTCATGGATGGCTTGGATATCTCCTATTGGTTGATGTCATTTCAAATTTTGAACACAACTTGTTGCATTTGTTGAAGAAAGTGACATGATAAGTTTCCAAGGAAAGTAGATGGAATTTCAAGCTTTAATTTCCACCATAAATTGCATGTATAGAGTAGGATTATAGTTTGTATAATGAAATATCTAGATTTTCTAGATGTCTATTGGTTCTTACGCGTATTTATATATTAATTATATAGGAGTTTTATCTCTAAAGTTCATCTAAAGTTTTTACAAAATCTCCAGATTATCTATGAGTTCAAATCTTGAGTTTAAAATTTACACGAATGAGTAATTTTTAAGTTTTATCTTATGCGATTAAGGTTTCCTAGGTTTGGTAGGCTAAATTAGTGTTTTAGTGCCTATAGACTCCAAATTTCTAACTAAAATTATCGTGTAATCCAAATTTTTATTTGAAGTATGCATCGTTAGTTATAAATCTATTTTCATTTTCAGCGCGTATTTATAATCTTGATGGTGCATCCTTAAATTATCATTTTTAGCCATTAGGTTCTATCGCTTAATCACATTATATTACCCTTGAAATTTAAAGATGATTATATTCACATATTTAGTTTTCTATATCGGCTATGGAATCTTGTCCTAAGAATTATTTATTTTGATAATTGATAATAATAAGTTTTCTAGTGGTACTTTAAGGTTTTTGAAATATCAGAATTAACTTGGAAAACATTATATCATTATTTAATTAGTGTAGAATTTATTTTCTAATCACTAAACTTAAGGTAAAAGAATTTTAAAGTTTACAGTAACGATTTATTTATCATCAATCATTGATTATGTAGTGTTATGGAAATTACATTTTACGTTTGACATTTTATTGGTAAGGATTTTTTTTTTTTTGTAATTATAATTAAATTGTTCGTACTTTAATGATTTTAAATCGTGAAAAATTAGAAGTGATTTTTGCAACTTTTATTATAGTTCTTTTCGATTCTATATTATATTTTTGGTAATTATTATAATAAGGTTATGTAAAATTAGGTGGATCGCATCTGTTCCCCTAATCCTAGCTTCTTAAACAATTGGTATGGCAAGAGGTATATACTGGCCCCAAGTCAGTTAAGGCCCTTTCTTCAAATAAGTTCCCAATTAGGCATGGGATGGTAAAGCTTCTAGGGTCCTTGAATTTCTTTGGTTATTTGTTCTGAATTATTGTAGAACATTCTCCCCCAAGAGTCATGGTAGAGAATTCTTCTAGCTTTCTCTTATTCGATAGCAGCTTTTTTAAAAACTTCGCATATCTTGGCATCTGTGACAATGCCTTAACCGTTGGGAGGTATGTGTAGCTACTTGAAGATCTCTAAAAAACCTGCTATAGTGTTCATCAGTTTTATTCTTTTTTGAGTCTCTCTGGGGATGGAATGGTAAGCTTGTACTCTGGAATTGCTTGTGGTGGTATTTTCTCGACAACTGATGTCTCTAGTTGCTTCCCCTTCTCTTTGCTAATAGGTGCTCCTCCACTGGCTTAGTTACCTCATCCTTTTCTTCTTGAACCCTAGATTGTAATTCTTTGCCACTTCTCAGTGTCACCGCTTTCACATATTCCCTAGGATTTGTCTCTATGTTTCCTGGTAGTGAGCCTTGAGGTCTTTCTGAAAGCATCTTGGCTATCTAGCCAACTTAATTCTCTAGATTACGCATGGAAGCTTTATGATTCCTGAGAAATATCTTTTGATTTTTCCAAATCATGTCTAAGGAATTTTGCCTCTCATCTAAATACTTGATAAATTTTGTCAACAAATCTTTTATGGATGGCTTAGAACTCTAGCTAGGTGATCTCCGATAACCCAAAGGAGGATTTACCCTTCTGAATATTGTTGTTATTATTCCAAAAGAAATTTGTGTGATTTCTCCAACTTAGGTTATAGGGGGACAAATTAGATTTCCTAGATAATCTACCTGCTCAATACATGCTTCTTCACTAAAAGAGGGATTTACAACAGCTAACTATTGCTTTGAAATAGTCAGGCCATCAGTTTTTCTTAATAGAGCTTCAACCTTTGAAATGATTGTGGTAGCCATATCCATATCCATGTCTAGAACACTTGCAGCTCTCTTCTCTCTACTTATAGTATGTGACCATTCATAGTTATGTGTTGCCATGTCTTCAAAGAGAGTTACACTTTCTTCAAGGGTCTTGTGGTTCAAGGTTCCACCAGTTGTAACATCTATCATTTGCCTAGTTTGGTAATTTAGGCCATTGTAGAAAATTTTCACTTGAAGCCACTTTGGGACCCCATAGTATGGACATTTCCTCATTGATTCTTTAAATCTCTCCCGAGTCTCATATAAAGTTTCCATGTCGTACTGGTGGTAAGACTGGATTTTAACTCATAGCTTTGTGGTCTTTGAAGAAGGAAAGAACTTGTCCATGAACTTCTTAATCAACTCTTGCCATGTAGTAATAGAGCCTATGGGCAAAGATTTCAGTCATTGCTTGGCCTTGCCTCTCAAAGAGAATGGAAAGAGCTTGAGGCGGATGACATGGAAAGAGCCTGAGGCAGATTGCATCATCGCTAACTCCATCGAACTTAAAAGTATCGCATATCTCTAGAAAGAGTTTGATATGCGTATTTAGGTCCTCATCCTGCAGACCATCAAATTGTGCATACTGTTAACATCTGAATGACACCCAACTTGAGCTCAAAGTTATTTGCATCCACTCGAGGTTGGAATATACTGAAGTTAACACCAACTAAGTTTGGTCTAGCAAAATCAAAATTGGTTCTTAGTGGCTCATGAATCTGAGCCTCTCTTTCATTAGCCACTTGATTGTTCACTGGATTCAGATTTAGGTTTCCTTAACTTAGCTCTTAAGCATGATTATCAACCAGATCAACCATCTCTTCTTTCGGTAAATTTTCCTTAATACTTGCATGATTAAGCTCTTGGTTAAATTAATGGGTAAAAAGTGTTCCTAATATTGGTGTATCCCTAACAACAGCTTCAAAAGCTTGATCTTGTCGAATAGTAGTTTTAATAATTAAGGTACTTATTCCCAGTCCTAACTATGATGCAATAGGCAAGTGCTCCTATCGTGAGCGTAATATAGTGTTAAAGTATAAACCAGTTACCAGTATTAACTTTGTCCCTATTATCTAACAATCAATCTAAAGTGATTTGTGTCCTAAACTATTAACTAAAAATTACTATTATTCTACTAAGCTAAGCAAGGATCACTAATAACAACAAGCAAGGGTTAATCTAATTATCAAAACAACTTAGATCTTATTATACTTCTATTTTATCATGTGAATCATTACAATCAAAGGATTATCACACATCATGCTAATAACTTTCTAAAGTCTATTAACTTATCTAACCATAGATTTATCAAATAGGATCTCTCCTTAATCAATAGAAACCTAGAATTGCATGAAAAAACATGAACTCTTCAATAATTCAATCATAAAATAGAAGGCTTTTGTTATCCTATCTCTAGAATCACAAGCAAACCTCATCAATTACATAGATCTAATCATAAAAGCAATCTCTCGATTAACTTAGATGATATCATACATAAATTCATAGTTTAGATATATGAATCTAAGAAGCAATAATAGAACATGCAATTGAACATAAGAACATCAATAATATTTCATTAAAAACAAATCTTCATCACATGACAAAACAGTTTTCAAATAAGATCTAAGTCTAAGGTTTACTCCTTTATGGAATTGACAAGGAAACACAAAAACTGGAAGAGAAAATAGAATTCATCACAACCTTGAAAAATTGAAATTTGAATGTCTTAAATCTTGAATCTCCTTGACTTGTTTGCCCTAGTGAAAGATATGAAATTTCCTCTCAAAAACCCTAAGGAATTTCCCTCTTTCCATTATGGACGATATGTATATATATGAGGCCTCAAAGTCAGAGATAATAAAAGAAATTAAGGGCACGTGATGCCTTATGCCCTTCAATAGCCCTATAACAAGGGGCGTAGTAGCCCTTGGTTATGGAGTCTAGGTTGATACGCCCCTTAGTATGCCCTATGATAATGGGCGTAGCGGCTCCTAATTATGTTGTCTATCTGATATGCCCCTCAATATAAGGCGTGGTAAGGGGCATGGTAGCCTCTTATCTTGGAGATGTGTACTACTACCCTCTATACGAGCTATATGGAACTAGGGACATGCTTCTTTCTTCTTTCCCTTGTCATTTTCACTTGATTTCATCACATTTAGCTCTATTTTGCCTTCAAGTAACAATTTAATTAATTAAGTACTAATTCTAGATGATTTTCTCTTAAATTATCAGCTAAAAGAGTCTAAATCATCCTATAATTAAGGATGCAATAGCCATAATCACATATATGTGATTATATACTGTGATGATAGATATAGTTGCTTTATCACATTGACTTAGTGAGAATCGAGTCCATAGATCTATAATTTTTTTAAATTTAGTATAATTGATTACTATCTCATAGAGATTATACGAACACAACGAACCAACTAGTGATCCATACGTATTTTAGGCCAAAACCTTGAAAGGCACATGGCAGATATCGCCTAAGTTAATGACATCAATATCCATCATTGCTAAGTTGATCATTGAGACGAGAATTCTATGCCATGATAGCTTGCCCTCATCAGGGCGCATAAACCTTAACACTTCCGTCCTCAGTACACATGGGCAAAAGTGTGTCTTCACTAATAGTGGTATCTCTTCTTCTAAATGAAACACTCGGCTCTATAGTTCATCCTTGACAATGTAGTTCGCTACTAAATTACTAGAATTTCAATTGGTATCTGCATTAATTCGCATGTCATCTCTTCCAACATGCCCATTATTCCCTCGAGGTAAAAATATCTAATTCCACTTATTTCATAGTGTGGAGTTTTCATGCAAAGTTCTCCACAGTTATTGTCCCATGTGTGAAGGTTAACTTGAACCAGTGTTACAGTAGCTAGTTTAGCCTCCTTGAAGCATCATTGAAATGGACTGTGTCATCTCCACCAAGATTCTTGCATGAATGTTTATTAAGTGAATTTGCCGAAGGACTACCCTCTCCAGCAATGGGGGAATTGACGAGTCCTCACACAAGATTCTTATTTCAATGGTAAGTTGTGTGCACCTTAACATTCTTACTTGTAGTGCTTTTAAATTTCACTAGTCTATTTGCTTTTTTGTGTATTGAGTTTATTCTTATACCACCATTGACTTTTTTTAACCTCAAATAGGTGATTTCTTATCTTATTAGTGTATTCTTGATTTAATGTGTTGGTTATTCCTATAGTATTGTTATCATGGCCACTAATAGTAGTAGTTGTTGCTTCCTTATTGTCATGCACAATTTCTCGATTAACGAGAACTAAATCTCCTTTCCTATTCTAGGGTCACGAAGGATGATATACCCTTACATTGGACATTTAATTTGTACTATCTACATACATAGCGTCCACCAAAAGTGCATGATAGTCTACTTATATGCAAATTTTGTTAAATCTTCTATGTTTCATGCCCAAAATACTCTCAATTTTCTTCGAAGCCCATGGTGAAAATATTCCATGAGAAGCCCAATAATTATGGCTCAAACAAGTACCGATTCTATTCCTTCATTATTGCAAGAAAATATCTATTAATGAACTAATGTCCTTTCTTGATCACAAAATCCATCTCTTCTTTGCTACCAAAAGTAACAAATTAGGCTTTCATTCAATTATGATTCGGCAGGGGTTTTGAATCGTGAATGATTATGGTGTAAGACTTGGGACTAGAAAGTGAACAATGAAGAGAGAACATGTTGAATATGGTATAGTTTTACTAGTTTCATTGCAATGACTATTGTTCACTTTATTGTGATAGTAATTCTATTACATCCTTATTTCTTATAAAGAACTATTACATTGTTTAGTTAATCATAATAGGATTCCATAATCAATCCCAATTACATATAATATCAAATAGCTTCCACATCTCGAGAGCGCATGATATATTAATTTCGCCATATATATTACTTAAGCAATATATATAAAGATCTGCTAAGCTTGGTAGGTTTCTATCCATATCTAAAGGTGTGTTTGGATGGTTTTTTTTTTTCATTTGTATTTATATCTATATCAAAACAATATGTATAAATGTATCTAATTTGTATTTATATTTATCTATATTTGATCTATCTTTTTCATGAGAACTGCTAACTTTTTTTATCTGTATCTATTTCTCGATAGACAGTTTGTTAGAAAAATTTTTGAAAAAAGTGTTTGTATCTGCTAGATAAAACTATCCAAACAAACCCTTAATTATAAAATCCTTTCTTAATTTTTGAAAATTACAACATATTGTCAATTTTTTGCCCCATGTTGAGTTATTTAGAAAACCGTTAAAATTACCTATTTAAGAGTCAATTAGCACAATAAACTCATTTATAAACATGGTTCGCCATGAGTCCTTCATAGATGCTCTGCTTAAAAAAAAAAAGGGTTTTGGACCTAAGGGTCCCTCTTAAAATAAAGACAAACAAAAGTTAATTAATTATAGTTATTCAACTTCAAAATAAAGTTTAAAATGAGTTTTCAAATGAAAATTTCAAATTCTACCAACTATCTAATCCTCCTCAATGTCTCCATCCCCAAATCTCAGAGAATCATAATGAAAGTTTATGTATAGGTCATCAGCAACATCTAAAACGATTAAAAGTGAACAACAAAACTTTGTACACAATAAACAAATACACTAACACATGTTAGACACTTATGTTCTAATGCATCAAGCACATTTTAAGCACAATTGTTTGCAAGTTAAGCAACCAAATATTCTGAACACCACAAAAATACCAAACATAAACAAATTACTCATGACTCATGCCAAACATTAATTGGTAATGAAAGGGGTCTTGAGTTAAGTATCTAAGGGATTAACACGCCTCCAACACTTATCAAAAGTAGGGATGCAAATGAGCCAAGCTAATTGACAAACTACTTGAGCTCCACTCAATGTTTACTTGAGTTTGATTTGAGAATAGTCAAGTTAAGCTCGAGTTTCCTATGTTTAGACTGTAAAACCCCTAATTTTTACGGAAATTTCAAGCTTAAAACCTAAACCAAAAAGGCAACCGGGAATCTTAAGTCAACAAATCTTCAGGAAATCCTAACAGTTTAGATCCGGCAACCCGTGTTCTTAAACCAAGAAGTTGAAAAATGAGTGAAGAATGTAGATTGGTTCGTAATAATATTAAGATGCTTAAAAATATCATATTGGTAATTTTTTTGCCTATCTCGAACCCGATCGGATACAGACTTTGAAAAGCATGTCCCTAGCCAAAAATATACTATTAGTATCGTTAGACTCGTGATTTCATAAGATCTCCAAATATATTAGTTATATAATTTTTCGGTAACTAAAAATATTTGATATTGCAATTTTACTCGTATTTTCTTTACTACCGGTAATTAATTTGTCTTCTACACTATTCATAGTACGATACTACACTATTTTACACTATTCACTAGCTTTACTTTATTTACTTTTTTATTTCCCATACACATCTACTCATATCTACTTTACATATTATTACACTTAAATTACACAAAACAATAAAAGGAATTCCTCTACCACCCACCCCCCGAATTCTCCTCAAGGCCGGCACCCCTTCCCCCCTTTGTGATATTATCTCAATTTATTTTTTTTTTTTTTAATATCTCAAAAATTCACTCTCATTTTTCTATAAAATACCCTCCATTTCTTACACTCTTTACACCATTTTCTTTACCTAAAGTTACTATGCCAAAATTTCTGCACACAAACACTCTCCAATTTTCTCTCCATCTTCTTCTTACAAACTCTCTCTTTTGTCAAGAACAAACCCCTCTCTACACAAACACTAATCATCTCCATACAAGATCTACTACTAAAACACTCCTCATACACTAAAACAATTACCCACATCTTCTTTCCATCCATTCTCCTTCTAGGTAATAAACTCATTTCTTAAAGATCTTCCATGCCAAGTAGCCTTACATGGCTTTAGTGTTGTTTCTTAGGTTGAAAAAACTAAACAAACAACATTATGATTATGTTTAGTTCATGTTCATGGAACTACCATCATACTCATATATATGTCTTACTAATTATATCTTGCTATAGCTTGCCTATATATTGCTTTTTCTTTATGCTCATATTGTTATTATACTTACATTGTTGCTTTCAATATCTACATTTATGCACTTTTTCTTTCTTTCTTTTTCTTTTGGGATGGAAACTTTTCCATAACTCAGGAGCTTAGTTCTCCCAATACTTGAACTACTTTATATTATACCTATACTTTGCTCATCTCTTCTAATTTCCTATTTATGCTCGTAAACATGAATGATTCATGGACAAATGTTATAATGCCAAAATAAGACTAGGTTCTTAACCAAAAACTTTGATCTTAAGAAAATGACTAGATCTAGAAGTTTAACAAAGAAGGTTTTTGAAAATCTTAGAGATGAAATTATGATCTTGATCTCATAAAGGACACAAATGGTTTTTTTTTTTTAAAAAAACAACAACAACAAGTTTTAAGATAAGATGAGGATGACTCAAGAAACAAGTTTTGAAAAAGGAAATAATTTTCTCCTTGTTTAATGGGTCACGACATTTTCAAAAATTCAAAGGAAAAATTTAAAACAAAGTTCAAAGTGTATGATTTGATAAAAGAGGTGTCTTTCAAAATGAAATAAAAGAGATCTTAAAAGTTTGCAAAGGAAAAATATAAATCTTAGTTTTACAAACATAAAAATCACACCATATAAGTGTTGTTAGAACTAAAGAACTTTGCACAAACTTTAGTGATATAAATATAGTATTTTCACTCTCAAGACTTAAAAATAATGACGTTTAATTCTACAAAATTTTCTTAAGAAGATTAAGACCAAGAACTCTTATAAAACTTTCAAGAGATAAGTGAGTTTTTCAAAGCTAGAAAAAATGGATCCTGAAGCCATCTAGGGAATATTTAAGAGATTAATGATAAAACAAGTTAGTATATGAAAGATGATATTTTTTTTCGTAAACTCTAAGAGTAAAATAATAGAATGAGCAATCTTTTAAAGAAGTCATGGTTTATTTGGAAATTTTTCAAAAACCAAGCTTGGGAAATTAATGTCTTGCAAACTCCACAAAACATTGTTTGAATACATAATGAAATAGATTGATCATCAACCCATGAATCATGCATGATATTGAGTTATATATGTATATAAAAGAGTTTTTCAAGATATATTGATAGCTAAGTATCTATCAAAGCTTTTGGATGATGTTTGATGTGAATCTAGAATTTGAATTGTGGGCTGGGAATTTCGTGTAACATTTTGTACCTTACTTTTCTTGACCTAAATGACCTTTTATGATGAAAATAACTTTAGAAATGGATAGTTCGCGTCGAATAGATAGAAATAGGTATACAATATGTGAAATTCCAAGTTAAAATGACCAAGTTATGGCCATTTTAAGTTGGAATTTCTTCCTAGGCGAACTTTGACGAACTCGTTAGATAGAATTTATAAGTTTCATTTAAACTCCACAGAAATGCTCATTGGAGGTATTTCTTTTGTTAGGTGACTTGGGAGATGGACTACACCTTCTCGAGGATTATTACGATTAAGAGGAATTTCGTGCCATGGTAAAGTGATTTCACTTTCTTTAAATTACATGCTTATGATTTTGCTTGTAATAATAGTGGCATTAGAATTATGACAAGATAAAATTGGAATGTGTATGTGAGTTCTACTTGGTTGAATTGATGATAAAAATATCGAAATGGGAATTGCTATAAATATTTGTATGATTTAATATAGAATTCAAGTGTCTTAAATCTCTATGATCGCCTATAATTCACTTAGATAATATGCAATGACCATATAACTAAATTGTCCATGCATAACATATGTTGAGTCACATTGCATTCGTTGTTATACCTTTGTGGGAAAAAGGCATAATAGTTAGGCAACGAGTGGGCTTGAAAACTCAGTTATCGGCATGGGGTCGCCTAAATTAAATGGAAGTGGAGTAGGCACTTGAATTAACTACATAATTAACGAGTGGGTGGGCACCTGAAATAATCACTAAATAAATGAGAGAAAAATTTGAAATCTATGGTCGTATGGGCCTGAAACACCAAACCCCGAATGGAGGGTGTAAATCCATTCAACATAGGACTCTTGGAAAGTCTTATGTATTGTATGTTCATGTGTTTGTGCATTTCATATGATTGTTTAATATAACTTGCTTGCCTTATTGATTGATTGAGTATTTAATTTTGGAAGTGAAACTCACTAAGCCCACAAGCTTATATTCTCACAGTTTCCTGTTGCAGCATGATTATTTATGGCTATCCCCAAGAGCCCACTTTTCTCATATACAACTCTTTGGAAATTAAGGAGCTTTTTGGAGAAGTCGGGACCTAGATGTTAGGCATAGACTTTCAATTGAATCTCTTTAGTTATATATGTGTTGTAAAAAGACATTTTGTAGACTTTAAAGACTCTTAGTATTTTGATGAGGGCATGCCCCCTTAAGATGTTTGTAATAGACTAAATTTGAGTATAACTGTTATGATTTATATTCTCACCGCTATGTATGTCTTCCTAAGCTATTTCGATTCAAAGTAAGGTTCTCTATATGGTGAAAGTATGCCTTACACCCGGTGTCTAAACTCATGGGATGATTAAGGTTGTCATACTTGAGTGTAAGTATCGAATGTGGTGGACTGTCGCGTTTAGGATATCCTTTGGAGTGTGACATAGACTGATTAGGATGCGAGCTTAATCAAACTTTATTAAGTATAAATATTAATTGAATTTGAATTGAGTTTGAGTATTAATATTATTTTAATTAGAATTAATAATACATATATTAATAAATATATCATAAACGAGCTTAATTGACTTGAGCTTGAGATTATAAAGTGGTACTTTAGGCCAAATTGAGCTTAAAATCCTAAGATAAATTGAATTCAAGTTGAGCTTGAACTTGAGCTCAATATTGTACCATCTTGGCTCGACTACTTTAGAACCCTAGTTAGAAGAGCAAAAAAAAAAAAAGAATAGAAGTAGTCTTATCTGATTCACTCCTTACATCTGGACATCAATGAGTAAAGTCATTGCAATGCTTTATATGAACACATAAGCCTAAACAACTTATTGCAACTCTATGCCAATTTTAATCATTCATTCGGTCTTGAAGCTTCTCTAGTGGATACCTATCAAGTTAGACCACACATTTTGTAAGAGCCTAAGCACATAATCTATCACATCATCCTAAAATTGTGATCAGACTCACAACCTAGTCAGTAGGTGCCCTTTTCTAAAAAAAGCAACCACACAATAACCATTAAACAATTAGATTGAGTTTAAGTATTAGTCTAATAATTAATTTTATCTTAATAAGCAACATACATTTACTACGTACTTGAGGATCATTTCTAAAACCTTCTTTCCTTTTTTCAAAGCTTAGATTCTATGTATTATTCTTGAGTTCAAAGACTTACATTAGGATGATAGGCCAGGTAACTCTATTCATTTATTCTTGAATCTCATTATTTATATTATTTAGGTTAGGATCCAAATGTTTATAGCTAGTTTAAGACTCATCTCATTTGTGTACATTGATTTTGGATTAGGGATAAGTGATATTTCATAAATTTCCACGTTATAAGTTTCATTTAATTAAGTTGTCTAGTTGATTATATAGGTTAGGATTTGTTTCAGGTGTTAGGTCAACCAATACTTACTAGACCTATGTTTTTGTGGGTTTTGGTTCTTTGCCTTTCAATAATAGGTTCCCATGATTGTCATGCCCCAAAGGGTACCCTAAACGTGGCAGTCTGCTACATACAATATTAAGACTTAAGAGTGGCTATCTTAGTCACGCGAAAGTCTTGATATCATATATAAGGCATACAAATATGATAATAGGAGATGCCAGTTGGAAATGTAGTTTGAGCAAGTAATGTAAAGCATACAAGAATCTAGATAAATATCAACCCACATAGTATAATTCATAAGTTCATTACAAAAGCCTTAGGGGCATTCTCCTGCTAAATTTTCCAAGGATCGAATCATATAATCTAAGTCTTTACAATAAAACTTAAATAACATTACCTAAAGATTTTAAAGGAAGCCCGATCTAGGTTCATAATTGGACTTCCCCCAAAAGCTCCCAAAAGATGACTTACGCGAATAAACGGAGATCATGGGTACAAAAGCAAATGCTCCTACGTATACAAAAATCTATAGAGGTGTAAGCGTTACTAGCTTAGTGAGATCATTCCCTATTAACCATACTCGGAACAAAAGATATCAAATAAGTTTAATTATTCAAGCAAGTAAGATGCAACAAACACATGAGCATACAAGACATATGGTTTTCCGGGAACCATATGTTGAATGAATTTATGCCCTTTATTTGAGGTTGGGTATATCGGTCAATTACCACCAACTAATAAATTTTATAGTTCTTACCGGCTACTATTCACCACAAAAAACACATATATCTTATTGACTACTACTCGCCACATGCAAATACTATCGATTATGCTGACCACCACTATCATACACTTGTCCCACCAAATGTATAATAGTAAATGCAATTTGACTCTATTCTTGGAGTGCATGATTTGATTTTATTAAGAGTCTAGTATTTAGTTATATTATTTTGAGTGCGATCATAAAATTTTCAGATACTTCCACATGGTAGTAAAGCATACACTTTATTACAGACAATTGAAGACTCGATATGCTTAACATAAATTCGCCAATCATTATAAAATCACATGCACTTTTCTATTTTATCCTTTTTCTATTTCTAGTTCCACTAAACAAACACAAGCATCAGTATGAAAAATAAAGGAAAGTAAACTCACTTTGCCATGTCTTGATGGTAGCTTTCTTAATCAAAATAATCATCCGAGTAGCAAATGTCGTCCTCCTCATTTCCTAGACAAAGGAAATACCATAATGAGTATTTCATAGAATTTCTATGTAAATTTTCTAACTCTATCTTCTATATGCAATTAAATTTGGATTTATAGAAATTTCAACTTAAAATGGTCATAACTTACTTATTTTAACTCAGAATTTTCCATATTATATGTTGATTTCTACCTACTTGAAAAGATCTATGCATTTCTAAGGTTATTTTTATTAAAAAGTCATTTGGGTCCCAAAATAGTTCAGTATAGAACCACCATGAATTTTCCAGCACTTGACATTAGGGGTGGCACGGATCGGTTTGGTTCGGTTTTTCCTAAAACCAAACCAAACCATAATTTACGGTTTGGTTTTTTTTTCCATCCCAAACCAAACCATTAAATAACGGTTTGGTTCGGATTATAGATTTTTAAACCATTAAATAACGGTTTGGTTCGGTTTGGATTACGGTTTAAATCAAAATTCTAACTAAAAATCTAGTTTTTTTATATTTGTGTAGATTCTTAAATATTTATATCATTTTACAAAGTTGATATTATAAACCATAACAAAATACTTTATAAATTCATCATACTTTTAATCTATAGTTCTCTATAAAATCAATTATCCACGAATAAAATATATTCACTAACCATTATATAGTAAGTCATAATTTATTATTTTTAATATAACCATCATTGTCAATTATCTACTAATAATTTAGCTAAAATAAGAAATCATCTATAAACCAAATTCATCAATGAATAAAATGATCAGCTGACAAAATATATTAAACAACTAATACATAATGAAAGTTTATAACTGAATAAATAAATTTCATACTTTACAAAGTTAAAAGCTATTAAAAAAACAATAGTTCATCATCAATAAAAAATTACATATCTTGAGCTTAAAAAAAATTAAAAAAAGGACAAGTTGATTTTAATTAATATTCATCAAATAATAAATATCAAATAAAATCATATAAACATATAGTAAAATATTATTATATTTTTCTAAAACGGTTTGGTTCGGTTTTACGGATTGGTTTGGTTTACCTTCCAAACCAAACCATAAATTTACGGATTGGTTCGGATTTGAAAATTTTTAAACCAAACCAAAAAAAAAACCATATTTTCGGTTTGGATTGGTTCGGTTACGGATTGGTTTGGTTTGATCGGTTTTTTTTGCCCACCCCTACTTGACATCACAATTTTTCAAACTTTTCTTCACCTAATAAAAAAAATAGATATGTATATGGTTGAGAAATTTTTCTGATACATAAATAGACTCATATTTTATGCATGATGCCATTGGTGTTGTCTCAACAATTTACTTTTCATAAAACAACTTCTCTTATGGGTTTAAAAAATTGGATTTTTACAAATTTTTCTTTAAGTGGTTGGAACGAAAACTATAAATTCTTAAGTTATTATAAATAAGCGTTTTATATTTTTATTTCCTAATTTATCAATGATAAATTAATTTTTCAAAGAAAATTTGGTTCTTTAAGGTGTCTACAATTTTTATTTCTAGTGATTGGAAAAGATAGTTTTCAAAATTTTCCTAAGTTGCTGATAGTATTTAATATCTAGAGTTGTGTTATATATATGTTTTCTCTTCATATTTATGTCTTTCTATTTCTAAGCAAATAAGTTTGTCAATTTTAAAACCCTTTTCTTTGGCCAATTTTATATCTCTAAGTGAGTTTATAAACTAGTGAATGGATTTTATCTTAGCTTAAAAAACTTGTTTAGTTCTTGGTGTTCATTATGAAGTTGATAAAAATTCTTATAAATAAGTTTTTATGAAAAATTTGTATAATAAAGAATTATCAACATTAAAGTTCTAAACCAAAATCTTCATGTTACCATTTTGAAGAGAAAGTATGTATTTGTTTAGCTATATCCTTGAAGAAATCTTCATTATTAATACTTCAAAAAGCTCATGATGGGCTTGTCTAAGTTTTTAAAAAGAATTTATAGAAAAAAGCAACCTTTAGGTCTTTGGTGGAAAATTCTTGCTAAGTGACAAAAAATATTTTACAAGAGAGTTTAGTCTTAATTTTCTTTATTTAAGAAAAACTCCCCATCATTTTAGTTAAGACAATATCAATATGGTTATGCATGAATATGAATATATAGTTATGAGAAAAATAAAAATATCACATAATAAGATAGAAAGAGATAAAAGAAGAATTATAATAAGGTCAAGTATTGGGAGCCTTAGCTTCATCAAGACATCCCGGAACTAAGAAAAGACTAGTTCCAAAAGAAAAAGAAAAGAAAGAAAGAAAAGGAAAAGCATAATAAGAGCAATAATAATATAATAACATCATAAATATGAACAATAACAAAACATGAACATATTGTTGTTTTCTTAACGCTCATGAGTTTTAGAAAACACACACACTATGGTCATGCTAAGTTACATAAACATAGAGATCATTTTAACAGTAATATAACAACATAGAATTTAAGTATGAATAATAACAAAATATGAACATATTGTCGCTTTATTAACTCTCATGAGTTTTAAAAAACACACATTATGGTCATGTTAAGTTATATAAACATAAAGAAGGTATTAGAACTTTTATCTATTGGTTAGAAGAAGATGAGAGAGTTGAAAAGAGTTTATAGAGAGGAATTTGTGGAAAGAAATTTTGAGAGAGTTTTTGTAGGTAAATGAGGTGTGTGAAAGAAATGGAAGGAGATGAAGTATTTATAGTTGAAGATGGAGGGAAATTAGATGTAATTACATAAAATGAAAAAGAAAAAAAATTAGATAGATATGTGTGTGTGTAACACCGGCCAAGAGGAGAAAAGGGGGAAAATTATTTATTTTGTATTTTTGCAATGAAAAGTGATTAAAATGTGAGATGTGAGTGATATAAAGTTGCATTAAAAATAAAAATGTAAGAAATAGGTGCATAGGTAGTAAGAGTAGGTAGTAAGAAAAAGTAGAGATAGGTGAATATTGATGAATAGTGATATGAATAGTAAACAAGACAAATTAATACCGGTAGTAAATAAAATAGGAGTAAAAGTGCAATATTTGATATTTTTAGCTATCAAAAAATTATAAAGGTGATATTTTTGGAATCCTTATATTATTATGAGTCTAATAGTGACATCGGAATATTTTTACTATCCCAAGCCTAATGACACATTTTTCAAGAACTGATCCCATTTGGGTTCGAAACGAATTAGATTTTGACGAATATGATCTTTTTAGGCTTTCCTTTTTTTATTATGAACTATATTATACAATTATCTCAATTTTATTGTTCTAGAGTTAGGAGCGCGGGATTGCTGGATCTAAACATTAAGGTTTGTTATAGTCTTTGTTAGCTTTTAGGGTTTTTGATTGACCTCTAATTCTAGGGTTTAAGCATAAATTTACCATAAAATCGAAGGTTTTATAATAGCAAACTAACCACTTATAGTCCTTAGAATTCTATTCCAATTATTATCCTAGTAAGTGTAAAAGATTCTTATTTCAAATGAGACATTTTAAGCTTTATGCGATTCAAGATGTTTAAAACTTGAAATTTTAGAGAGGTTGTACTTCAACATGGTCATGTTCCAAACACAAGAAAAACACATGCGTGCTAAAAGGGTCTTGTTTTCCTTAGTTTCAACACAGTAGAGCATGAGCCATGTTACTTGTGAGTCAACAACTTGACACGAGGGACCATGCCGAGGTTATGTTTGCTTAGGTGTTCGATACGGCCAAACAAATTCCACTAACCACTTATAGTCCTTAGAATCCAATTCCAATTATTATACTAGTACGTGTAAGGGATTCTTATTTTAAATGAGACATTTTAAGTTTTATGTGATCAAAGATGTTTAAAGTTTGAAATTTTAGAGAGGTTATACTTCAACATGGTCATGTTCCAAGCATGAGCAAAGCATATTAGTGCTAAAAGGGTCATGTTTGCCTTGGGTTCAACATAGTAGAACATGAGGCGTATTGTGTGAGTCAATAGCTTAACATAACTTGACATAGGGGGGCCATGTTGAGGTTGTGTTTGCTTAGGTGTTCGATATAGCCAAAATATGGTTAGGCTGGCCTGAAGGGTAGGGGTGGAGGATAGGGTATGCAAAAAAACCGAATGTTTAGGATAACCGAATCGAAACAAAAAAAAAACAATCCTTAAAAAATTGTTAATCAATCCATCATTTCAGTTTAGGATCAACATTTTTAATTTTTCTGATTTTTGGTTTCGGTTTTGGTTTATAGATACAAAAAACCAATGGTTTCGGTTAACCAATCCGTATTTATAAATGTATATATATATATATATATATTTTATGTTGAAATGAATGATTGAGATGAGAAGAAGCAAATGCAGGTATCTTTGAAAATTGGAATGATGGTGTTTGATTGATATTTTATACTGAGATCAACTGATCAAGGTTGATAAGAATACGGAAGCAAAAGACTATTATAATGATTATCTTGATGGCACCGATATATGTTGATAACTCTTTCACATATCTTATATTCTTAATTTACAGTTTTTAATATAATTATGAAAAAAACTATAATTTTTTTAGAACATATTGAAAAATATGGTTAACTGCAAAATTTGCATAAACATTATGTTAAATGGCTAAAAACCGAAAATCGAAAAAATTAACCCAAAAAAATGATTAACTATTAAGACGGTTAACCGTATATAATGAATAGGTTTAGGATCAGAATATTAAAAAACCAATCATTACGGTTAAGTTTAAAATATAGGGCCATAGACCGGTTAATCGAACCGTAAACACCCTTAGTGGGGAAGAAGGGGGAAGGTGGTCTTGTTTAACATGAGCTAAACATAGGACTGTGCTTTGGTTGTGTTGACCTAGATTTTGAGGAAATTTTTCATAGGCTTAAGGGCAAACTTATAAGTTTCTAAGGGATTGACAAATCCAGGATAAACTTGTTTTAAAAATATACTTGCTAGCATGTCATGAGTGATATCTTTGCATGACAAACGTAAGAATTGAATGCAAGATATATCCAAATGAAATTTAGTCACCACACAAGCCTTCGCACACATAATCCATCAACATATTCCCTAAGTCTCCTAATTGTATAATTGGTTATAATCAATTTCCAATTGCAACATGTAACATTTATCTAGTTTCCCAATTCCTCTTATTTACTTATTCCATATTAGAGATCGGAATACATATGAAGTCTTATATCCATGTTTGTTCTCTTTAATATGAGTCATTATCAATTCACCAAATGTACATTTTAATTTTTCTAAACATCCCATGAACAATTTATTTTAACAAAACATCTCAAATCTACAAGTTTAATGCAGTTTGCTAAAATCCCATCTCTACATGTCCAATTGCATATGTTCTAACTCTACTAGTTAAAATTCCTACAATTCATCACCTAAAAACTACATATTCCATAATTAGTCACAATTTCTTGATTGAGCAACAATTTTCCGCTTCTTATAAATCATGCCACATATAAACACTATTTTACACGTTCTCATCTAATTTTATAAATCTAAATAACACTATATCCAATACACATTCCCAAATCAACATATCCTCTAAGAATTCTTACAAAAATCATCCTAAACATCATATTCATTAATAAAAATTAAAACATCTAGTAGCTCACATATCCAAAACCCAAGTGTAAACAACACTCTATACAAAATCCAGCAAACTCACTTCAATAATTAGAAAATCCTAACACCATAAGCTGGTGTAGTATCTTACTTTACTTGAATGCAGAGCACCTTCACATGTTTTAGCTATTAGGTAAATTGCACCAGAAGGTCACAAGATTTAGGGAAAAAATTTCATTTTAGGTCATAATGTTTCGAAAAGTTCAAAAGAGGTCACAACATTTAGTAAATAAGTTCATTTTATGTCACAACGTTTGGATGTAAGATCATTTTAGGTCACAACATTTAGAAAAGTGGGTCAATTGAGACCACCATTAGCATGCGTTAACAAGAGAAATATTTAATTAAAATTCAAAAAATGCTTCTTTTAAGGCCCCATTGGCTACATCAATAGGAGATATATTTAATTAAATCTCATAAGATACTTTTCTAAACATTATGACTTTTTTTAAACTTTTCGAAACATTGTGACAAAAATGAACTTATACCCAAACGTTGTGATCTTCAGTGTAATTTATCCTTTAGCTATTATATCTTGGAGACTTCCACAATACACAAATACTCAACTTTTAGCTACCTTAATCATAAACCTGTATGTCTATTTCAACTTCCATGCTTAAAATGCTATAAAACTCATAACATAACACTAAAAAAATAAGACCCTTACCTTATTACGAATTGTGGAATTCTTAAGTAGCTTACATATATTCTAAAATCTTTTCATTTTCATTATTCCTAGTAGAAAACAGGATCTACTAGATAATTAGTATGGACCTTTATAGAAGAGAATGAGAGAAGAAAAAGAATAAATGGGAGAGGAAAAGAAGGTAGACAATTGCTGGGGTTGTTGGGATTAAGTTTGTGTTTTTTCACCACATTGTGTCATGGCATCCAATTTTATATGTATATAAATTTTGACTAGTTTTAATTAGTCTAGGATTTTTAATAATTTTTATGGACTAATTATAATTTAAATAGTTTAACTAAGTTTAAATTGTTTATTTTAATTACATTCTAAATTTTAGGTCATGCTTGATTCCAAGTTATGGGTAATGTTGAAATTTCATGTAAATTTGGGCCTTAATTGCATTGATTGACTTCCTTTTAACTTCATCTTTATGAATTTGATTCTTCATTAATGATTAGTAATATAGATCATTTCCTAGCTATTCATTACTTTTATATATAAACAATAATTTAATGTAAGAATTGATTTTTTAATTCAAAATGGCCTCACTTAAATATAAAATCAACAAATGAAAATTATATTATAGCTTTATTTTATTTCTTAGTAATAGTAGTTCTATTTTAGTCTTGGTAATGAAAAGTTGAAAGTGAAAAACCTTAAACTTGTCTTTACTTATTATTCCATAGATCTTGATGGATTTTGGATTTGTTTGAGATGGTTGAGTATGGCTATGACATTAATATATCTATTTGATTGTTAACTGAATAATGAATGTTTAATTTAGTTGTTTTTGTCACGCCTCAAAGATACCCTAAACGTAATAGTCCGCCGCATGCTAAATGAGACTTAAGAATCACTACCACTGTCATTCAAAAGTCTTGCATTAGATACAAGGTGTTCCCTTACGACAATAGAATACATATGCAATTGGAGGTAGATAGTTCAATTTGATAGAATAAGTATAAAAACATAAACCATAATATCTTAGAATCAGTTACAAATACTAAGAGGCATTCCTGTTAAACAAAAGTCCATATATTAGCTTTCAATAACATCCCGAGCTCTTAAGGTTTACCATGAAAGACTATACAAAGCTAATCATAAACTTCTAAGGGAAACTCCTAACTTTGCATTACCTGATTTGGCCAATCCGGGGATGCAACCATATGTACGAGAACTGCATCAAAAAGAAGTTATGGGGGTATAAGCTACGCTAGCTTAGTGAGTTTCACTTCCAAATTAAGTACTTCAACAAGCAATAAGCAAGCAAGCTATACTAATAATCATATGAAATGCATAAGCAAGTGAGCATACAATACATAAAACTTTCTGAGAGTCCTATGTTGAATGGATTTGCTCTCTCCATTTAGGTTAGGTGTTTTAGGCTCATACGACTATAGATTTCAATTTTTCTCATTTATATAATGATTGATTCAGGTGCCCACCCACTCATTAATTTTGTAGTTGATTCAAGTGCCTACTCCACTTCGATTTTAATTCAGGCCATTACATGCCAACATTCAAGTTTTCAGGCCCACTCGTTGCCTAGCTATTATGCCTTCTTCTCACAAAGGTAAAATAACAAATGTAATGTGACTCCACATATGATATGTATGGACAATTTAGTTATAAGATTATGGCATATTATTTAAGCGAATTATAGGCGATCATAGATATTTCAGACACTCCAGTTCTATACTAAATCATACAAATACTTATAACAATTCCCATTTCGATATTCTTATCATCAATTCAACCAAGCAGAAATCACATGCACATTTTAATTTTATCTTGTTCTAGTTCTAATGTCACTATCTTTACAAGCACAATCAAAAGTATTAAATTTAGGAAAAGTGAACTCACTCAGCCATGGACACGATCTCTAATGATAGCAATCCAGAAACAAGAATTTTCCCTCGATTCAAGGTCCTAAATGAAAGAAATACCCAAATGAGTATTTCATACCATAACTAATTCCAACTTATTAAATAAAACTCTTAAGTTCGTAACTTTTGTGATAGATGAAAATTCCAACTTAAAACGGCCATAACTTAGTCATTTTAACTCAGAATTTCGCAAATAAGCTATCGATTTCTACCTATTTCAAAAGATCTATCTATTTATGATGTTATTCTTAAGTTTTGAAAACATTTAGGTCTTAGAATGCTCGGATCAGATCTGATCAGTAGCTAAAACTTGCATTTGCGAAATTGTTTTGTGAAATTTGCATTATTTCTACCAAGTATATTATATGTGCATGCATTATCTACAAGTTATTATCATGAATGACATGATATGAGCATCTATACGTATTTCTTTAATGATTTTTGGAAAACTTTTACTTTGCAACAATTACAAAAACACTTGTTTGAGAAAACTAGCTTTATTTCCTTGAAAATTATCCATAATTTTGCTAGGATAAAGCCTTGATGACCTGTATACCTAATATCTTCATTATATTAATAAAATTATTCATTTAAAAGTTGGAAAGTAGATGTTTAAATATGGGTTTTGCCTAGTGACGAATTTTACATAATTTTAGAAATGAAAATATTGTTTGTTCCAAGTTTGGAAACCTTTCTTTTGTTTTAGGTTTATACTTTGATAAAACACATTTACTCTTATCAAAATCAAGTCTTTATTACATATATTCTCTAGGACTTCTATTTTTCGATTAAAATCCTCATTTTGATTTTTGGAAATAGGTGTTTAAATGGGGGTCATTTTTAGATCCAAATTTTGAAATTTGTTCTTGAGATTATTTCTTGTGAAAAACTCATTTAATCTTTCTAAAATTAAGTTCCTAATCAAACCTACTCCCTAGGGCTTCCATTTCTTTAATAAAACTCTTTTTTTAGGGTTGAAAAATAGGTGTCTACTTAGCATTTCACCCTAGTTACGAATTTTAAACTTTTGTTGGGGTTGAAACAAGTTCCAACTTGTCTTTTATAACCTTTTTCCTTGTTTTGAAAATTTTTCTTAGTAAAACAAAGATCAACTTATAAAAATCACTCCTTTATGATACCTATTACCTAAGCCATTCATTTTACATGTAAGATCTTCATCTTGGAGTTGGAAAATAATTTTTCTAAATGGTTATTTCTCAAGATCAGAATTTCAAAAATCACTTTTTGATAGAAACAATATAGATCTTGAGTTTTGGCAACACCTTTACTAAGACTATCATATTGCAAATCTTTTATGTTTGTAAGACAAGTAACTATGTCATTTAAGTACTCTAAACACATAGATCTATTATATTACTCATGTCATGGATGCAAATGTAACATAAACAATATGTAAATGAGTTTAAAGAAAGAGTTTTTGTACAAAATATTTATAAGAGCAATATTTAGCAATAATATAGCAAAATAATAGCAAGATAACTTAGATATCAAGATCCACAACATTGTGATGGTAAGGATCTCATGCTTAAGTGTTTCCACATCCCTAGCTTAAAGCTCATTGGGATTTTAGTGGAACCACACATGTATAATCTTGCCATTACATGTTTTAGTGTGATAGAGTTAATATCTATTACCTATTTAGATATGTGGAGCAAGAAAACTTGAAGAAAAATTATGTGTGTATATGTGTGTGTGTGAGGGAGAGGGTGTCACGGCAAGAATAGGGAGAGAGAGGAGAGAAAAACTTTCAAAAGTTTGATTTGTGAGAAATGAGAAAAAGTAAAAAAGTACAAGGTGAAAGAGATATTATATAGAAAAAGAAATTAGGGTTTTGTATAAATAATTAATCGAAAAAAAAATGAAACAAAATATGGCATGTATTTGGGGTTGAGGGGGGGGGGGTGGTGGGGTGTTGTGGCACAGACTTGGAAGAAGAGAGAGAGAGAGAGAGAGAGAGATTGTGTTGATTTAATTTATATAATAAAATTAAAATTTAATAAGTAATTTAAGTAGTAAAAGTTGTATTGGAAAAAAAAATAAGGAAAATGATGTGAATTGTAAAAATAGGTTGTAATGATGTAAGAATAGGGTATGAGTGGTTGTACTTGGTGAATAGTGTAAAAAAAATAAAAAAGTTGATTAGACAATTAAATTACCAGTAGTAATGAAATTACGATAAAATGCTATAACTGTAATTTTTATAAACTGAAAAATTATTATAATTATATTTTTGAATTCCTTATTAAATTTCGGTTCTAACGAGTCCTATATATTATTTTTCTATTTCTGAGTCCTAAGGACCGGTTTTCGAGAACAGATCTCGATCGGGTTCTAAACGAATGAATTGTTCTGAAATCTGATCTTTTTATGTTTTGATAAATTATTTAGGGCTATATTATGGAGTTAACTCATTTCCATTATTCCGGGTTTTCGTTCTCGGGATTGCCGGACATAGGGTTTCCAGGTTCAACTAGTCCAGGGGTATTCTTTTAGGGTTTTGGTTTCCAGTTCCAATCTCCGAAATCGAATTCAGATTGCTAAGAGAATGATGGTTTACAGTTTTGGATTGATGTAAATAATACAATAGTTATTTTATTTTATGTTCTGTTTTGCAACTATATTTCAAACATATTCTTAGTGTTAGCAAATGAAAATGTAGTGTGTCATTAAAATATAAAATTGTGTTTGAGTATAACACGAAAAATGAATTTTTAGCTAAATCATGCTCTTGCGTAATAATGGTGGCAAGACGTCATAATCCCTTATTTTTGGGTATATAGCTAAAGAATGAAATATTAACTAGGTTGTAAATTGTTGTGCTTTTTTTTTTTTTTTTGCTAAACTATTATTTACAACAATTTTAGGAATGAGAAGTTATTGTTATAAATGTTTTATACGTACATTATTGTTATATAACACCTTATAGAGGTAAGATAGTTTTTTTTAGGTTAATGTTGACTCTGGTACCTAAACTTTGCTTGAAAATACAATTAGGTACTTAAACTTTCGAAAGTTTAATTTTAGTATTTGAGTAAACCTTTCGTGACCATTTTTGATACCTCAATTAATGGTGTTAATTCCGTTGCTGGCGTAGACATATGAACTAATCACGTTGTGACACGTGTTATTCGATGTAGCACCTTATCATTTTTCAATTATATTTTTTTTCTAACATGAAAAGTTTATTATTTTTGTTTATTTTTTTCATTATAATTAATTTTCTGTTAAATTTTATATATATATATATATATATTTAAAAGGTATTGCAACCTCTATTCAAGACTCAAGAGCCCAAACTCACTCAATTAACAATACAAGCCCTTAGTTCCTTCCCAATCTTTTCTTCGTCAATCATGACTGCTCAAATTTTATATTATATACCAGTTCATTTGTCACAAAGTTTTCCATGTGGAAATAATTTCATTGTACTCATCTACTAGAGACTCAAGTAAAAGGCATGGGTCCCGCCCTTCACTGTAACCCGCACATAAATGAACCTGAGAAGCATGTAGGCCATGCAGGCAAATGTATTTCAAACCCATATTCATTACTACACAATGCCATAAACTATCATGGGTGAGCTTTAACAAATTGTTTAACTTGAGAAAATTTAGCTAAATTCATTACAACAAAGGCATAGTACAAGTCGAAGATATATATATATATATATATATTGCTTATAAAATACCACATTGGTATATCTTGTTGCATAATAAAATGGAAAATAATTTTATAATGTCCATATCATCGTATATTTATGTAATTTTTTTATACTCTACTTACAAGAATTTTATTATTTAATTTGTATGAATAATGGTTGTGTTATAACTACAAAAGAATGTACAAATCCTCACCAGTTTTAGCTAGATCACAAGTAAAGACCTCAGAGGATAACCGCGTACACTTTAAACTTTGTTAAAATTATTCAGATTTTTGAAATACCTCGTGTCATAATCATAATGCTTTTTTTGCTTTCCATAATTTCAACTATTAATAATATGTGGCAGTAGTTTAATAGATAGATTGATAAAAAAAAAATAAAGAAAAAAGATTTAACGTGGATGGAGATACGTTTTCAAATTTGGAGACTGCCATTTTATGTAAAACTTCTATGTTTAATAGCCCATCAATTTTCATATACGATGGTGCGATTTTAGTCGAAACCAAAACATCTTTCCGAATTGATAGAATAAAAGAAGAGTAACAGAAAGAACATGAATCATTTCTTGAGAGAGAGACAGAGGTAGTGAGAGAAAGAAGAGGGAGTGATAGACTGAGAACTTGGGAGGCAAAAAGTCCCACATCGTAATTTTTTTTAAAAAACCATTCCTATCTATAACCTTCAAATGGACAAATTATTCCCAAAAAGGTAAAGGATGGAAGATGAATTTTACTTATATAAAATTAATAATAATGAAAGTGTGATAATACATAATTGAATTGTACTTACACCGAGAATAATTGATAAGAATAAGAGCTCTATTTTTTTTTTTTTTTGAGAAAAAAGACATCATATTTAAATTCAAAAGATTCAAGAAGCTTCTCTTCTATAACTAAGCAATAGTAAAAATCATTGGGATTTTTTTTATAATAACATACACAAATATTAATTCTGAATCCATCCTATAATACAAAAATAGTGTTCTTTACCCGAAGAAATTGGACTTCTAAAGAGCATATGTTAAATAGTTTTGTTGTCCCAAATAACTGCATAGTAGCTTGTATAACCCTATGTTGGTCTTATGTTTTGCAATGATAAGAAAACGTGTTCTCAAATTTACCGAAAAATTGGGAAATAAACAATACTAGATATAACTTTGTAGCATTTAATTGAGGATTAATTACAAAAAAACAAGAAAAAAAAAACCTATGTTTGGACTGATTTGCAAACAATGTTTTTTTTTTTTTTTACACATAGATGATCTGAGTTTCATATAAAAGTGCTAATATTATTTAATAATTTTAGAATGATAAATGTAAATATTTTATTACCATAAAAATTAATTATATGTATATTTTCAATTTCTCATTTAAAAAATTAATATTTTATATATTTAATTTTATTTAGTAATATTTTTTATTTAAATTAATTTTGTTAGACTAATAATCCCTCTAATAGTAAATAATTATAATGACACTTTTGTATGAAATCGAAACATCTATTTGTAAAAAAAAAAAAAAAAAAAAAAAAAAACATGTCATGTGCTTACACATGTCATTGTTTTGTAATCAACAGTTCAATTTATGGAATTATCATTTCATCTTTACTAATATAATCTAGCTATTCTTACATAGGGTTTACTAAACATTCTATAATAGGGACTGTTGATTATATGAATTGAATATATAATGAACTTTTATTCATTTTCTATACCAAATGAATTGCTAACGCAATGTAGGAGCATATGCATTATTACAAATCCATTGATTCAAGGAATACTAGAAGTGTAATCTTCAAATAACCATTGATTACAAAAAATACTAGCTAAATGGCATCAAAGATCGATACAACAATCGAAATTTGGATTCAAAGAGACTCTACTCTATACTGATGAAAATATGGATGCCAAAGACTGTCTCACAATGTACAAAACCTAAAATATTAATAGGAGTTCACAACCTTAAAGGCAAGAAATGAAATAAATAAAATAAAACTTAAAAAAAAAATGAAATCACCAAATGAAGGTCGACTAAAGGCTACTAGCTTATGTCTTGAAGGCTGCTGGTGTTGAACTAAAGGTCGCTGACATTGGAGCTTGTAGCATCGATGTTGGAGCTTGTAGCATGAAGGCCGACTTTATTGGATCAAAGCTACCAGCATTGAACTGAAGGCTGATAGCATTGGAAGTATGAAGGCCGTCCGTGTTGAAACGAAAGCCGTCAGCATACTAACAAGGGCGTTGGATTTTCCATTGCTTGTTTCTCCTTTTCCTTGTCATGCCACTTTTCCCAATTAGTTATGTCTCATTCCTTCCATTGCATCATACTTTCTCGATTGGACAAAATTTACCGTCGAATTTTAATTATGGCAAGTAAGATCCATTTAAATTTAATAGAATATACTACCTGGAAGGGGCTTGATCCAATACTATAGATTACAGCATGGTCATGGGAAAATTCAACTAGATTCACCTTGTGATCCCAACTTTTCACATGTTCACTCATGAAGCTCCTTAACTTTTCATGTTATGTATGGATTATTCGAAAATGGGAATGGTTTGGAAAGGTTACACTTGGTTCAAGATCAATCTGGTGTTGATTATCATGCAGAACTGGTGAGCCATCATGAAATTCTTCAGGAAACACATTCCAAAGCTTCTCCACTATTGGAACAACTACTTGAAATAAGTCTACTTTTCCTTCAACCTCCTTAACAGCCAAAGCAAACACAATATCAGGATCATGAATCTCCTCTTTGACTGTCTTAGGGTTCATACATGACCTCCTTACCACCAAATTCTTTCTATCATCTCCTTACAAAAACTCTTCCTCTTCATATTCTTCATCAAAAATAGGTTTTCCATACCTCTTAGCCTCAAACAAATCATCCTCTCCAGCCACACTTTCCTGTTCAATAGCATAAAAATTACAATTTGGTTCACCTGCACTAACAGTCTCAAAATTTTCATTCTTTTCGTCATCAACATAAGTGTCAAAGATCAGCTTTTCATCAACCTAAAAAATAGTGAGGGCATCAGTAGAGGGGTTTTTCGTTATGTGGGTTAACACTGAAGGCGGGTCTAGTATCTAGTGAATAAACCAATCGGAAGTTAGTGCCGCTTTCTTGATGAGGCCAAGGCAGGTCTAAACTAGCTAGAATAGTTGAACCTCCAAACATATGGGGGACTGTAACAAAGCCAAGATGCTTCTTATGAGAATGTGGAGCTCGAAATAAACCTAGGAAATCAAGAAAGATATAGCTGGCTCGCCATCCATATTAGCAACAAACGATGACATGAGGGATGGTTGAGCGCCACATGGGAACTCTTTGAGGAGTGAGACTCCCCTCTCGTGACATACACATATCTACTAACATTAATATATATATATATTATATATAGATATATATATCTAAATACAAATGACATAATTTTAAGTACAAAATTACCAGTACAAAAATCACACAAACCATATATGATTTTTATTTTAACAAAACAATCACATGTAAAAGATTTGCTTTAGTGGAAATTGTCCAGCACTAAATAGCATGTTAGAAGAGCACAATTAACTAGAGTCAATAAATCGCAATCCATAAGTGTGATTCACCTATGGAAATGTTACAAATATTTGAACTTTAGTAAATTACATCTTATTAAAGCGATCCACCTTGAATTGCAGATAGCCATTACAGTTCAATTGAAATAGTATCTTATAAAGTTTAAAAATAATTACATCACAATGGATCTGTGCAATTCACCTATGGGAATTTGATAAGAACATCATATCTTATAAAAGTATTTTAATTTGAATTGTATGTAGCCGTTGTGTTTTACTTATAGTAGTATCTTATAAAGTTTAAGAATAAATACATTGCAACGTCTAAGTGCAACATACCTGTATGTTATAAATCGCATTTATTAAACATGGTTCTATGTTGATACTTTATTAATTATTTTTATATAATTTTTATTTATGCGATAAATCCTTCCATTTTGAAGCGGCGGGAAACGAAGAGGATAAACATCTCCAATTTTTCGCGCACACGAGATGTAGACTTAGAAAGAGAATATTTTGTCCATCGTAATGATCTAATACTTAATTTCAATCACGCGGACGTGACCAAATATTCTTCTTGATTTATCATACATGAGCGATATATATTTGCTGACAACAATAATTGATGCTAAAAAGTTATGCAGATGTCGAGCTGCTACTAACCTCTTGGAATTGATTCGGACAGGGTTGGGAATCGGATCTTCTTCTATTAGTGATGAGGCTACTCGTGAGTCGTGCGTCGTGACTCTAAAGGGTTGCTGTCAGTCTAATCACAATAGTATTAGTGCAAATTACCTAAGACCACACGTAATTTGTTGCTGGATCAACCATAAAGACATTATACTCGCAACTTATATGGGTTCTAAAATAATAAAGTTGAAGTCCATTTTAAACCTTTCAATGTCTATTTAAAACCTCTTGTTAGAAGACGAACAATGGCAAAAACGAAAAATGATAAAGCACACACAAGATTTACGTGAAAAATCCAAATCGAGAAAAAACATGGACAGAGAAGAGAGAATTCACTATATGTCGATAATGGAGTATAAAAAAGAAGGAGAGTAACAAAATACAAATAAAAACTCTCTCAATTTTCTACTCTCATATAAACCCTAACAAAACACATATTTATATGTGTATACAGCTAGCCGACAATAAATGCCAAAATTATATCTCTTAAATGTATAATAAATGAATAATAAATATATAGTTAAATATTCATTCATTATATAAATACCAAAATTATAACTCTTAAATGTATAATAAATGAATAATAAATGTATAATCAAATATTCATTCATTATACATTTGATTACGAAAAACAACTACTGAAAATGGGTTACAAACTCCAATAATCCCAATCTTGACACGGATTCAAGAGCTTCCACATAAAAATAAAACATTGTTCGGCTCTTCCACAAAACCCATAAAAGGACTTAATCGACCTTAAATATTCTCCACCTCTTCCAAGAAAATTTGGTGCTGCAATCCACGAACGGAATATCAAACTTAACAGTTGCCATTGAAGAGAAAACAAAAAATCAAAACTTGGCTCTGATACCACTTGTTAGAACACGAACAATGACAAAAACAAAAAATGATAAATCATATACAAGATTTACGTGGAAAACCCAAATCGAGAAAAACTACGGGCAGAGAAGAGAGAATTCACTATATATCGATAATGAAACACAAAAGAGAGAGAGAGTAATAAAATACAAATTAAAACTCTCTTAATTTCTCACTCTCATACAAACCCTAACAAAACACATATTTATATATGTATACAGCTAGCCGACAATAAATGCCAAAATTATGTCTCTTAAATGTATAATAAATGAATAATAAATATACAGTCAAATATTCATTCATTATACAAATACCAAAATTATGACTCTTAAATGTATAATAAATGAATAATAAATGTATAATCAAATATTCATTCATTATACATTTGATTACGAAAAACGGCTACTAAAAATGGGTCACAAACTCCAACACCTCCAGATCTAGTAAGATATTAAAGGGTATAAGGTGTAATAAGATTATCCAATTCACCCCTAATAATTATTCTATTTTTCAAAGTTATCAGAATAATTTAAGAGAAATGCATATAGACATATTCCTCAACATTATGCCATATTTTATTTGAAAATTTGTCCTTTATTTTATGTTTTTTCTAAAATTGTATCCTCCTCTTATTTATATTTTATTTCAATCATTCACTTTTATTTATTTATTTATTTTTCTTTTCAGAACTACTAGAAGTTTTTAGTAAAAATTGATGGACCCATGTCTTTGTTTGCAGGAAAATACTCAAGTACATAGTAGAATTACTCAGATATGTTCTAAACTCAAGTATTTTGTTTTCTAGAGGTAAGGTATGAAGATGAGTTTCGAGTTTAAGTAGTGACTTTCTCTCTATAGTTTGCCAATACAAACTAATATTAAATTGATTAATGCCTAATCATTTAATTAAAATTTTACGTCAAAATTATTCTAATAATTTTGAAAAGCAGAATAAATATTAGGGGTGAGTTGGGTAATTTTATTACACCTTATACCCTTTAATACCTTACTAGATCTGGAGGTTCCAAGTAGGCATTAAAAGGTTTAAAATGGGTTTTGAATTTAATTATTTTTAGAACCCATGTAAGTTATGAGTATCATATCTTTATACTCTGTATCTATTATAGAACCTTAAATTTGTGATATATAAGATACATAGGTTTCGAGTGCACCTAGTAAGGACTAAAAAATAATATCGCAATTCCACCTTTAAGTTATAAGTACTATTTAAGGAAAAAAATGGTTGTAAGTACCATTAGGTTCTTTTTAAGCAAGTTTTCATGATAACAAAAGTATAACAAGATTACTAATAATTCTTTGAATGTATAGGAAATTATTTAGAAAATAAGATGATATTGAATATTTTTACAAGACTTAAACTTGAAAAAATACCCAAAGCATTGTCTAGAGAATATATGGAAGAACAAAGAAGTGAAGCCTTGTCTAGAGCTTTCTCTTGAGAGCAGTACTATATTATACAAGAAGTTATGAATTGATCACAGATTAATTAGAACAAGTTCAAATGATAGTTAAATGTGTTTTCAAGGCTCAACTCCAAAAGATGAATATATTTGGGTAATGCATTTATATGTTCCACTAAGTTTGATTAAAATCCATGGGGATTTAAATTAAATTTTTAGCAAGTTCATCAAGTTATTTTAAGTTTACAAGAACAAGTTATTAAGTAGTGTTATGGATTTTTCTTATGAAGGCACATAGATAAGGTTCAAAATAAGTCAAGTTTTAGTTTAGAAAATGTTTAGATGAAAATTCAAAATTCAATTTTCAACTAGTTTAAGATTTGTTCCTACTTTTGAGGGATATTATGAAAACAACTAAACCTAGATATGGAAATTTTTTTTTCCACGATTTATATAAGTTTAAATGAGATATTTAGAAGAGGAAATAACCAACTTTAGCACATGGAAGCCCCGTATATTTACAAAATTAAGTTTTGAATTTTTTGAAGCTCTAAAAGGGATAAGAAGGGGAAGTCACAGCTACAAAATATCAAGAATGAATATCTTCTCAAATGTTCAAGTCCAACAAAGTCTTATCTATTCACTAGCCATTGAAAACAAAGATACAAATACAAGAGGTGTTAAAATTTTCAACAAGACATCGGAGAAACAACAAGAAAATAACTGCGGCTATCAATTTCTCAACCTTTGAACTTTTGCAATCAAACTCTTCATTATGGTATATTTTTACTCATTTGCTTGCTGAAATGATTATTGAAGGAAAAATATTGTGTGTCCTTATTGTGTGTCCTTCGCTTTCAATTGTAATTGTTGTTTACATTACAAATAGACTCTATAGTTAGTGATAGTTTGAAAAAGTTAGGGAGGCTGAATAGAGGGAATTGAGTCCAAATTATTAGCCACCATTTGTAATCAAGTTTTATTTGATTTAGTGGAACATACCCATGTGGATTATAGGGTCCAACTTGGAGCTAGAAGAGTGGATGTAGGTATAAGGCAAAACCACTATATATCACTGTGTTCGAGTTTTTCTCTTCCTTCTCCTTTTAGTTTTTGCCATATTTATGTTTGAATTTCTATATTGCAATCATTAAATTCACACCAAGTTAACTTAACTAATCAAGGGTTAATCTTTTGTCCAAAAAGTTTTAATTTCAAAAAGACTAACCAATTTTACGTTCCTTCTTATATGCTTAATTGGGACCGACAAGTACAATAGTAAAAAAGAAAAAAAGTAGCAAGAAGAAAAGAAATAAACAAACGCATGTAACTCAAAGTAAAGACAAACACTATAATAGGAGGTTAAGTAATCTTTTTAGCCATCAACCATACCATTAGTATAATGGTACACACACAAAAATATATGTATAAAGTTAAAACGTAAATTATGTTTCGAAAAAATGTATACTTGTAAAGGCTTACTAAATCCTATACAAAATTCAGTTTTTTTTTTTTTTCCAGTTATTGTTGTAGCACTGACAAAATTAGTTTGTTGAAAAATGACCTCATAATTTTAATATTATATTTACGAGAGGTAAGTTCTAGTTATAAAATTTGGAAAACCTATCTATAGGTTAGTAAACATATGGGATCTCATGTCATATTCATTATGTGCTCGTTCAACCTAAAAATATATGGCTCTCAAACAGGTTAATTAATTGGAACAAAATACGTATAACATTTTTTGTAATTTTCCCTCGATTTAAGTTACCCTACAAAGGATATCATTAAAAATTACTTCTTATATTTTCTTTGGGTCTATATCCTTGCATTGTATGTTTTATTTATAATTTATAGAAACGAGAAATGGTTTACTTGGATTATATGTTTTTTTTAATATGTGTTTGTGTCTATGTGTAATGAATTCTCGCATTTTTAGAACAGCAAATGTTGGTTATTGAAGTGCTATGAGCCAACATAAAACAAGATAGAATCCAGTGTGGATGGAAGAATACAAAGTTTAATACTTGTAAATGTAATAAAAATTAACAAATATTAAAGAAAAGTAGGAAGAGGCAAAGAGAACTAAGCTGCATAGCAACCCTAGGGTTAGGAAGGGAAAGTGACGCTTATATACTCTTACCAGTACGCCTTGTTTATGACGTTAGTTGGGGTGTAATACGAAGATAGGAACGGGATAAATTTTTGCTGTCCCAAAATGCTGTTGCCGTCACTATTTAATATATGTCATGTATTATAAAGTGATAAAATTATTAAAATATTATTATTTTTGAACATATATCAATATATGATAAATATTTTAATGATTTTATCACTTTATAATATATGACAAATATTAAATAGTGAAGACAAGAGGGACAGTTTTTTATGGACAGCAAACTTCCCTATTTATATATATGTGTATATACACATCACTTTCGAATGAATAGTTACCGTAGCTGAAAATAAATAAATAGATAAGAATGATGACCCTAGAGCGCGTATGTTTAGATGTGAAAAGAACCTAATTATATAAAAGAGTACGCTAGAGACACCTGGGTCAATCTCAAATACAAATACCGACTTTATAATCATACGCTGCCTTCAATTTCCGTGGAATATGGGATGCCGGGTAACGGGAAAAGGCAAAAGAAATATTAATTTAATAAGTAATTCCAAAAATGCTTATGTTACAAAACTAATTTCAATTTTAAACAATTTAAAATCATCTCTTAAATGACGAGTTTATCTATTAATGAAATCATCTTTTAAAAAGATGAGATTCATGTAAATTTTTCCACAATCAAAGCAAATAAAAGTTTGAAAAAAGGAAAACGAATAAAGGGTGGTGTGAATTTCCATAAAAACAGAGAGACTGAGCATTGAGAAAAAGAGAGATGGGGGACCGGATTTATGAAGGGTAAATCAAATCGTCAAATGTTTGAGGGTAAATTTATTTTAAATCATAATATTTTGAAAAGTTAAAAAAACATAATATTTAGTGAGTAAATTCATTTTAGGTAAAATCAATTTAGATCATAATGTTTAGTGGATCAATTGAGATCACTATTCGTATGTGTTAATAAGAGAAAAATTTAATTAAAACTTAAGAAAACTTCTTTTAAGGTCTTATTAATTTGTATCAATAGGAGAAAAACTTAATTAAGTCTTATAAGATACGTTTTTGAACGTTATGAACTTTTTAAATTTTTCAAAATTTTGTGACTTAAAATAAATTTATCCTCAAACATTATGACATTTTGGTACAATTTATGCATTTATGAAGAGAGGAAAGGGGGCATCGTGAAAACAAAAAAAAAAAGAGTGGGGCTAGATTTGAAGTCGAAGAGACCAGAATCTTCCAAATAAAGAAAACATTTATCTCTTCAAAAATCGAGTTTAAATTATTTAAAAGTGGTATTATTTTTATTTTAGTAGTATTATCATAATTTTTTAAAAACAATATTAATTTCCTTTTTCAGGTGGTAACCATCCAATAAAGAAAAGCTTTTTTCTGCTTTTGAAAATTTAATGTATGATGAATTAATTATCCTGTTAGATTTTATATTTCCCACTTGCGATGATTTAATTTAATATGAAACTAATAGTTGTCGTGGTTTGGCTGTTGCCGGTTTCATGAAAGCTACTGCCCCCGTCCCTATTCCAATCCGTCCCGTGAACTCTGCAACGACAAATATGAAAAATAATTGCCTACTCACATCTGCAGAACGGAAGCAATGACCAGACTGGCAGCTATTTCTGATGTAAGCGGTGCCCTAATTCCGGTACGAGACAATGACCACGACATGAGGAGTATAATAAATTTGATCAAGAAACCCAAAAAAGAAAAATAAATAAAATAATACTAATGCACTAGAGATGCAACGTGTGTATGTATATATATTGATTCGGACGACATAATAGAACATATTTAAACAAGAGAGAGTTGTCCAAGAAGGAAAGGAGAAAGTAGCACTAAGCCATCTTGTCTTAAAACGCTGGCCTTGGAAGAAATGCCGCTGGCTTTGAATGCTATACTTCCAGTGTTGAGCCGGCCTACATTGTTACAATTTTAACTTTAGGCCGCTAGCTTTTATTTATTGTTTGTCTTTTAAGGTTTTCCATGTAATAGTATAAATAGTCATTTAGACTTGTTTTTCTTTTTAGAACTTATTATATACTTTGAAACCCTAAATTGAGAGAATTTTCTCTTCGAGATTGCATTATTATAATTGTTGTGTGAGTTAGATCACTCAGTGAGTGCTCTAGTTTGTGTTTTCACTAACTCGTTGTGTTAGAGTGGTATCAGAGCGGAAAAGTTCCTATGGAGATGTCATGAGATGACTAGGGATGCAACCAGGTCGGCCATTAACGGGTTTCCGACCCGTCCAACCCGATAAAAACCTAATAACCTTATGGGGTAATAAGGTCGGGTTTGAACATAGGTAAAAGACCCTGTAAGGTATTACAGTCGGGTTTGAATACTGCTAAAACCCGATAGATACCCACCCGACCCGTTAGTCCTAGTAAAAAAAAATTATAATATAAATACATTTACTAAATGTAAACATAGTAACAGGCTAAATTTAAAAATAGATTGGCAAAGAGAAGATGGATTGCTATATTATTAAACTATTATTTTATTGGCTTAAGTCTATTGAATCTATTGAAAAAAAAAGTAAGGCGGGTTCGGATTGATAATTGGACGGGTGGTCGGATAGATAATCGGGTTGATAGTCAGGCAGGTAATTGAATGAGTGGCGAGTTTTTGAGTAAACCCTATAGGACGGGTTTGGATATAGAAAAAAAACCCTACAGGGTTATAGGGTCGGGTTTGGTATGCCCTATAGTATAGTAGATTCGTGTTTGGGTTCATATGACCCGCTCGAGACCTGACCCAGTTGCATCCCTAGAAATGACAGTTTAGGAGGCAGTCACATTCTGAACGTTGTTCCGGATGTGAAAATTGTCACCCTCTAAAGAGTACCCTAAATGTAACAGTCCACCGCATGCTAAACGAGACTTAAGAATTACTATCATAGTCATTCAAAAGTCTTGTATTAGATGTAAGGCGTTCCCTTACGACAATAGAATACATATGCAGTTGGAGATAGATAGTTCAACTTGATAGAATAAGCATAAAAACATAAACCATAGATATTTCAGAATCAGTTACAAATACTAAGGGGCATTCCCATGCTAAACAAAAGTCTAGATATTAGCTTTTAATAACATCCCGAGTGCTAAAGTTTTCTATGAAAGACTATACAAAGCTAATCATAAACTTCTAAAGGAAACTCCTAACTTCGCATTACTGATTTGGCCAGGTCCAAGAACGCAACCATATGTACGAGAACTGTATCAAAAAGAAGCTATGGGGGTATAAGCTACGCTAGCTTAGTGAGTTTCACTTCCAAATTATATACTTCAACAAGCAATAAGGTAAGCAAGTTATATTAACAATCATATGAAATGCACAAGTACGTGAGCATACAATACATAAGACTTTCTGGGAGTCTTATGTTGAATGGATTTACATTCTCCATTTGGGGTTAGGTGTTTCAGGCCCATATGACCATAGATTTCAATTTTTCTCATTTACATAGTGGTTTATTCAGGTGCCCACCCACTCATTAATTTTGTAGTTGATTCAAATGCCTACACCACTTCCATTTTAATTCACGTCATTCCATGCCAACATTCGAGTTTTCAGGCCCACTTGTTGCTTAGCTATTATGCCTTCTTTCCACAAAGGTATAATAACAAATGTAATGTGACACTACATATGATATGCATGGATAATTTACTTATAAGATTATGGCATATTATTTAAGCGAATTATAGGCAATCATAGAAATTTCAGACACTTCAATTCTATACTAAATCATATAATTATTCATAGCACTTCCCATTTTGATATTCTTATCATCAATTCAATCAAATAGAGTTCACATGCACATTTCGATTTTATCTTGTCCTAATTCTAATGCCACTATCATTACAAGCACAATCATAAGCATATAATTTAAAGATAGTGAACTCACTCGGCCATGGACACCGGCCTCTAATGATAGCAATCCGGAAACAAGAATTCCCCCCGATTCAAAGTCACATAAAAGAAAGAAATCCCCAAATGAGCATTTCATACCATAACTAATTCCAACTTATTGAATAGAAACTCTTGAGTTTGTAATTTTCTTGGTAGATGAAAATTCCAAATTAAAACGAACATAACTTAGTCATTTTAACTTGGAATTTCGCAAATGAGCTATCGATTTCTATCTACTTCGAAAGATATATCTATTTATGATATTATTCTTAAGTTTTGAAAACGTTTAGGTCTCAAAATGCTCGGATCAGATCCGATCAGTAGCTAAACCTTGCATTTCCGAAATTGTTTTACGAAATATTGCATTATTTCTATCAAGTATATTATATGTGCATGCATTATCTACAAGTTATTATCATGAATGACATGATATAAGCTACATATATGCATTTCCTTAATGATTTTTGGTTAAAAAGAATTTTTGGAAAACTTTTACTTTGCAATAATGTCAAGAATACTTGTTTGAGAAGACTAGTTTTATCTCTTTGAAAATCATCCAAAATTTTACTAGGATAAAGCCTTGATGATCTATATACCTAATACCTTCATTATCTTAATAAAATTATTCATTTAAAAGTTGGAAAGTAGATGTTTAAATATGAGTTTTGCCTAGTGACAAATTTTACACAATTTTAGGAAATGAAAATATTGTTTGATCCAAGTTTGGAAACGTTTCCTTTGTTTTAGGTTTATACTTTGATAAAACACATTTACTCTTATCAAAATCAAGTCTTTATTACATCTATGTCCTAAGGCTTCTATTTTTCTATTAAAATCTTCGTTTCAATATTTGGAAATAGGTGTTTAAATGGAGGTCATTTTTAGATCTGAATCTTGAAACTTGTTTTTGGGATTATTCTTGTGAAAAACTCATTTAATATTTCTAAAATTAAGTCCAAATCAACCTACTCCCTAAGGCTTCCATTTCTTTAATAAAACTCTTGTTTTAGGGTTGAAAAATAAGTGTTTACTTAGAATTTTAAACTTTTGTTGGGATTGAAACAAGTTCCAACTTGTCTTTTATAACCTTTTTCCTTGTTTTGAAAAATTCTCTTAGTAAAACTAAGATCAACTTATAAAAATTACTCCTTTATGATATCTATTACCTAAACCCTTCATTTTACATATAAGATCTTCATTTTGGAGTTGGAAAATAAATTTTCTAAGTGGTTGTTTCTCAAGATCCGAATTTAAAAAAAATCACTTTTTGGTAGAAACAAAATAGATCTTGAGTTTTGGCAACACCTTCATTAAGACTATTGTCACGCCCCATAGGATACCCTAAACGTAATAGTCCACCACATACCATATAAGATTCCCGAATTACCGCCTTAGTACTTCGAGAGCCTCATATAGATGTAAGGCGTACCTTTACAACAATAGAGTACAAGTCCAAATGGAAATAAAAGCTTAACTTGGCATACAATAGCAGTAGGATATAACTCATGAGACATAAATAAATATTACATTTACTAAGGGGCATTCCCCCGCAAAAGAATATTCAGAGGCCTTATACAGTCATCCAAAGTCTTAAAAGTTTCCTATGGAAGTCTAAACAACAATTCCAACTTCTAGGGGAAACTCCTAGCTTCTGTACCTGTACAGCCGGGTCACGCCGCCTAAGCCACAAATGGGGTAGCTGCAAAAGGAAGGAACTGTAGAGACATAAGCCAACTAGCTTAGTGAGTGTAATCTTCCACAATAACATTCATGTCACAACAATTCAACCAAGTGATTAAGCAAGCAAGTGAATGCACCAAACACATGAGTTCAATAAACATATGACCAGCTGGAAATCATATGTGGATGGACTTGCGCCCTCCATCCCGGGTTAGCAGATTAATGAATACTGCGGTACTATCTTTATGCCATTTATGGTTCACGGTTAACCTACGATTATTCGATATCGTTTATGGATCACGATTAACCTACGATTATTCGATATCGTTTATGGATCACGATTAACCTACAAATGCTAATGCTCCTTCCCCTTATGATATGCACATGTCAAATTTGGCATTAGTCCGAGTAGTTGATTAAGCCATTTTACTTAGGCGATCAAACAATTTCTCAAACAATCCATCATAGCTAAGTACACAACCAAAATTTATCACCCGGTTTCGATATTCTTAATTTGAGTTCTCACATCATCATCAACATATAATTTCCCATTATTCCCCATCATTCATATTCCATTCATTTGGCCTACATTCTAGTGCACTACTTCACAAGCACATACAATGAATGAATCGGGAAGAAAAACTCACTCCACCATAGGTTCGCCTTTCTTCTAGTAATAATAATCCGGAGGCAAAGAGTCAACGTTCACGGGTTCACCTAATCACATAAGAAATACCCTAATGAGTATTCTACCATCTAAGGATACTAAAACTCTAAGAAAACTTAGTGAAATCGAAATTCGCGTCATTTTCGAAGTCCCGATTTAAAATGGCCATAACTTGGTCGTTTTAATTCGGAATTTCGCAAATTTTATATCGATTTCTATCTACTTTGGAAGAGCTTTCTAAATATGAAGTTTAAATCAAGTTTTGAAAATATCTAAGCCTCGGAAATGAGGGATCAGATCTGTACAGCGGTTATGTTGATTCCGAAAATGTGGTTTTCATGAATGCACTTGAGATTCCTAAGTACAAAATGAAACTAAATGCCATGGAAATGATTTTCCCTATCATGAATGTCATGATATGAACTCTTAAGTGTCTAAGGTCTTATAAATTTTTAGACTTAAAGAATTTAAATAAACTTTTTCTTAGAAAACCATTTCATGCTGTTGTTTAGCAAGTAAGTTTACTACACTTGGTCACACTTACTTATTATAAGGATTTTCTTTAGGAAAACTCCACTTTGTTTAAAGAAATTTTGACCCTTATATTAGTTATATCCTAAGGCCTTTATTTCTTTAATAAAATCCTCATTTATAACTTTTTAAGTGGGTCTTATACTAGGGTGGTTCCAAAAATCTAAATTTAGAAAACTTCATTTTCAAGTTGATTCTTTTAAGAAAAATGCATTTTATACCTAGATCTTTAAGTATTTATTTTACCTATACCCTAAGGACTTCATTTATTTAAGAAAATACCATTTTTGAAGTTGGAAAACTAGTGTTTTCTAACCATCTATCCATTATTACGAATTTGGCTTTCAAGACTTTCTACTCAAAACTTCTATTAGACTTCATCTCTTGTTTCAAATATTTTCTTTAGTAAAAACTCATTTAAACTCATGAAAAATATCACCAAACATTATCTATCACCTATAGGCTTTATTTTTCTTGTAAAATATATGTTTAGAAGTTGATAAAATGGTTTTTAAACTAGGTTTCTCAAGTCATCCGAATTTACACAAGTTCATTTCTTGAAAAGTGTTTTCCTTTTTGGTATTATTAACTCATCTACCTATAGATCTATACACTAGAAAGGTCATTTACTAAGGACAAAAGCATTAAAGACCATTAATGCAAATAAATAAAAAAAAATGATGAGATCTTAAATGCCTACATGAATATGAGTAGTAAAATGGTAGATCTACTATATCAAGTACTCAAATAAGTTTTGAAAACATAAAAACTACATTTTTATAAAAGATCTTTTGTTCAAAATACTTTTTGATGAAATATCATAAAGCTTATGCCTTGAAAGCTCCTTTAAATGTTAGATCTACTTTGTGATGGTTTGGTATTCTTGTTTTGACATTTCCTTGTCCCTAGCAAGAGCTCATGGGGTCCTTTGGTTGGAAATAACCAAGAATAACCTAGCCATTACAAAGATCTATGAGTAGAAGGAGTAAAAGTTCATTTACTTAGAGTAAAATAGAGATGAATGGAAGAAAATGGAGAGTTGTGTGTGTGTGTGTGTGTGGGCTCTAAGCTCACGGCAAGGAGGGGAATGAGGGAGAGAATTGAGAGCATTTTACCTTTGTAAAAGTTTGAAAGTGAAAGAATGAACAGAGAGAGAGAAAAAGTAGTTTATATAGCAATTGAAATTAGGTTAAATGGGGCTAAAATAAATAAAAAAAAATACAAAATGGAGCTTGTGGGGGGGGGGGGGGGGGGGGGGGGGGTCACCACGCCGGCTACATGCATGAGGAGGAGGAGAAGATTTGATTTTTCTTTGATTGATTTGTCTTGATTTGAGTTGTGTATAATTTGTCATAAATTATATTGATTTTTAAGAGACAAAAAGTCTTTAGAAAAGGGATTGATTTATTGATGGTAAGTGTTGCAAATATAGGGTGTACAAATAAGTAGTAATAGGTTGTACTTGTGAATAGTAAAGAATAGTAGTCAAGACAATTTAATTACCGGTAGTAAAAAATACGAATAAAAAGGTTATAACTGTATTTTGCGTAAGTCGGAAAATTATGAAATTTATATTTTTGAAATCCTTATTTTATTTCGATTCAAATGAGTATTCACAAGTAAATTTTTGAAATTCTAGTTCCGGGGCACGCTTTTCTATAATGGGTCTCGGGATGACCCGGAATTGAAATTTTCTTAAAATTTGATCTTTTCTTGTTTTGAAATATAATCAAGAACTATATTCAAAATTAAATTTTCTTATAAAAGTTTCTTAATTGGAAACCGAGGAAAAGCCGAATTTAGGGTTTCTAGTTCTCATTCCAGACTTAAGCTATTCCGGTTTAGGGTTTTGGTTTCCAGTTCTTGAGTTATCTTAGCTACTTGAAAAACCGGGGTTTACAACTATCATATTGCAAATCTTTCATGTGTGTAAGACAAATAACTACGGCATTTATGTACTCTAACAAGTAGATCTACTATACTACTCATGTCATGGATGCAAATGCAACATAAATAATATGTAGATAAGAGTAATAATGAAAATATATGCACAAAATTTTCATAAGAACAATATATGACAATAATATAGCAAAATACTAGTAAATCAACTTAAATAATAAGATCTACACATTGTGATGGCAAGAATATCATGCTTTAGTGTTTCCATATTCCTAGCATAAAGCTCATGGGGATTTTTTTGGTGGAACCATACATGTAAGATCTTGCCATTACATGTTTTTATTGTGATAGGGTCAAGATCTGTTACCTATTTAGTGATTGGAGTAAGAAAACTTGAAGGAAAAAAAAATTGCTTGTGTGTATGTGTGGGAGAGGAAGCTCACGGCAAAAGAGGGAGGAGAGGGAGAGAAAAAGACTTTCCAAAAGTTGATTTTTTGTGAGAAATGAGATAAAGTGAAAAAGTGAAAGGTGAAAGAGATGTTATATAGGAAAAGAAATTAAGGTTTGTGTGAATAATTAATTGAAAAAAAATCAAATAAATGAGAGAGGGAATAAAGAGGGGCACCGGTTCATGTAGGGAGGAGAGAGAGAGATTTGAATTTGTTTTGTATAAGAAAATTCAATTTTAATAAGTAATTAAGTAGTAAAAGTTGTATTGGAAAAGAAAATGTAAGGTAAATGATGTGAATTGTAAGAATAGGTTGTAAGGATGTAAGAATAGGGTATGGGTGGTTGTATTTGGTGAATAGTGTAAAAGAAATCAAAAAGTTGATTAGACAATTAAATTACTAGTAGTAATGAAATTACGATAAAAGGCTATAACTGTAACTTTTATAACCTGAAAAATTATTATAATTATATTTTTGGTTTCCTTATTAAATTTTGGTTCTAGCGAATCCTATATATTATTTTTCTATTTCTGAGTCTCGTGGATCGGTTTTCGAGAATAAATCCCGATCGGGTTTGAAATGAATGAATTATTCTAAAATCTGATATTTTATGTTTTGATAAATTATTTAGGGTTATATTCTAGAGTTAACTCATTTCTATTGTTCCGGGTTTCGTTTTCGGGATTGCCGGACTTAGGGTTTCCAGATCCATCTGGTCCTAGAGTATTCTTTTAAGGTTTCCGTTCCCAGCTCCAAATTCCGAAACCGAATTCAGATTGCTAAGAGAACGAGGGCTTACAGAAGTCCTAAGAACCGAGTCACAGGCTCAAAGGGCGATATTGGACACCATGGATCAAAGAATCCAATGTTTAGAATAGCGTTTTAAAGATTTGATTGAGTGTTTCGACACAATGGGACCCGATACCAATAGAGACAGGGATGTTGGTGGAAGATGACCAAGGCAAGAGATGTTTACAGCGATCTAATCAATCGACTATAGCAACAAATCGAAGAGCTTAGAATTTTAATGAAGAATTTGATGAGGAAGATGCGATTTTGTATGAAAAAAGGTAACCACAAAGAGAGGTGGTGATGTTGGTGGCGGATGCCGAAAGGGCTACTATGGGTATAATCAAGGAGACGGTGGTGATTTCCTCTTAAAGGTGGATATCCCTAGTTTTAATAGTAATCTTAATATTGAAGAATTCTTAGCTAGATTGGCTAGCTGAAATAGATCGATTTTTCGATTACATGGAGATTTCTAATGTCATGCTCTAAAGGGTACCCTAAACGTAACAGTCCACCGCATACCATACGAGACTTAAGATTCACTATCACAGTCATTTAGAAGTTTAGTATTCGATACAAGGCGTTCCCTTACGATAATAGAATATTTGAGCAATTGGAGATAGATAGTTTAATTTAATAGAAAATGCATCAAAAATACAAACCATAAATATTCAGGATCATTTACAAAAACTAAGGGGCATTCCCCCACAAAAGAATAATAAGTCCAAGTAATAATTTTTGACATCAACTCGAGTAATTAAGGTTTCCTATGGAAGTCTATACAAAAGCTGAACATAAACTTCTAAGGGAAACTCCTATTCTTACTTTACCTGAGTTGGTCAATTCCTGGGTCACAACCACAAATAAGAGAACTGCAACAAAAAGAAGCTGTGGAGGTATAAGCTACACTAACTTAGTGAGTAAATACTTCCAGGATATATGTATCTAACAATTTCATACAAGCAAGTTGATTTAATCATCAATATGAAATGCAACAACAACATGGGCATATAAGACATATGATCAACCAGAAATCATATGTTGAATGGATTTGCGCCCTCCATTTGGGGTTAACAGATTAACGAATCCTACAGTACTAAATTTGAATTTACTGTTCTGTTTTACGGTTCATGGGCAACCCATTAACTGTACCATTTTATGGATCACGGACAACCCATTTTATTCATACCGTTTATGGATCACGGCTAACCAACATTATTAAATGCACCATCCCCATCGTAAAGTAATTATGTCCATATTACTTGTCAATCCGAGTACTCATTAATACAATTTCATAGGTAACCAAGCAATTCGCAAACAATCATAATCATGGCATATGGACATTCATCAATTAATCACCTAGTTTTGATATACTTAACACGTTTTTCTCAATAGATCAAGATATCATACATAATCCCATAATCGCCCATCATACATTTCATTTTTATCTTTGGCTATCACTCTAATGCAACTACGAATTACAAGCATAATAAGGAATCATAAATAGGAAGTATGACTCACTCGGCCATGGTCTTCGGTCTTTATATGTAATAGTTTGGGGGCAAAGAATCCTCCGATTCAAAATCATCTAAACGAAAGAAATATCCAAATGAGTATTTCAAACCATAACTAATCTCAACTTGATAAAAAAAACTTTCAAGTTCTTAATTTTTGTAGTTAGTGGAAATTTCAACTTAAAAGGGCCATAACTTGGTCATTTCAACTCAGAATTTCACATATAAGTAGTCGATTTCTATCTACTTTGAAAGATCTACCTAATTCTAATGTTATTCCTAAGTTTTTAAAACTTTTAGGTCTCAAAAAGTTTGGATCAGATCTGGTCAGTAGGTAAAATCTTGTTTCCGAAATTGTTTTGTGAAAACTTACATTGTTTCTACCATGTGTATTAAATGTACATGCAATATCAACAATTTAATATCATAAATGACATGCTATAAGCTATCTATATGTATGTTCTTGATGATATTTGATTAAAGAGAAATTTTAGAAAAATTTTACTTTGAGAAAACTTCAAGAATACTTGATTTAGAAAGACCAGTTTTGTTTCTTGAAAAATCATCTTTATTTTTACTAAAATAAAGCCTTGATGACTTATATCCTAATACCCTAATTATTTTAAGAAATTTCTTCATTTAGGAGTTAGAAAATAGATGTTTAAGTGGGGGTCTTGCCTGTTATGAATTTTGCAAGAATTGTTGGTGATGAAAATAGAGTTTGATTTATGTGTTGAAACTTTTCCTTTGTTTTAGAAATATTCTTTGATAAAATCCATTTGTTCTTGTCACAATTAAATCCTTACTATACCAATTCCCAAAGGCTTCCCTTTCTCAATTAAAATCCTCATTTTAGAATTTGAAAATAGGTGTTTAAATATGGCTCTTTCTAACTATGAATTTTGTAATTTGTTTTGAGATTATTTCTTGGGTAAAACTCATTTGATTTTTCTAAAATTGAGTCATAATCAAACGTATTCCCAAAGGCTTCTATTTTTTTAATAAAACTCTTATTTTGGAGTTACTAAATAGGTGTTTACACATCAACTCCTTCTAGTTACGAATTTTATGTTCTTGTTGAAGTTGAGACAAAGTTCTAATTTAACTATTGTAAATCTTTCTTATTTTGAAAATATCTCTTAATAAAACTGGATTTAACTCATCAAAATCATTTCTTTATGATACCTATTCCATAAGCCTTTCATATTTTATGTAAAATCTTCATTTTGGAGTTGAAAAATAGGTTTGCACAATAAGTGTCTTTTTAAATATAAGTTTCAAAAATTGTTTTGATGGAAACAAAAATAGATATTGAGCTATTGGCAACATCCTCATTACTACCATCATACTACAAGTTTTTTTCACACGAAACAAATTTTTATGATATTTATATACTTCAAAGCAAAATAGGAGTATGATGACATTTATTTTATAGATGCAAATGCAAGCTTGGAAGCCTTAGATCATATTCAAGGCTTCCCAAGACTAGGAAGAATAGTCTCAAGGGTTAAATTAGCATGTTGATGATGTTAGATGCATGAAATGCAAGTTAGATCATTATGATGATAAAGTTAGTAGCAAGATATATTCACAAAAATATCAACAAGAAGATATATATAGCAAGAATATAGCAATAATAGCTTAAAAAAAAAAGAGATCCACAACATTGTGATCGCATGAAAATTATGTACAAGTGTTTCCACATCCCTTGCCTAAAGCTTATGGGGATTTTTGGTAGAATCACACATGTATAATCTTGTCATTACATGTTTTATATGTAGTAGGGTTTAGATTTATTACCTTATGAGTGTTTGGAACAAGAAAACTTGAAGAAATTTTGTGTTTGTGTGAGAGAGAGAGAGAGAGAGAGAGAGAGAGAGAGAGGGGGGGGGGGGGGGGGGGTGGGTTTGTCACGGCAATAAGAGAGGGATAGATAAGAGAAAAAAAATTTCAAAAGTTTTGTTAAGTAAAAAGAGAAAGAAAAAGTGAATTGATAAAGGCATAAATGGGTATATATAGAAGATGGGATTAGGGTTTATGTTAATAAAAAAAATAAAACAAAATTGGAGAGTACAAAGAGAGGGGAGGGGGAGAGGGGAGAGGGAGGGGAGGGAAGTGCTAGTTTGAGCGTGAGGGAGAGAGAGAGAGGTGTGTGTGTTGTGTTGTGTAAGATTCAAATTTAATTAAGTAATTTAAGCAATAAAATTGTATTACAAAGGTAAATTATAAGAAATAGGATGTAAGGATGTAAGAGATAGGTTGTAAAGATGCAAGAATAGAGTATGGTTGGTTGTACTTGGTGAATAGTAATGATTGGAAACAAAAAAAATAGATTAGACAATTAAATTACCAATAGTAATGAAAATACAATAAAAAAGACTGTAACTATAATTTTTATAAAAAAAATTCTTATAATTATATTTTTAAATTCTTTATTAAATTTCAGTTCTAAAGAGTTCTCCGGAATATTTTTCTATTTTTGAGCACCGGGGACCGGTTTTCGAAAACAGATCACGATCAAGTTCGAAACAGATGAATTTCTCATGAATCTGATCTTTTTATGTTTCGATATATTATTTAGGACTATATTCTAAAGCTAACTCTTTTTTATTGTTCCGAGGTTTTGTCATCGGTATTGCTAGACTTAGGGTTCCTAAGCTCCATACTAGCCCTAAGAATTCTTCTTAGGGTTTTGGTTTCTGATTCCAATTTGTAAAACCGAGTTTAGTTTGTTAAGAAAATGGAGGCTTACACCTGAGGATCGTAGAGTTAAGTTGATAGTATGTCGGTTGAAAGGTGGAGTTTTGGCATGGTAGGAGAGGTTACAAAATAGCAGACAGCGAGAAGGTAGGCAGCCTGTGTGGACGTGGTTCTATATGAAACAATTGTTGCAAAGGGATTTCTTACCACCTGATTATGAGGAGATTCTTTTCCAGCAGTATCAGCATTGTCTCCAAGGTTAACATTCAGTTCATGACTCCATAGCTAAATTTATGAGATTAGCAAAGCGAAACAATCTAAAAGAAATTGAAGGCCAGTAAGTGGTGTGAAATATAGATGGCTTAAAGTTGTAGATTAGAGATAAAATTAGTGTAAACATGCTAAGAAACTTAAGTGAAGCGAAGAACATGTCCCTTAGGGCAAATATGATGCTATAAAAGAGGAGTATTAGGTTTGAAGGGAATAATAGAAAATATGGGTTAGGAAAATGGGTAGCAGCAAAACTTTGATAGAAAAGAATAAAAGTATTGAGTAGAAGCAAGGTGAGAGTAGTGAGAAGAGAAAGGATAAGGCACCAAACAAGAAACATGTTGAGGTTAAGGACACTTAGAAAAAAAATCCATATGTAAAGCCTATTTTGGACAAATATTATCATCGTAACTAGCCAAGGTACTGGTCAAATGACTGTCAGTGTGAATATTGTTGAGAGCGATGAAGAGGTTTGCTGTGAGCCTAGTAGAGAGGATAAGTACTATAATAAGGATGAGGAGGAGGTTAAGCATGCATATGTTATTAGGAAACTGATGTTAGCAATTAAGCAGGTGGAGAACACCTAATGACACTAGCTATTTTGTACCAGGTTACAATAGATGGGAACGTATGTGATCTAATAGTTAAAAGTGGAAGTTTTAAAAACATTGTTGTTAGGGGGTTGTGAGCAGTTGTAGTTAGCAGTGGAGAAACATCTTAACCCACACACTATAGGGTAGATTAAAACAGATAAGAGGATTGATGTGAAAGAGAGGTGTAAAGTACCATTTTCAATAAGCAAGTATAAAGATGATGTTTATTATGATATAGTGGATATGGATGCGTATCTGATAAGTCTATTTTGCTGTATTCTATTCATAGGGATTTGAGCTTAATCTGATGTTTTTTTATTAAATTACTTTGAATCTAGTGTTTTGATGTTTAATGTTGTTTTTTAGCTCCTAGAATCAAAAGAAGAAGAATTAAATTGTTTGGAATCAGATTTGGAGCAAAACAAGCAACAAAACTGGAAGACAGATTTCATTGAGCCCTAGAAAAGATCTTGTTGAGGCTTTAATGTTAAGACAAAACAAAGCAAATTGGTCTGTTATGCCTTATATCGAGCCCTCGACATGACCCTCGACAAATGATTTGAGGATATCGAGCCTTAGAAGAGAAGAACAGCTTTTGTTGCACCACACTATCGAGGCTTAAACTTATTTTGCGATGAAGACTGAATGAAGAACAGATCTTTGCTAAAAAGCACAAGTAAGTCAAGCCCTCGACTTTCTCAATTTACCCTCATTGGAAAGATGGAAAAAAGCTCATACATTTTGATAGAATGCTCTAGTTGAGGTCAAGCCTTGACTTTAATGTAATACTCAAGCACTCGACTTATCCCACGGCAAGTGAAGGTGGGTGGTGAACTGATGAAGATGCCGCGTGGAGAAAGAAAATGAATTTTGTTATTAAAAAATCTACCATGCCAACAATAAATTTGTCATTTTCTATGCTCTTAGCCTATAAATAAGCGCGCATAGGCATGTGAAAAGAGAGATAACATATGTAACAAATTCCCTAAAGTAGTGTAGAGAGAAAATTATGAGGCGAAATAATCAGTTTCTTTTTGCTTTAGAAATCTCGTGTTTTCTAAGTAAAATCATTTTAACCCAGTGTTTGTAATTTGTGCAGGACTATTCATAATGTTAATATTCTTCATTAACTCCATATTATTTCTTTAGAATTCGTTCTTAATTTATAAATCCATGAAAAAATAATCTCTTATCGCTTGGAATTTGTGAATTCAAATCCTAATTCATGCGATTTCAAATGTGCTCTTAATTAAATATCGACTGAGTGTTTGTAATTAGTAGCTTGATTATATCTCTGGGTCTAAATACATGGTGCACCTTTTAGATTTATGTTTGATTTCGTTATAATAGGCTGAGAGGTCATTTTAATGAATAAATATGTGGCCAATAATAGCGTTGATCCTAAACACTGAGAGAGGAATGATGAAAACTTTCTGTTGTTATGCCATAAAAGGTACCCTAAACGTAACAGTCCGCCACACTTAATATTAAAGTTTAAGTATGACAAGTCATTCCCATAAGTTTCGATATTAGGTGTAAGGCGTGCTCTTACAATATTTGGGGGACATGCTTTGAAATATGAAGCTTAAGAAGATACAATAACAAATTAAGAAATGGAAATCACAATATCCATTCATTCATAATAATTGTCTTACAAGCCTTAGGGGCATTCCCCTATCAAAATACTAGAGTCTACTACAAGAAATTTTCTATGAAGTTACATCTAAACTAATGCTAAACTTCATCTAAAATTCTTTAACAAAAAAGGAAATACCTGACTGTAAGGTCCTCATGGCTTCAACCACAAATAGTTAAATTGCAAAAGATATCTATAGGGGTATAAGCTAACAGGCTTAGTGAGAATTATTTCCATAAGTAAATACTTGAATAGCAAAATTCAGACAAGTTATTTAGGCATTCAAGTGAAATGCAACATATACGTGAGCAATAAAGCATATAGTTTTATGGGAACTACATATTGAATGGATTTATGCCCTCCATTTGGGGTTTAGTGATAATAAGTAATCTCAAAACGAGTTGTCTTAGTTAAGTTATGCTTTCGATCATTACCGCTAAGCATATTAAGTCTACTCATGTTGAGTCATGTTTTCAGATTACCGCTAAGCATTGTTTTAAATTCCTTATCGCTAAGCATTGCTTTCGATCATTACCGCCAAGCATTGCTTTCGACCATGTTACTATGCTTTCACCTAAGGATAATAACCCCATGCAATGTGACTCACTTCATGGTATGCATGAATTAACTTATTTAAGATATCTTATCATCATTATTGTCAATTTAAAAGCGATCATAGAATTCCAGACATATCAAGTTCTTATACTAAGACAAGTAATCCTTTATAATCAATTCCCACCTCGATATTCTTAGTGTTCTTTCATACAACTTTACATACATAGCATTTTGTCTTTCCTTAATTCTAATGCATCTATACTACAAGCACAATCAAGTCCACAAGTTAAGGAAATAAACTCATGTTACCATGGCGATACTTCTTCTAAATGGATGAGTCGATCGAACAATCCACTAGTCAAAATAGTCCTTGGGATATGGATACTCTTCCTTGGAATCAGCTAGTCAAGAAAAATATCCATAATGAGTATTTCTTGATAACTCTCTCGAAATTTGCCAAAACTATATCATAAGAACGTCAAAATTCATGTAGAGGATAATTCCAATTTAAAATGGTCATAACTTGGTTATTTTAACTCAGAATTGAGCATATAATATACCGTTTTCTACCTATTCGAAAAGCTATATCCATTTCTAAAACTATTTTCATCAAACTAGGTCATTTGAGCTCTAAAATAGTAGTGATCAGATTCACCACAAAATTTCCCATCCCAAAAGCAATTGATTCAATCATCAAATCATCCAAAAATTGCTTTGATAAATACTTAGTTATCTATATAGTTGAGAAATTCTTTTTATAGATGTATAGCTCATATTTTATACATACTCAAGAATTTGTTATCCAATCAAAATTCTTTAGTAAAAACAATGTCAGTTAGAAGTTTGAAAAAAAAAATCATAATTTACAAGAAATCCTTTTGGAAATCCTTTTAAAAATGGATATTTTGATTCTTTTGTTTACAAAAATATTTTATGTTTATCTTACTATTTTCCTTGGTGGCTTTTCCAAAAAAATTATCTAACGCCCTACAATAAGGACTTTACAACCCACCACGTGTCCTTCTCTTTTAAGAACACACTAAGGCTATGAAATACTAATCCATATATTATATCAAGAATACAATTCCAATACTCATATATACAGAGTTTCTATTAAACAATTCATCGTATAAATAATACTCTTGAATTAACTTGTTGGCATAAATCAAAGCCAACATCATCCTCACTTATAACTTAAATGAAAAATCCTATAAAGAAATATTAAACTCATAAAGTAAATAAAATCTTTTGTACTAATAGTAGCTTCAAATTAAACTTCATAGATTATTAAATCGTCTTCCTATCTCTAGGTATCCAAAATCTACCTCTATTGATCTTCAGCAAGAAAGTCAAGTTTGCTATCGTCATCCCCATGATCTACAAAGACGTCATATCCCGTATGATCATAAATCATCTTATCTTCTCCTGTGCCTGAAAAATGAGTGGAATGAGCGAAAACTCCTAGTACGCCAATCCACAAAACAAATGCATTGCACACGCAACATATATATCAAGTGCAACTTATTCTAATGCAACCAATTAGATTATTATCTATATTAAGCCAGTTAAACAACACAGTTTAGAACTATGAATCCCTAGTTCCAAACTTGGAGTAACTCAAACCCCTGAAAATCAACAAACTTTTGAAAATAGGTAATTATATACATATATTGGTGTTGGAGAATCATCTACACACCACGGCCTTTGCCAAAACCTAATCTACTGAAATTATTTCTATCCACGAGTCCATTCGGGACAACCTCACATATAGATCATCAGAGTGCCTCGTTAGTATCACATTCTGCGTGGTCTTTACTAACCAAAGCCAAACACAAGCAGCAAAGATAATTTCTTATTATCGTATAAAATTAAGTCAATTTAGAATTATGATCCTACATCACATGCAGTAAACAAATCTAAGCTATAAGCACATACAACAAACAAGGAATGTTCATACCTGATTTCGCTTTAGGAATAGAACCTTAATTCACCAAAACACCTTTCTTCTATAAATTATAAAGCCACAAAATCCTCAAACACCAGAATTTAGGATTTTCTTCCAAATCTCCAAGAACTTTGATTCCTAACAACCAATACAAAAACTTTAACAAAATATTATATTTTTAGATCATTTAAAGGGTTGAAAGAATCAATCTCACCCATTTTCCTTGTTTATGGAATCAAAAAATTTCCAAAAGATCAAAATTTTCCTCCACAGTTCCTCCAAACCCTAGAATCCATTTAATATAAATTAAACCAAAACCAATAAAAATCATTTCTTTTTAATCGTAAAGGTTCAGAACATATAAACTTAGAATTGACTCTCAATTCTCCTTGATCACCAAAAATCAGATTCCAACTCAATTAGGGTTCCTCTTCCAAAAGTTCCTTTAAAACCATAAACAATACTTTAAGAAACTAATATATATGTAAAATCCTATAGAAGAAAATAGGGATTTGATTACCTGATTTGTACTGTAGAATCTTTTTTAATACCAAATCCAGATCTCTAAGATAATCAGAGTTTTCTCCAATCTTCCTTAAAAAACAACAAACAAATTATGAGGATACTATAGATTTGTAGATCTTAAAGAAAGAATGGTTATCAAATTACTTGGATCTGATCCTCGACTTTCCATAAACACCAAATCTTCAGATTCTCTAAGAAAACTAAAACGATTCTCCAATTCTCCTTCAAAACAATATAAAAACTCTAAAAACTTGATAGATCTACGAAACCTAAAGGAAAATTGATGATTTGATTACCTGATATAGATTACTGAATCGTCTTGACGGCTATGAATACGTCAGAGGATGTCTGCTAGGTTTAGGGTTATGTGGGAATAGAGAACAAAGAGGAAAGATATAATAAAATTGTGGCTTTTCATTTTCTTCACTTTACATATGCTGGTAGTTTTCAATATGTATGCCAGTGGCATAGAAAGTTAGGCTAATAGTGTTTTGCCAGCTTAGCCTTGTGCCCATTTGATTTCCCCTCCGTTTCTTCATCTTCTCTCACGTATCTGATAACCGAAAAAGTAATTAATTTAACCATTAAGGTTGACCATAAAACTCTCTTACTTTATATCAAATGACATCTTTGCCCTTTAATATAAAATATTTATTTGTATATTACATTTCTCCCCTTAAAAGAACTTTCGTCCTCGAAAGTTACCTGAACTTTTGTAACTCTTTAAATTCCTTGTTTCTAACTCCTCAATTCATGTTTTCATCTACTTTTCGACATTCAATTGTTTTTTGTTCAACCACTGTTTTCTCATACCATATACTTCTAATTTCAAACTTCTTTTCTTGTTTTCTCAAGGATTAAACCTATCGACCGTAACTTAATTCAGTCAATGTCTCCATAACTCATACTTTTATTATGTAGATTTGGTACACTTCATCCACATCTACATGATACGCTTCAAGATTATCATTTAAACTTTTTAGCAATATCTGTTATCAACTTTTCAACCGTTTATTATCTTTCCTTTATAAAACTTCCCTTGCACAAAATCTCCAATTCAATTTCCTTGAGTGATGTTTTGAAGGCTGAAAATGTTACCGCTATAGTTTCCAATTTAAATTCCAAAGGTCAAACCTTACATTAACCTGGAGCTTCAAATGTCATTGTGTCACTTGTACTTCTATTGACTCAACTTAGTTTTTACCCCTATTATTCTGTAACAAAATAATGTACATCACTCGCACACCATTCATCTAATCTAAAAACACTCATTAACTAACCATACTACTTCCAACACGTTTTCTCAATCTTTAATATATTTTCTTATATTTTCCATCAATATATATATGAGAATCTAAGATTAATACTTATGTCCTTTGGTAAGCCTTTAAAATCACCGGAAAACTTCTAACTCTTCCTTTGACATCATTACGCCTAACATTCCAATATTTTTTTAATATTTAGATTACTAATGCACTTTGTCTCCAAAATTTTCACCATACAAATCCATTTATTGCCCCAATATTAAGTGATTGTTCTTCACTTGGATTTAGTATCCTTCTATAACTATTAAATCTACTTCTCAACAAAAGATCTTCTTTGATTATATACTTTTATTTCTGAGTTCATAAATCAACCATTACATCCTTTAAACAATTATATGATGTGCTTAAATATATATATATATATATCAATCCTAACTCATTAACACTATTTGATCAATAATTCTTTCCATTGAAACTTCCTTAAAACATGTCACCTTATAATCCTTCAAATAACAATTAAAAAACTCCAATAATGAAATTTAATATTTTTCACCCCTAACTCCAAAGATCAAATCTCACATTGGTCTATTATTTTAGATGATTGTAATATCTATGTCTCCTATTGATTTAATCAATTTTTTCCACCATTTTCAGATACCACAGATAATCAACAACTTTCATTTATCATTTGTGCCATTCTAATTGTCTTCCAAAACTTGTATTGTCACTTTATTTAATGATTTATATCTGTGGTCTCTGATATACTTTTCTAAAACTCATCATCATATATTAGTTCAGATGTCATTATCATCTTTCATTTATAGATTTCTCATACCTTACAAGTCATTAAGATCACATTTCCTTCTTGCAACTGCTGTTCTGCATATACATTCATATCTATATAAGTTTCAACTATTGTCTTATCTACTGATTTTCCAATCCTTCTCATCTAATCTTCAGTATGATCTTTCTTGCTTACTTTCATTCTTCAACATGACATTTCTCACTTAGTTTCATGTGTCTACTAGGCTAATAATATAATTGTCAACCATCTAGAAAGATTTTCTTTATACCTTCAGTTTCTTCTAATCAACTTTAGTCATCTTTCTTTTGCCTCTAACTTCTGTCTACATATCATCTTTAATATTGTCATCTTATCTCAGTAACAGTCTTTATTTGTCTCCCATTTCACCAATCAGTTTCTTATAGTTATGACCCTTCATTGTCATACTAATACTTGTTATTTTAAACTTTACTGTAAATTACTTTGAATACTCCTCCAACCACTATATTAGCATTTTCTTCATCCTTACACTTTCCAATAACTTTAGGTAGTCATTTATTTTCATACTTCCTTCAAACACCATATTTATTCCACTTCATCATATAAAAAAAAAATGAAAGAAAAACCGTAAATATATATAATTGTATTAATTTGGTTGCTATGCTCCCAATAAAGTATTAATAGATGAGTTATTCATTGGTATGTTTCACTTGCTTGTATTATCATTATTTAGACTTTTGTCATTTTGATTCTCGATTTTTTTTTTTTTATAATGATTTCACATTCTTCCTTTTTATTGTAGTTGATTTTATGAGTTTACCATTACATTAATAATTTTGGCTTTTGTCACAATTGATAAATTTTTATTATATTTGTTATTAATATCAACGTTACAGTTATGAGGTCTACCTTTTTTTTTTATATACTTTGTTTTACATTAGAGTCTTTTCTTATTTTTCTATCATAACTATAATTTTATTGTCTTTAGTTTATTGGGTCTTCACTTATTTAGTCATGTTACACATTTATATACGTATATATTTTTTCTCATATATTTTGTTGCTTTGCTTTTAATCAATTTTTTTTTATTTTATTCTATCATAAATTTGATAGTGAGAGATGATGACAAATATCAAGAGTAACTAAACTGACCAGTATTAGGCTGACATACGACTTGACTCTTAAGACAGACTCAAAACAAAAAGCTAGACACATCAAGAATGGAGGTGACAAGATTTGACACAGTACGATAAAACAACAGACAATACTTACTAAACATAACATTTATCAAATAAGACAAACCATGAACTTGTCAGTCTCACTTCACATTTTCTTATATTAGATTCATTGTTATTACATATTTGTATACTAATTAGAGGTTCAATTTATGATATTCATTCTTAATCCTTAAACTTCATAAATTCTTATTATAGAGTCATTACTACCGCTATGGAAATTTGATAGGGTAATTTCTCATTTTCATGCTCTTTTATTTATAGCTTTAATATTTCAATTTGTATCATTTAATTCAAATTATGGTTCTTTTTAAACTTTTCCTTGAATATCATAATTAACAAGCATTAAAGGTTTTTTTGACTTTGTGTCATTAAAGATTTATTGACTATCATTAAAGATTTGTTGACTATTGTAGATTTTCTCTTGGTTAACTTTAGAGGAGGTTCCGATAATTTATTTTATTCAATTAATTTTTGGAATTTGTATTCATTAAAATTGTGACGGTTGAGAAGTTACGATTATTAATTTGTGTATTTATATATTCTCTTTAACTACTCTAGTCGTTATTGTTTTGTCTGTTACATTTCATTAGATGTCATTAACTTCTTGTATAAACATGTATATATATTATAGTAGAAGACCAAAAGTCATATGTTTAGTAAGAGGGTATTTTGGTTTTTATAAATTATCATTTCTAGATTTTTTGTTGAGGTTTATTTGTTGTACTGATCACTTTTCTATGTATTTTAGGGAGCAACAACAAAAACAAAATAAAATAACAAATATTCCAAGAAAATATATGAAAATAATTATGAAACATAATGACATAAATGAAATAAATATAATATTTATAAAAAATGAGTTTTAATGAAAGAATTGATAAGAAATCATAATGAAGAGGCTAACCTAGAATTTTTCATTAAAAGAAACAACTCTATGCTTTCTATAACTACTAGCTTTCCCATGATCTACCCCCTCTCTTTATCTCACTATCCTAAGGAGTTCATAACCAAATTTCCTTAAAGATCATAAGCCTATGTTCTGATACCATTTAAGTTGTAATGCCCTAAGATAAGGATATTACAACCCACCGCATGTCCTTCTCTTTGTAAGAACACGCCAAGGCTATGAAATACTAATCCACATATTGATCAAAAATACAGTTTCAATTCTCACATATAAAGGGTTCTTATTAAATAATTCATCGTATAAATAATACTATTGAATTAACTTGTTGGCATAAATCAAAGCCAACAACATCCTGACGTATAACTTAAATGAAAAGTCCTATAAAGAAATCTTAAACTCATAAAGTAAATAAAATCTTTCGAACTAATAGTAGTTTTAACTTAAACTTCATAGATTATTAAATCGTCTTCCTATCTCTAGGTATCCAAAATCTACCTCTATTGATCATTAGCAAGAAAGTCAAGTTTACTATTGCCATCCCCATGAGCTACAAAGATTTCATATTCCGTATGATCATAAATCATCTTATCTTCTCCTGTTCATAAAAAATGAGTGGAATGAGCGAAAATGCCCAGTGCGTCAATTCACAAAACAAATGCATATGCACACGTAATATATATATCAAATGCAACCAATCAGATTATTATCTTTATTAAACTAGTCAAATACAATTTAGAACTATGAATCCCTAGTTCCAAACTTGGTGTAACTCAAACCCCTGAAAATCAACAAACTTTTGAAAATAGGTAATTATATACATATATTGGTGTTGAAGAATCATCTACACACCACGACCTTTGCTAAAACCTAATCTACTAAAATTATTTCTATCCACGAGTCCATTCAGGATAACCTCACATATAGATCATCAGAGTGCCTCGTTAGTATCACATTCTGCGTGGTCTTTACTAACCAAAGCCAAACACAAGTAGCAAACATAATTCCTTATTGTCGTATAGAATTAAGTCAATTTAGAATTCTAATCCTACATCACATACAGCAAACAAATCTAAGCTACAAGCTCATACAACAAACAAGGAATGGTCGTACTTGATTTTGTTTTAGGAATAAAACCTTAATTCATTAAAACACCTTTCTTCTATAAATTGTAAAGCCACAAAATCCTCATACACCATAATTTAGGATTTTCTTCCAAATCTCCAAGAACTTTAATTTCTAACAACCAATACAAAAACTTTAACAAAATATTATATTTTTAGATCATCTAAAGAGTGAAAGAATCAATCTCATCCTTTTCCTTTGTTTATGGAATCAGAAAATTTCCAAAAGATCAAAATTTTCCTCCACAATTCCTCCAAACACTAGAATCCATTCAATACAAATTGAACCAAAACCAACCAAAATCATTTCTTTTTAATCATAAAGGTTCAGAACATATAAACTTACCTAAAATTGACTCTCAATTCTCCTTGATCACCAAAAATCAGATTCCAACTCAATTAGGGTTCCTCTTCCAAAAGTTCCTTTAAAACCATAAACAATACTCTAAGAAACTAATATAAATGTAAAATCCTATAGAAGAAAATAGGGATCTGATTACCTGATTTGGACTATAGAATCCTTTTTAATACCAAATCCAGATCTCTAAGATAATCAGAGTTTTCTCCAATCTTCCTTCAAAAACAACAAACAAATTATGATGATGGCATAGATTTGTAGATCTTAAAGAAAGAATGTTTATCAAATTACTTGGATATGATCCTCGACTTTGCTTAAACACCAAATCTTTAGATTCTCTAAGAAAACTAAAACGATTCTCCAATTCTCCTTCAAAACAATATAAAAAATCTAAGAACTTGATAAATCTATGAAACCTAAAGGAAAATTGATGATTTGATTACCTGATATAGATTATTGAATCGTCTTAACGGCTATGAATACGCTAGAGGATGTCTGCTAGGTTTAGGGTTATGTTGGAATAGAGAACAAAGAGGAAAGATATAATAAAAATCGTGGCTTTTCATTTCCTTCACTTTACATACACTGGCAATTTTCAATATGTATGCCAGTGGCATAGAAAGTTAGGCTAATAGTGTTTAGCCAGCTTAGCCTTGTGCCCATTTGATTTCCCCTCCATCTCTTTGTCTTCTCTTACGTATCTGATAATCGACAAAAGTAATTAATTTAAATATTAGGGTTGACCATAAAACTCTCTTGCTTTATATCAAATGACATATTTACCCTTCAATATAAAATATTTATTGTATATTACTAAATGAACTTTTCTATTTTTCCTTTTTGAAACTTCTAACCTTAGTGTCACTTATTTTATGTATTTCCTTTGACTATTATTTTGATCTTAGTTTGAAAACTTTTATTTCTTTTTCATGGGGTTTCCTTTATATTATGTTTTTAAGGAAAACATTTTTGTAACAAAAATCATCTTCCTTCTTATTTTTAGAAAACAAACTATTACTACTATAGTTATGGTTTTAGAAAAAAATCCTTTCAAAATAATGGTATTTCCAAAATTATAATGAGTTCTTGCTAAGGCTTTGAGAAAAATGGATTCCTTTTATTAACTTGAAAATTTCTAAATTTCTTTTAGAACTCTCCTTTGGTGACAAAATTCTCTTTTAAAAAGTATAGCTTAAACTTGGTGGTTTAGACAACAATCTTTATTTTGCATGAATATGAGAATAGTAACGAGCAAAATTATAACAATAAAATAATAAGCAAAATAATATAAGTCAAGTATTGAGAGTCTTAACTTTGAATCAAGGCTCTCGGACTAAGAAATGGACTAGTTCCAAAAAGAAAAGAAAATTGTTTTGACTTAATGAGGACAAGTCTAAGACTAGAAAGACTAGTCTTAAAATAGCATGAAAGTAAATAAATTGCACTAAAAGTAAATAAATTGCATTGCATGAAAATAAATAAATAACAACTGAGTTTATATGCTCTAAAGAATATATATAGTTATATAAATATATTTAATTAGATACAATTAAGAAGTTAGCATAATAACAATAATAATATGTACAAAACATAATAACAACAATAAAAATATAGAAATTGATATTCATGAACAAGAACAATACATGAACATAGTATAGATTCCATAACAATAAGTTTAGAAAACTCACACTATGGTCATATAAAGTTACATGACATGATAGTAAAGAAGTTTTACCTAAAGAGAAGATGGAGTAGTATGAGTGAATAGGTTTTGTGTATATAGAATGAGAAAGTTTGGGAGTATTGTGGGAGAGTTTTGGAGAGAGTACTTGGAGAGACTTTTGAGAGGAGAATTTTAGAGAGTTTTGGTAGTGAGTTTGTGAGTAGATGAAGTATGAAAGAAGTGAAAGAGGAGGAGGGTATTTATAAGAAAATGAGCAGTGAAATTGTGTGATTAAAATAATTGAAAAAGAAAAAAAATATGTAATTTTTTGTATTTTTGTTAATTAAGTGTAATAATTTGTAAGGTAGATGTGAAATAAAGTTATGAAAAAGGTAAAAAGTAAGGAAAATAGGTATGTAGAGTGTAAGAGCAGGTGGTAGAAAAAGTAGAGATAGATGAATAGTGTAGAATAGGAATGAATAGTGTATTGTAAAGTAGATGCGACTAATAAAGTACTGGTAGTAAGAAAATACGCGTATAAATGCGATATCTGATATTTTAATTACCGAAAAATTATAAAACTGATATTTTTTAAAACCTTATATTTTTATGAGTCTAATGGTGTATTCGAAATATTTTTACTATTCCGAGTCTCGAAACATGTTTTACGGAAACTGTATTCGTTTGGGCTCAAAACAAATTGCGGTTTGACAAATATGATATTTATAAGTTTCCTTATGTTATTATGAATTATTCTACATGCTAATTGCTTACTTACTCACTTAAGGTTACGAACACAGGTTTGTCAGAATTAAACTGTTACGTCTAACTATGGTTTTGTTAACTTTAAGGATTTCGGTTGATCTTCTAATTATGGTTTAAGCTTAACCGATTGTAAAACTTTAGGGGGTTTAGATTTGTCACTTGTTTTGAAATTCATTGAATTTTTTTAAATCAAAGGATTTTTTATCTTTATGCTGGTTTCAGTACCATTGATAACTTGAGAAGAGATTCTAGACCTAGAGCTACTGACCTTGAGAAAGGCTGTAGCTTACACCAGTGAATCCGATAGTACAAATACATCAGTAAGAAACTCTTTTAGAGTTTTGTTAAGAAGTCACATGATAAGGATTTGGTGAAGCAAACCCTGGGCTCTCATCTTGCACTTTTAGAAACCCATCTTTAATTTTGCCCTGAGAACATTTGTGCATATTCATTAACATAGCATAACTTCTGTTTTCATTATGATTTTTTATTTTTATTTTTTTTGCTAGATAATAGATGAAATGTGAATAGAGTAGATGCCATCGATCCTTTGGGATTCAACATAATATTTTCTATGTTACTTTGGTAGGTGCGTTTGCCTAGTATTGGTAACTGTTATTTGAAGTTGAACATAACCTATCAATTTTACAAATTTTTGAAAAATTCAACTTCATTGTCTTTTAAAAATGGTTTTTATCTAACCGATCGAACAAGTTTTATGCACCGTTGCCAGAGATCAATGTTGGATTCATTCACATGAAGCTCAATAAGGCACTACTTGAAAGCATCAACTCTATTATTCTAGTCACTTTTGCATATAATCTTTTTATCAGCTTAGTATTTCTTGTTTCCTCGAGATCCACATGTTTGTTTTTGTTTGTTTTTAGCTAGAATAGAACAAGAAGCCATTAATTGGCTCAGCAAATCACAGAGCTGATAGAACAACAACATACAAGAGGGGGACCTTTTCATTATCAACAATTATTCTGTTACAACACCTTGGAGATGATTGATTATAACCCTTTGGCAACTCATCCTGGAGCATATTGGAGTCATTAGCAACAATGGGTCCATACTACCCACGAGCATGTACCAAGGATGCTTCTACTCCAGTGTTTATTGGCAGAATTCTAGCATGGAAGAGCTTTTCTTATCCTTCATAAAAAATTATGAGTATCATTACCAACAAATTGAATTGGTAATACAGAGTCATACTAACTCCCTTAAGAATCTTGAAATACAAATGAATAGTGTTGTGGACATGATCAGAGAAAGAATTCGAGAGGGAGTATATGCCATTACATTGAGAAGTGGTAAAGAGTTGCACAAGAAAAAGAAAGACAAAGAAAAGAAAAAGAAAGAAAGCAAAAGGAAAAGGAGATTGAGAGTGAAAAATCAAATGAAAAAGAGCTTTATAGGAAATAAAATCAGTTTGAAAAACAAAAGAGAGTAAAAGAAAATGAGAGTGAAAAAAGACATTTTGAGGAGAAAAGTTAAAGAGAAAATCAGAAGGAGTTTAAGGAAAAGAAAGAGAATGAAACTGTCATGCCCCAACGGGTACTCTAAACGTGACAGTCCGCCACACTCAATATTAAAGCTTAAGTATGACAACCTTAGCCATTCCAAAAGCTTTTATATTAAGTGTAAGGCATGCTTTCACAACTTTAGACGACTATATATGGAATTATGAAGTTTAAGAAGATATAAATAACATATTTAAGAAAAGAGGATTCATAATAATAATCATTCATATCAATGGCTTTACAAACTTAGGGACATTTCTTCTTGATCACTAATCTATTACATGTATTTGTACATCAATACTAATGCTACACTTTATCTAAATTTCTATTATCCAAAAGAGATTACCTGCCCGCAGGGTCCTCGTGGCCTTAACCATAAGTAAGGAAACTGCAAAAGATATCTATGGGGGTGTAAGCTAATAGGCTTAGTAAGAACTATTTCCATAAATAACTTCTTGTAACAAGATTCAAACAAGTTGATTAATCAATCAAATGTAATGCGACAAACACGTGGGCAAACAAGCAAATAGTTTTCCGGGAACTATATGTTGAATGGATTTGCGCCCTCCATTCGGGGTTTAGTGATACATAACCTCAATTCAAGTAGTTTTAATTAAAAAAATTTTCATGCTCGCGAGCACTCATCGCCAAGCATTCCGCATCTTCTTGATTGACCTTACTTTCGGATCTTCCTCCAAGCATATTCCATTAAGCCGCCAAGCAATCGCTTTCGGATCTTCCGCCAAGTGTTGCTTTCGACATGAGCTTACTATCCTTCTCACCCAAGGATAATAACCCAAAATGCAATGTGACTCACTTTGTGGTATGCATGAATTCATTAATTTATAAAGTCATAGTATAATTATTTTTAAATTTAAGGCGATCAAGGAATTTCATACAAATCAATACTATACTAAAACAATCATTTAAAATAATTCCGGCTTCGATATTCTTAAAAATTCTTTCAAAGAATTATTTTACATACATATCGGTTTATCCTTTCTTAACTCTAATGCAACTAATTTACAAGTACAACAAGTATAGCATTTAATGGAAATAAACTCATGATGCCATGTCGACTATTTCTCTAGGTGGATGAGTCGTTTACACATTCCACTTAGTCGTAATAATCCTCGGGGTAAAAGAATCCTTCCTCGGGGTCACCTAACCAAAGAAATACCCATAATAAGTATTTCTTAATGATTTTCTTGAATTTTGACAAAACAATGTCAAAAGAACGTTAAAGTTCGTATAAAGGAATGTTTCAACTTAAAATGGCCATAACTTGATCATTTTAACTCAGAATCGCACATATAATATACCGATTTCTACCCACTCGAAAAGATCTACCCATTTCTAAAATTATTTTCAACAAACAAAGCCATATAGGCTCCAAAACAGTGGCGACAAAGTTCACCACGAATTTTTCAAGTAAAATCAACCTTGGTTCAAGAAATCAAAATTTGTTTAATAAATACTTAGTTATCTATATAGTTGAAAAATTCTCTTTTTATAACTATATAACTCTTATTTAAGCATGTTCAAGTGTTTTGTTGTCAAATTATTTTTCTTGAATAAAACAATGTTGGAAGAATATAGTTCTCAAAAATTGTTTTTGTAGATTTCTTGAAATGAATACCTTGTTTCCTTTTGTTTTCTAGAAAGGCTTCATGTTGGTTTTATTACTTTTCCTAAGTAACTTTTTGAAAATAAATTTCCTATTTTCTTCGTTTCTACTATTTTAGAAAATACACTATTCTTCCTATTTATTTTTCTTGTACAAACTTTCTTTGTCTATTTGTTTACAAAATTTTTATTTGAAAATTTCTTTTCCTCATGTCTTATGTTTTTCATAGAAATCATCCATGCATAAAAAATCATTTTCTTGGTAAAAATAAAGTGGATCAATATGTGACTTAAGAAACCTTTTCACAGTAAAGTAGTTTCTAAAATCTTAGTGGTTTCTCCTTGTAACTTAAAAAGAAATAACTTTATTTTTGTTTTCAAACCATAGATTTTCTTTACTTGAAATTCCTTAGCCATTCATCTTGTTTATCTTTTTATAAAAGAACTATTTTTGTATCAACAATATTTTCTTTTGAAAAACAAGTGGAATAATAAAGGTTTAAGTAGCTTTTTAAAGTAAAAGTAGTTTCTAAAATTATAGTGAGTTCTTTTTGTAACTTGAAATGAAATGAGTTTATCTTTTGTTATCTTATAGATTTTATACTTTACATAAACTTATTTCTAAGTGACAAAATTCTTCTTTTGTTTAGTTATTTTTAGAAATTAAAATTTTTGGATAACAATCTAAATGAACATGATTATGAGAATAATAATAAACAAAATAACATAGAACATAAATAATGAAGTCAAGTATTGGAGTCTTAGCTTTTTCAAGACTCCCGGGACTGAGAAGTAGACTAGTCCCAAAAATAAAATAAAATGAAAGAAAGAAAAACTTGTTTTGACTTGATGAGGATAAGTCTAAGACTAGAGGCTAGTCTTAATTCAACAAGGAATAAATAAATAAATTGCAATAGAATAAATAAATAAATTGCTTTGCATGAAATAAATAAATTGCAAGTGAGCTTATATGCTCTAAAGAATATGTATATATATATATAGATAATAATATATTAACAATAATAAAACAAAATAAACATAAATGGATTGGCATGAACAAGAACAATGCATGAACATAATGTAGTTTCCATAACTTGTAGTCTTTGAAACTCACTCTATGGTCATGTAAAGTTACATGACATGAAGAAGAAGAAAGAAATATGAAGTGGTTACCTAAAGAAGACTTTGGTATGGTTATGTGGTTATGGTTTTGGTTTGTTGGTAGAAGTGGTTGTGGAATTATTTTGAGAGAGTTTTGGGATGGTATTTTGAGAGAGTTTTGAGAGGAGATTTTGAGAGAGTTTTTATATGAATTTGTGGGTAGTGAATGTGTGAAAGAAGTGAAAGAGGGGAGGTATTTATAGGAAAATGTGGAAGGATTTTTGTGTGATTAAAATAAATAGAAATTGGAACAAAATTAGGTGTAAGAAATAGTAGAGATAAAAGAATAGTGTAGAATAGTAATGAATAGTGTAATGTAAGTAGATATGACTAATAAAGTACCGGTAGTAAGAAAATACGTGTATAATAGCTATATCTATTATTTTTACTTGCCAAAAAATTACAAAACTGATATTTTTGAAAAACTTATATTTTTACGAGTCTAACGGTGTATTCAGAATATTTTTACTATTCTGGGCTTCTAGACACGTTTTTCGAGAACTGTGTCCGATCGGGTTCGAAGGACATCCGAATTTTGTGAAACTGAAATTTTTATAAAACCTATGGTTATTACGAATTATTCTAGCTAATTATCCCAATTTCGTTTTCTAGGGCCAAAGAAAACAGCAATGCCGAATTTAATTGGATACGGTAAACTAGGATTTTATTGACCTTTAGGGTTTCGTTTGACTTCCGATTTAGGGTTTTATGCTAAACTGATTCCAAAAATTTGGGGGTTTACAGAAATAACTAAAGAGAAGAAAAAGGAAGGAAAAGGGACACCTCCATTTTTCATACCCTATAAACCACCTTTGTCTTATCCAACTAGTGCTAGAAGAAGAAGGGACGAAGAGCAGTTCAATAAATTCCATGAATTGTTCAAACAATTGCATATTAACTTACCCCTGGAGGATGCTTTGTCTCAAATGCAAAAATACGCAAAGTTTTTGAAGGAGCTGCTCTCAAATAAAAGAAAATATCTATGGTTACCCTAGGAAAAGAATGCTTAACAGTCCTCCTAAACCAACACCTAAAGAAAAGAAAGGATCATAAAAGTTTCATTATCTATCATTTGAGTGGGAACTTGCTTGTCGAGACAACTTTGGAAGATTTGGGGGCAAGCATCAATTTAATGCCCTATAGTATGTTTAAAAAAATGGGTTTGGGAGAGCCAAAAGCTACCAGGATGAGCTTGTAGCTGGCTGATAGATCCACTAGATATCTTAGAGGGATAATTGAGGACATTCTTGTGAAAGTACATAATTTCATTTTCCCTGCTGACTTTGTTATCTTAAATATGGATGAGAGAGTTGATGTTCCCCTTATTTTGGAAAGACCATTCTTAGCAACAGTAAGAGCTATCATAGATGTCAAAAATGGGAAGCTAACACTAAGAGTAAGGGACAATGAGATGGTCATTAAATTATTAGAAAGTACAAAGCAAGAAATGATCAATGATGATAGCTGTTTGGCTCTAGAACTTGTGGATACCAAGATTTTGAAGGTAATATGAAATATAGCTGATGGGCGTACAACTGAGGCAAGCTTAAAGAAAAAGATAGGGGAGCTGCATATCTTGAAGCAAATGAAGGAACCATGAAGGAAGAAAGAGAGGAGATGGATAAAGATGATGCTAAATAAATGAGGTCTTCTATTGAAGAGCCACCTGAACTAGCGCTAAAAGAATTACTAGATCATTTGGAATATGCCTTCCTTGAGGAAAATTCTAAGTTACTTGTCATCATATCCTCGAAGCTTGATGATGAACAGAAGAAAAAGCTGTTGAAAGTTTTAAAGGAGCATAATAAGGCAATAGTGTGGAAAATTGTTGATATCAAGGGTATAAATCCCTTATTTTGCACCCATAACATTATGATGGAAGATAATTTTAAACCAATAGTTCAACCATGAATCCAAATATGAAGGAAGTAGTAAAGAAGGAGGCAGTGAAGCTATTGAAAGCTGAAATTATTTATCTAATTTCCGAGAGGGCTTGGGTGAGCCTAACTCAAGTGGCGCAAAAGAAGGGGGGAGGCTGATTGTTGTCCCCAATGACCGAAATGAGTTGATACCAATGCATATAGTTACTGGTTAGGGAGTTAGTATAGACTACTGAAATCTCAACGATGCCACTAGGAAAAATCATTTTCATCTGCTCTTTATTGACCAAATGCTTGAAACGTTGTCTGGTCACAATTACTATTGTTTCCTTGATGGGATGTCTGGCTACTTCCAAATCCCTATACCCCCTGAGGACCAAGAGAAGACAACTTTCACATACCCGTATGGAACTTTTGCATATAGAAAAATGCCTTTTGGACTTTGCAATGCTCTAGTAACATTCCAAAGATGTATGATGGCCATACTTGACGACTATGTCGAGGAAGTTATGAAAGTTTTCATGGATGGATTTTCTATTTTTGGAGACTCTTGTGGTAATTGTCTCCAGAATTTAGGCAAGGTTCATAAAAAAATGTGAGGGCACAAATTTAGTTTTGAGTTGGGAAAAATGCCATTTCATGGTCCAAGAAGTAATTGTTTTAGGACAAAAAATTTCTAAGAACGCCATAGAAGTGGATGCAGCAAAAATTGATGTCATTACAAAACTTCCACCACGCACTACAGTTAAAGCCATTAGGAGTTTTCCTAGTCATGCCAGTTTTTACAAAAGGTTTATCAAGGATTTCTCAAAAATAGCTTAGCCATTGACCAAACTCTTAGAAAAAGATGCCCAATTTGATTTTGATGAAGGGTGTCTTGTTGCTTTTGATTTGTTAGAAGAAAGACTTATACAAGCCCTAGTCATGGTGGTGCTTGATTAGAGTTTGCCCTTCAAACTTATGTATGACGCTAGTGACTCAGTCGTGGAAGTTGTTCATGGGCAAAGGAGAAATTACCACTTTGAGCCCATCCATTATGCCAGCAAGACATTGACAGCCACACAAGCGAAGGACATAATGATTAAAAAGGAATTGCAAGCTGTTGTCTTTGCATTCGAAAAGTTCAGGTAATATCTAATCCTTTCTAAAGTCATCGTTTATATTGATCATTCTTCATTAAAATATTTGCTTGCAAAAACTAATGCTAAACCACTATTGTTTCGTTGGATATTGTTTTGCAAGAGTTTGACTCGAAAATAAAGGATAAGAAAGGTTATGAAAACTTAGATGCTGATAATTTGTTTAGGCTTGATAACCCATGTCTAGATGATATGAAAGAGGAGATTGATGATGCTTTCCCTGATGAAAAGTTGTGTTCTATTTAAACTATAGATGACGAAACCGAGCCTTGGTTTGCAAACGTAGCTAATCATTTGGTCGATAAGGAGCTCCCAAATAAATTTGATTACAATCAAATGAAAAAGTTTTTTTTTATGATTTAAAACTCATTCTTGGGAAGATCCATTTCTCTTTAGAATATGTTTATGACAAATAATTAGACGATGTGTTTCACATGAGGAAGGCTGAAAAATTTTGCATCACTGTCATAATGGACTAGCAGGGGGTCATCAAAAGTGCAAATAGAACAACTTATAAAGTTTTGGAAGTAAGGTTCTATTAGCCCTCAATTTTCAAAGATACTAGACTAATGGTTTCAAACTGTGACAGTTGCCAAAGGATAGAAAATATCTCAAAAGGGGACGAAATGCCCCAAAATTTTATTTTAGAATTTGAACCATTTGATGTTTGGGTTATCGACTTTATGGCATGATTTCCCACTTCCTTTTGCAACAAATAGGTTCTGGCTGTAGTAGATTATGTGTCAAAATGGGTAGAAGCATGAGCTTTACTTACCAATGATGCCAGAATAGTCACAGAATTTTTGAAGAAATTGTTTTCAAGATTCAGATGACCACAAGCTTTAATCAGCGATAGGGGTACCTATTTTTGCAATGCACAACTTAAAAAGGTTTTAAAAAGATATGGAGTACATCATAGGGTATCTACCCTTCCACAAACTAGTGGGCAGGTTGAGGTCTCCAACAAAGAACTCAAGTGAATCTTGGAAAAAACAATTGCATCCAATAGAAAAGATTGGGCAAAAAAGTTGAATGATGCACTATGTGCTTATAGAACAACTTTCAAAACACCATTGGGAACAATTCCATACAGATTGGTTTATGGGAAAGCATGTCATCTACTAGTGGAAATAGAGCATAAAGCATTTTGGCTATCAAGTTATTAAATCGCGACCTTGCAGCTGGTGGCAAGCATAGGCTTTTTTAGCTGAATGAATTATATGAATTATGAATGGAAGCCTATGAGAATAATAGGTTGTACAAGTTAAGAAGTGGCATAATGTAAGAATCAAGCTCTCACATGAATTTCAAGGAGATTTTGTCACTCCAAAGGATACCCTAAACGTAATAGTTAGCCGCATACTAAACGGGATTTAGGAATCACTACCATAGCTATTCAAAAGTCTTGTATTAGATGCAAGACGTTCCCTTACAACAATAGAATACTTGCACAATTGGAGATATATAGTTTAACTTAATAGAATAAGCATAAAAATATAAACTACAAATATTTCAGGATCGTTTACAAAATACTAAGGGGCATTCCCCCACAAAATAATAATCAGTCCAGGTATTAATTTTTGACAACATCCTAAGCGTTTAAGGTTTCCTATGGAAGTCTATACAAAAGCTAAACATAAACTTCTAAAGGAAACTCCTATTCTAACGTTACCTGAGTTGGCCAAGTCTTGGGACGCAACTATAGGTACGGGAACTGCAACAAAAAGAAGCTATAGGGGTATAAGTTACACTAGCTTAGTGAGTAAATATTTCCAGAATACACATATCTCACAATTACATACATACAATCAAGTTGATTTAATCATCCATATGAAATGCAACAACCACATGAGTAAAAAAGACATATGATTAATCGGAAATCATATGTTGAATAGATTTACGCTCCTCATTCGGGGTTAGCAGATTAACGAATCATGCGGTACTACCTTGAATTACTGTTCTATTTTATGGCTTACAGGCAACCCATCAACTGTACCGTTTTATGGTCACAGGCAACCCATTTCATTCATACCATTTATGGATCACGGAGAACCAACCATGCTAAATGCACCAACCCCATCGTGAAGTGATTATGTCCGTATTACTTGTTATCCGAGTAATCATTAATTCAATTTCATAGGTGACCAATCAATTTGCAAACACTCATAATCATAGCATATGGACATACATCAATTAATCACCTGGTTTCGATATTCTTAGCACATTTTTCTCAACACATCAAGATAGCATACGTAATCCTATAATTACCCATCATGCATTTCCAATATTTATCTTTGTCTATCATTCTAGTGCAACTATAATTTACAAGCACAATACAGAATAGTAAATAGGAAGTATGACTCACTCAGCCATGGATACCGATCTCTATTCGTAGTAATCCAGGGGTAAGAAATCCTCTGATTCGAAGTCACCTAAAAGAAAGAAATACCCAAATGAGTATTTCAAACATAACTAATTACAACTTATCAAACAAAAACTTTTAAGTTCGTAATTTTCGTAGTAAATGAAAATTTCAACTCAAAACGGCCATAACTTGGTCATTTTAACTCGAAATTTTGCAAATAAGCAGTTGATTTCTATCTACTTTGAAAGATCTATCTGTTTATGATGTTATTCCTAAGTTTTGAAAACTTTTGGGTCTTAAAAAGCTCGGATCAGATATGATCAGTAGCTTAAAACCATATTTCCAAAATTGTTGTGAAAATTACATTGTTCCTATCAAATATATTATATGTGCATGCAATATCACCAAGTTATTATCATGAATGAAATGTTATGAACTACCTATATGTATGTTCTTGATGGTATTTGGTTAAAAAGAATTTTTAGAAAACTTTTACTTTTCTAAAAGCATGATGACCTATATGCCTAATACCTTCATTATTTTAATAAATTTCTTCATTTAGGAGTTGGAAAATAGATGTTTAAATAGGGGTCTTTCCTAATTATGAATTTTACAAAAATTTTAGGAAAATGAAAATAGAGTTTGATCTATGTTTTGAAACTTTTTCTTCGTGAAATATACGTTGATAAAATCAATTTATTCTTGTCAAAACTAAGTCCTTACTACATCTAGTCCCTAAAGCTTTCATTTTTCTATTAAAATCCTCATTTTGGAATTTGAAAATAGGTGTTTAAGTGGGGGTCATTTCTAAATGAATTTTGTGATTTGTGTTTGAGATTATTTCTTAGGTAAAATTTATTTGATCTTTCTAAAATTAAGTCCTAATCAAACCTACTTGTTAAGTCTACTAGGCTGGTTTTGATAATAACAAAACATGTATGAGTATTTACTTACAAGCTATTAAGTGTACAACTTTCAAGTATAAAATATATGAGAAGACTAAGTTGATCAATTAAAGTTGATTAGAAGCTTTAGAGGAGAAGTTTGTCAAAGAAAATCCAACTCAGAAGGTTGACCTGCAATACACCCAAAAAGCTGCTAAATTAGAAGGTAACTCAGAAGGTTAACTTACTATACGAAAAAAGGTACAAATGACGAACAAAAAATTGTAGATCGGTTTTTCTTCAGTTAATTCATTAATTTGAAGACCCAGCACTAAAGTTGAATGTATTTGGGTAATACATTCAATTATGTTCCACTAAGTTGGTTCAAATATCCAAGGGGATTCAAGTTTACATTGAATTAAAAGTGTTATTCATGAAGATTTAATATTTTGACAGTAAAGATATTTAATAACAATGTCAAGATGTGTTCGTCCAGATCTAACATGAAAAGCTTATATGAGAAAATTATTTATTTGTGAGATACCAAGAACGTGATTTTCTATGGCCAAAGGAATTTAAATTCAAAATAGATTATGGCTAGCAAGATATGGGGCAATATCAAAGGAATGCAAATCTTTTCAAGTATGAACAGAATCAGGGGATATTTATCATAAAGATATCGCCAACAACGTTCAAATATCAAGTCTTATCCACAACAATATAATGATAAATGATCAAGTCTTTCTCATCTTCATCAAGTGCAAAAATTCTGGAACAAAAATCATCAGACCTTATCTTTTATATCCGTTAGAAGTTTTAATTAGAGGACTTCGTCTAAAACAAAAAGCAAGATATCAAGAAGATATCTTATCTAAATTTTTGAATTTCCATCCATCTAGCCGTTGAAAATAATAAGATAAATATACCTACTGGAGTCCAAGAAAAACATAACGGGAGTGAAAACAAAAAGAAGCTGCTGCTCATGACGAATTATTCGTATGCAAAACACTATCACTTTAAATTGTTTTTCCTATAGAAAAATTGAGAGGATATTTTAATTATTAATTCTTCATTTGATTTTGATTTGTACTTTGTGTGAGATTGAGAGTTACAAGTAGGCTTAGTAGATTGATTATTAGCTTGATGAAAGCTTGGAGAATCAAGCTGAGTGCATTGTAGCCAAGTGCTTTGGCAATGATAACTTATAACTTGTTGATTGTTGGATATAGTGGAACATACCGGTGTGGAATGTCGGGTCCCCGGCGTAGAGCTGGAAGAGAAGACTGTCGCTGTCACGCCCTAAGAGGTACCCTAAACGTAACAGTCCGCCACACTCAATATTAAAGCTTAAGTATGACAACCTTAGCCACTCCCAAAAGCTTTGATATTATGTGTAAGGCGTACTCTTATAATTTTTAGAGGACCATACATGGAATTATGAAGTTTAAGAAGATATAATAACATATTAAGAAAAGAGGATTCTTTTATTCATAACGATGTTCTTACAAAACTTAGGGACATTTCCTCTTATTCACTAATCTATTACACGAATATTTGTACATCATATCCAATACTAAACTTCATCTAGGAATTTCTTATTTGAAAGAAAATACCTGACTGTAGGGTCCTCGTGGCCTCAACCACAGATAAGGAAACTGCAAAAGATATCTATAGGGGTATAAGCTAATAGGCTTAGTGAGAACTATTTCCATAAATAATTGCTTGTAACAAAATTTCAAACAAGTTGTTTAATCAAACAAATGGAATGCAATATGCACGTGGGCAAACAAAGCATATAGTTTTCCGGGAACTATATGTTGAATGGATTTACGCCCTCCATTCGTGGTTTGGTGCTACATAACCTCAAAACAAGTAGTTTTTGTTAAAAAGATTTATGCTTTCAACCAATATCGCTAAGCATATGAAGTCTACTTGATGTGAGCCTTGCTTTTAGATCTTCCGCCAAGCATTTCCTTAATGTCGCTAAGCAATCGCTTTCGGTCACTCTGCCAAGTGTTGCTTTCAACCCGAGCTACAATCCTTCTCACCCAAGGATAGTAACCCAATACAATGTGACTCACTTCATGGTATGTATGAATCCATTTATTTATGATATCGTAACATTATTATTATCAGATTTAAGGTGATCAAGGAATTTCATACAATTAAAGTGTTATATTAAAACAAACATTAAATTAATTCCGGCCTCAATATTCTTAGGATTCTTTCAAAGAATTATCTTTACAAACATATCCATTTATCTTTTCTTAATTCTAATGCAACTAAATTACAAGCACAAACAAGTAAGGCATTTTAAGGAAATAAACTCACGATGCCATGACGACGATTTCTCTAGCGGATGAGTCGCTCACGCACTCCACTTAATCGAAATAGTCTTCGGGATATAGGTATTCTTCCTCGGAATCACCTAACCAAAGAAAATACCAAAGATGAGTATTTCTTGATGATTTTCTTGAATTTTGACAAAACAATATCATGAGAACGTTAAAGTTCGTATAAAGGAGAATTCCTATTTAAAACGGCCATAACTTAGTCATTTTAACTCGGAATTGCGCATATAATATACCGATTTCTATCTACTCGAAAATATCTACCTATTTCTAAAACTATTTTTAACAAACAAGGTCATATAGGCTCCAAAACAGTGGCGATAAAATTCACCACGAATTTTCTAACTCAAAAACAACTTTGGTCCAATCATCCAAAATTTATTTGATAAATACTTAATTATCTATATAGTTGAAAAATTCTCTTTTTGTGGTTACTTAGCTCATATTTTATTCATGCTCAAGTGTTTGTTGTCCATTCATGCTTCTTGAGTAAAACAATATTAATTTAAAGTTTAGAAAACTATAGTTTACAACAAAATTCATTTTGTAATTGGTTTTGTAATGAATACTTTGATTCTTTTGTTTTCAAAGAATTACTTTATTTTTGACTTATTATTTTTCTAGATGACTTTTGAAAAATAATTTTTTCTTCTTTTCTAAATTCTTGTGTTGGTCCTATGTATGTTCTACACAATCATTCTTTGACTATTTTATTTGAAAAGATCTAAACTTGAAAATCCTCACTTCTTGCTTCTTAAGGTTTTTGTTATGTTATGTTTTCGTAGAAATCATTTATATCAAAAAAATCATTTTCTTTCGAAAAAACAAAGTAGGATAATAAGTGATTTAAAAAGCTTTTCATAACAAAAGTAGTTTCTAAAATTGTAGTGGGTTTTTAGTAACTTTGAAAGGAATAACTTTATTTTTGTTAAACCATGGATTTTTTTATTTCATATAAACTTATTTCTAAGTGATAAAACTTTCTTTTTATTAATTATTTTTAGAACTTGAAAAATTTGGACAACAATCTTAATAAACATGATTTATGAGAAATAATAGCAAACAAAAATAACATAAATAATAAAGTCAAGTATTAGAAGTCTTCGCTTCTTCAAGGCTCCCGGGACTAAGAAGTAGACTAGTCTCAAAATAAAAATAAAATGAAAGAAAGAAAAATTTGTTTTTACTTGATGAGGACAAATCTAAGATTAGAGACTAGTCTTAAAATAACAAGGAATAAATAAATTGCAAATGGAATAAATAAATAAATTGCATTGCATGAAAATAAATAAATTGCAAGTGAGCTTATATGCTCTAAAGAATATGTATATATATATATATATATAATAATACTTAGATATAATAACAATAATATGAACAAAATAATAACATAAACATAAATAAATTTTCATGAACAAGAACAATACATGAACATAGTGTAGCTTCCATAACATTTAGTCTTTGGAAACTCACACCATGGTCATGTAAAGTTACATAACATGAGAAGAAGAAAATATGGAGAAAAGTTTACCTAAAGAAGGTTTTTGAAGTGTTATGTGGTTTTGGTTTTGTGTAGGTAGAAAGTTGTTTTGGAATTATTTTGAGAGAGTTTTGGGAGGATATTTGGAGAGAGTTTTGAGAGAAGAATTTGAGAGAGTTTTTGTAGAGAATTTATGGGTAGTAAATGTGTGAAAGAAGTGAAAGAGGAGGGGGGTATTTATAGGAAAATGTAGAGTGATTTTTGTGTGATTAAAATAAAAGAAAATTGAAACAAATTGAGGAGGAGAGATGGATTGGGTGGGGTGGGGGGAGGCGCCGGCCATGTATAATAGAGGGGGAGAGAGTGTGTTTTATTTTATATTTTTGGATTAAATGAAGTAATAAGTAAGGTAGATGTGAAATAAAGTTATAGAAAAGGTAAAAAGCAAAGGTTATAGGTTATGGTGTGTATAAGAGTAGGTGTAAGAAAAAGTAGAGATAAAAGAATAGTGTAGAATAGTAATGAATAGTGTAATGTAAAGTAGATATGACTAGTAAAGTACCGGTAGTAAGAAAATATGCGTATAATTGCGATATCTTTTATTTTTACTTGCCGAAAAATTATAAAGCTGATATTTTTAAAAACCTTATATTTTTACGAGTTTAACGGTATATTTGGAATATTTTTACTATTCCGAGCCCCGGGACATGTTTTTCAAGAACTGTGTCCGATCGGGTTTAAGACGATTTGCGGTTTTACTAATCTGATCTTTTTAAGCTTCCTCGGGTAGTTACGCACTATTCTACATTTTAAACTCTTACTTACTTTCTACGAGTTTCTTATTCGGGATTGCCAAACTTAAGCTATTACGTCTAACTAGGGTTTTGTTGACTTTAGAGTTCCGGTTGACTTCCAGATTAGAGTTTTAGGCTAAACTGATTCAAAAATTTGGGGTTTACAGTCACTCATGGCGGAACCTCTATAAATCGATTTTGCATTCTTTTCTCTCTCATCTCTCTTTAATTCGTGCTTATTTACTTATTTTTCTTAGCTGTGTTATATGCTCACAAAGTAAATCAGAAAGTAACTGGAATATATTTTATTAAGTAGAGAGTAGAACAGAAAGGAAATCTAGGAATTTAACTTTGATTTTATTGCTTGACCTTACGTGGATTTAAGTAACTTTGATTAATCCGAATTTTGTTTAAAGATTTTACTTATTAAGTTAATTGTTTTGAAGAAAGTTTTAAAGTCATTAATGTTGAGTAACTAAGTAGTGTGAATTTGTTTGAAATTTAGAAAAATAAAATTTTTATTAATAACCAATTCACCCCCCTGTTGGTTATTCTTTTGGGACCAACAATTGGCATCATAGTGGTTCTCTTTTTGCTAAATTGAGAGATCTAACATAATGGTTGAAAATAACATTGCAATCAATAGAGCTCTTTATTTTGCTGGCACGAATTATTTATATTGGAAGATGCGTGCATGTCCACTTATATTAAAGCTAATGACTATGCTTCATGGCAAGTAATTGCATTTGGAGATAATGAAATAACAAGAACTGATGATGCTGCATTCTCAAATGCCGAATTGAAGCTTATAGAGAAGAACAACAAGGCTAAGAGTTTATTACTTACTACAATAGCTCCATCCGAATTTTACTTGATTTCCTCTTGTGAAATAGTATAAGAAATTTGGGATACTTTGTCTGAAACATATGAAAGAACAGATACTATTAAGTAAACAAAAATAAATGCTTTGTTGCAAAGATATGAGTTATTTAAAATTAAACCCGATGAGAAAATTAAAGATCCTTTTAATCGCTTTATTGCTGTAACTAATGAACTAACATCTCTTACAAAGAAATTGACTGAGTATTTGTAATTGTAGCTTGATTATATTTTCGTGGTCTAAATGCGTGGTGCACCTTTTAGATTCATATTTGATTTCATTAAAATAGGCTGAGAGGTCGTTTTAATGAATAGATATGTGGCTACTAATAGAGTTGAGTCTAAACACCTTAAGAAAGGAATGTTTAAAACTTTCTATCACTTGTTTTGAAATTCATTAAGTTGATTTTTAAAACAAAGGATTCTTATCTTTATGTTTGTTTCAATACTGTTGATAACTTGAGAAGAGATTTCGGTGATCTTTTCTAAACTTAGAGCTACTGACCTTGGGAGACGCTTTAGCTTACACTAGTGAATCCAATGGTGCAAATACATCAGTAAACAACTCTCTCAGAGTTTTGTCAAGAAATCACATGATAAGGATTTGACAAAATAATCCTTGGGCTCTCGTCTTGCACTTTTAGAAACCCATCTTTAATTTTGCCTTGAGAATGTTTGTGCATATTCATTAACATACCATAGCTTCTATTTTCGTTATAATTTTCTAATTTTCTTTGCCTAGATAATAAATAAAATGTGAGTATAGTAGATGCCATTGATCCTTTAGGATCCAACCTAATATTTTCTATGCTACTTTGGTAGGTGTGCTTGCTTTGTATCGGTAATTGCTATCCGAAGTTGAATAAAACCTATTAATTTTACAAAGTTTTGAAAATTTCAACTTCGTCATCTTTTGAAAATGGTTTTTATCCAATTGACCAAATAGTGTCATTTGTTTTTTGGGAAGCTTTGTTAGTATGATGTGAATGTCCAACATGCGTTAAAGGAGAATGTATACAAATTAAGGAAGGGGGTGTGAAGTATACTCTACTGCCCTTAAAGATAACAAATTATCCCAAGGCCATCAAGGTAGAACGACGCTCTTTTCTGACAATCACTCATTTAGAAAGAGAGATGGAGGAAGCCATGAAGGAGTCTAGGGTTGTGCATGTGCTCATAGTGAGACAAGTCACGATAGTAGAGGAGAATCTAGTGGTGATATATCTGGGGTAGTGAAATAGGTGTTGGAGAAGTTTAGGGATGTGTTGCTAGAGGACTTGCTAAAGGGAATACCACCTATGAGGGACATCCAGCATCAGATTGATTTAGTGCCGAGGATGAGTTTACCCAACTTACTGTACTACAGAATGAGTCTTAAGGAGATTAAGGATTTGCAGGAGAAAGTATAGGAGATGTTGTAGAAGGGATTTATCAAAGAAAGTATGAGTTCGTGTGTTGTACCTACATTACTAATCTCGAAAAAAAAATGGCAGTTGGAGAATATGTATTGATAGCAGGGCTATCAACAAGATCACTATTGAGTATAAATTCCCAATACCCTAATTAGAAGACATGTTGGATAAGTTGAGTAGGGAGAATGTGTTTTCCAAATTTGACCTAAGGAGTGGCTACCATTAGATCATAATCAACCCTAGGGATGAGTAAAAACAACATTCAAGACAAAGGAGGAGTTGTATGAATGGATAGTGAGGCCATTCGATCTCTACAATGCACCAAGCACTTTTATGTGTGTCATGAATTAGGTATTAAAACCCTTCATTAATCACTTTGTGGTAGTCTACTTTAATGACATCTTAATTTGTAGCAAATCTAAAGAAGAGCATGATGGACATTTGAAAGATGTATTGAATGTACTGAAGGAGAATAAGTTATATGCAATTTGAAGAAATGTACTTTCATTTCTAAGAAGTTGTTATTCCCATGGTTTATAGTTAGTGGTGAGGGGATTATAGTGGATGAGGAAAAGGTGAAGGCTATTAGAGAATGGCCTATTTCAAAGATTGTAACTAAGCTAAGAAGTTTCTTGGGATTAGCCAACTTTTTACTAATGTTTTATTAGGCACTTTAGTATTACTATGGCTCCATTAACTGGGCACTTGAAGAAAGGGAAGTTTCATTAGGGTGAAGAGGCTGTGGTTGGTTTTGCACTATTGATGGAAAATTTGTGTAGTGCACCTGTACTATCACTACTTGATTTTGATAAATTATTTGAAGTGAATTGTGATGCTAGTGGAGTAGGCATTGGAGTAATGTTGTCATAGGAGATGAGACCAGTAGCTTTCTTTAGTGAGAAGCTATGTGAATCCAGGAAGAATTGGTCTACTTATAACAAGGAGTTTTACTCTGTTGTGAGAGCATTGAGGATCTAGGAACATTACCTGGTTGGAAGGAGTTTGTCCCATACTCAGATTGTGGTACTCTAAAGTACTAGAGTAATCAAACCCAAATTAGCAAAGACATGCATGCTAGATGGATCTAGTTCTTACAAAACTTCCCATTCAAATCAAAGCATAAATTTGGGATACAGAACATGGTGGTTAATGCTTTAAGTAGAAGGGCTAATCTACTAGTAACCATGGGCATTGAGTTGTTGGGTTTGAGCATTTGAAAGAGCTATATGAAAGTGGCACTGAATTTAAGGATATTTAAGGAAAATGCATTACAAGAGAACCTTATGGTGAGTTTCATGTTCACGAGGGGTACTTGATAAAAGGAAACCAACTGTTTATCCCTGATTCTTCTATGAGAGAAAAGCTTATTACAAATCTGCATAAGGGAAGACTAGCTAGACACTTGGGTAGGGATAAGACCATCGCAGCAAAAGCTGACAGGTTTTATTGGCCACATTTAAGGCAGGATGTCAGTAAGATTGGACAGAGATGCTATGTTTGTTAGACATCCAAGGGGTAGTCCTAAAATACTGGGTTGTACACACCACTGCCAATTCCTGAGAACATCTAGGATTACCTATCTATGGACTTCATTGTAAACCCCTATTTTCTCAGCAAACAAGATTCGGTTTCAGAAATCGAAATCGGAAACCGAAACCTTAAAAGAATACCCTAGGGCTAGTTTGGGACCTAGGAACCCTAAGTCCGGCAATACCGAGAATGAAACCCCAGACCAATAAAAATAAGTTAGCTTTAGGATATAGTCCTAAATAATATACCAAAACATAAAAAGATTAGATTTCAGAGAAATTCATTCGTTTCGAATTCGATCGAGATCTATTATTGAAAACCGATCCTTAGGACTCGAAAAAAAAAAATATCGTAGGACTCTTTAGAACTAAAATTTAATAAAGATTCAAAAATATAATTTTAAGAATTTTTTTGTTTATAAAAATTACAGCTATAGTCCTTTTTATTGTATTTTCATTACTACCGGTAATTTAATTGTTTAATCTACTTTTTGATTTCTAATCACACTATTCATCAAGTACAACACCCATACCCTATTATTACATCCTTACAAACTATTCTTACAACCTTACATCATATTCCTTACAATTTACTTTTCTAATACATTTTTATCAATTAAATTACTCATTTAAATTTGAAAAATTACACAAAATAATCACACATCTCTCTCTCTCTCTCCCCTCGTCCCCCCACACCACCCACCCCTCCTTTCACTCTCCCAATTTGTGTTTTTTATTCACACAAAACTCTAATCCAATTTTCTATATAAACTCTTTTGTGCCTTTCACCTTTCACCTTTCACTTTCTTTCTTTCTTCACAAAAGCAAAATTTTGAAATTCTTTCTCTCCCCTCTCTTCCTCTCTATGCCGTAAGCCTCCCTTCCCTTACACACACACGCACACACTTTTTTTTTTCTTCAAGTCTTCTTGTTCCAAACACTAAATAGGTAATAGACCTAGAACCCACCGCAAACAAAACACGTAATGGTAAGATCATACATGTGTGGTTCCACTAAAATCCCCGTGAGCTTTCTGCAAGGTATGTGGAAACAATTTAGCATGACCTTCTTGCCATCACAATGTTGTGGATCTTTATATTTAAGTTGTTTTGTTATATTTTGCTATATTATTGCTATATATGGTTCATATTAATATTTTTGCGTATATATTCTACTATTAATCTCATTTTCATAATATCTATCTTGCATTTACATCCATAACATGATTGACATCATAGATCTATTTGTTTTGAGTACATAAATGCCATAGATATTTGTTTTATATACATAAAAGACTTGTAGTATGATAGTATTAATGGGGATATTGCCCAAAACTCAAGATCTATTTTTGTTTCCATCAAAAATGATTTTGAAATTCGGATGGAAAGAGACACTCATTTTGATAACCTCTTTTCCAACTCCAAAGTGAAGATTTTATATTAAAAATGAAGAGCTATCATAAAGAAATGATTTTGATGAGTTAAGCTTAGTTTCACTAAGAAATATTTTCAAAATAAGAAAAATGGTTACAAAAGTTAAGTTAGAACTTGTTTCAACCCCAATAAAAACCTAAAATTCGTAACTAGGATGAGTTGCTAAGTAAACACCTATTTTCGAACCCCAAAACAAGAGTTTTATTAAGGAAATGAAGGCCTTAAGGAGTAGGTTTGGTTAGAGCTTAATTTTAGAAAGATCAAATGAGTTTTACCCAAGAAACAATCTCAAAAACAAATCACAAAATTCGGATTTAGAAATGACTTACACTTAAACACCTACTTTTAAACTCCAAAATGAGGATCTTAATGGAAAAATGGAAGCCTTAGGGAATAGCTGAAGTAAGGAATTAATTTTTACTAGAATAAATGGATTTTATCAAAGTATATCTCTAAAATAAAAGAAAGGTTTCAAAACATAAATCAAACTCTATTTTTATTTCCTATAATTTTTGTAAAATTCGTAATTAGGCAAGACCCCTATTTAAACATTTATTTTCCAACTCCAAAATGAAGAAATTTATTAAAATAATGAAGATATTAGGCATATAGGTCATCAAGACTTTATTTTAGTAAAAACAAAGGTGATTTTGCAAGAAACAAAAAATAGTTTTTCCAAGTCAAGTATTCTTGAAATTTTTGCAAAGTAAAAGTTTTCAAAAAAATTATTTTTAACCAAATATTATGAAGAACATATATATAGATAGCTCATAACATTTCATTCATGATAATAACTTGTTGATATTGCATGTACATATAATATACTTGGAAGAAACTATGTAAATTTCACAAAATAATTTTGAAAAATGATTTTTTAGCTACTGATCAGAACTGATCCGAGCTTTCCAAGACCTAAAAGTTTTCAAAACTTAGGAATAACATCATAAATAGATAGATCTTTCGAAGTAGATAAAATCGATTGCTTATTTGCGAAATTTTGAGTTAAAATGATCAAGTTATACTCGTTTTAAGTTGGAATATCCATTAACTACAAAAATTACGAACTTAAAAGTTTTTGTTTAATGAGTTGAAATTAGTTATGATTTGAAATACTCATTGGGGTATTTCTTTCGTTTAGGTGACTTCGAATCAGAGGATTCCTTACCCCCGGATTACTACGAATAGAGACTAGTGTCCATGGCCGCATGAGCCATACTTCCTATTTAGGATTCCGTATTGTGCTTGTAAATTATAGTTGCACTAGAATGATAGGCAAAGATGAAAATTAGAAATGCATGATGGGTAATGATGGGATTATGTATGCAATTTTGATGTGATGAGAAACGTGTGCTAAGTATATCAAAACCGGGTGATTAATTGATGTATAGCCATATGCCATGATTATGAGTGTCTGCAAATTGATTGGTCACCTATGAATTTGAATTAATGATCACTCGGATTAACAAGTAATATGGACATAATCACTTTACGATGGGGATGGTGCATTTAATCATGATTGGCTCTTCGTGATCCATAAACGGTATGAATGAAATGCATTGCTCGTGAGCCATAAAATGCAATAGTAATTTAAGGTAGTGCCGTAGGATTAGTTAATCTACTAACCCCGAATGGAGGGCGTAAATTTATTCAACATATGATTTTCGGTTGATCATAAGTCTTGTTTTCCCATGTGGTTTTTGCATTTCATATGGATGATTCAATCAACTTGATTGTATGCATGTAATTGTGGGATATGTATATTGTGGAAGTCTTTACTCATTAAGCTAGCATAGCTTATATCCCCACAACTTTTTTTTTTTGTTGCAGTTTCTGTACCTATGGTTGCGTCCCAGGACTTGACCAACTTAGGTAAATTAGAAATAGGAGTTTCCCCTAGAAGTTTTTGTTTAGCTTTTGTATAGACTTCCATAGGAAACCTTAAACGCTGGGGTTGTTGTCAAAAATTAATACCTAGATTGATTATTATTTTGTGGGGGAATGCCCCTTATTATTTTATAAATGATCCTGAAATATTTGTGGTTTACATTTTTATGCTTATTATATTAAGTTAAACTATCTATCTCCATTTGCACAAATATTCTATTGTCCTAAGGGAACGTCTTGCATCTAATACAAGACTTTTGAATAACGGTGGTAGTGATTCCTAAGTCTAGTTTAGTATGTGGCGGACTGTTATGTTTAGAGTACCCTTTGGGGCGTGGCAGTTTAAGTTGGTATCAGAGCAGCAAAAATATAAAGCATGACAATAGAATGTAAAAGCTTAAAGTGTATAAGTAACTAAATCTTAGGTTAGTAAAGGAGCTACAAGTCTAAACTATCTAGAAATCTTTTCTTGGTATAGGTTTCCTTAGAAGAAACAAGGGAAAGAGCAAAAATGTTTCTAAAAGGGAATGAGGAGACATTTGTGGAGTACAGGCTGAGGTTAAGAACTTTATGTGAGGAATTTGCATTGGTAGGGAGACTTAGGACTCTGAAGGAAGTGTATGTAATATAGAAGAGAGTCTGAGATATACTAGGTGGGAAATGGTGGTTGACCAAATAAGGTATGATTCGATAAGAAGAAGTAGGTGGACAATGTTAGAGACAATGTATGCTGTGGAACGAACTATGGTAGACTATGGAAATGAGTTGATGCTGAGAGGGGCCACCTTTATCCTAAAAAGGAAGGAAAATCCCCTACACCCCAACTTTCAAGTATAGAGGAGTATAGGACCTTTATATGTTTATGCCCATGATGATTTGATGAACCATAGAGAGTGGCTTGAGGCAGATGCAAGAAATCATGCAAGGAGTATATTTAGATATTTTGCCAACACTTGTGGAGATCCAAGCACCACATCCTAGCAACGTAGGCATGTAGATAGAGAATGCACCAATGAGGGAGGATCATAATGAGAATGAAAGTGAAGAGGAGGAGGAAATCCCGAATTGGGCAGATGAGGAAGAGAATGGGACACCCCAACCGACTAGGATTGAGGAGGATCCAAACAATAAACCAAACCCACCTAATTTGGACTTTGACCAATGTAAACCCCGAGATTTTCGTACAAATAGAAATAAATAGAAATATATAAATATAGAAAATGGATGGATATTATTGAACTGAACAAAGACTTTAGAATAAAACTATAAGTAGTAATGAGCCTATATATAGTTTTAAACCTTAAAACAAAGATTCCTATATAGTATTAAGTTCTACTAGTAAGATTTCTTAGTGGGTATTGAAAACTCAAGATATAAGAATAATTTAGTTAAGATTTTAAATACGATAAAAAGTAAATAACCAACTAACTTATAGTTAGAAAACAATAATTTATGGATGTATCATTAAGATTATAAATATATAATAAAAATAAATAGGTGTATAACACTTAATATAGACTCCAAATAAATATTTGGATCACACTATTGTTTTAGTTAGGTATTTTTAAGCTATCATAGCCTAAAACAAAAATTGACCTAATAAGTTAAGAAAACCTAGTCAGGTGAGATAAAACTCTAAAAATAATTTATCGCTAAACTTTAAACCTAAAGTTAAACATAAGAGCAATCTAGAAAATTTGTCAAACTCTATATAAATTTTTGGAGATAAATCTGTTGAATAATTTTCATATTTGTACCTATTTAACTTAATAAACTATCCTAAAACTAATTTAATCAATTAATTAAATAAAATTTCCCCTCATTTTGGGCAAATTGTAGCCGAATTCGATGCAAATGCATGGCTGGAATCACCTCAATTTTTTCCAGCCGAAAACAAGTTCACCAAACAACACTAAAAGTCAAATGAAAATATGGCGAAACCAATTAGAATGTTCCAAGTCCATAGTATAATTAATGCTTTTGAACTCCAGTAAATTAAGAAGGAATTTGGTGGGAGAAACTTCTTCTTTTGGCCAAAGGATGCAAAAGGATCAGCTGCCTTATTCTTGTCTATATAACTCACCTTGATTAACTACAAAACAAGACCATTAAAAACAACAAAACCAACTCAAATAACAAGTAAAACACACATAAGACATTTCAAAGCCAATCCATAGAAGAAGTTTCTAATAAACATCAACCAAGCTTAGGATAAGGAGCATAACAAGGTAAGATAAATTCGTATTTGAATTAGTTATATATCAAGCACTATCTTAAATAATGTTATTGCTCACTCTAGGTTCGAATATAACTTAGGAGGAGAGTTTTTCACCTTCTAGTCTGCTCAAACCAGGTAAAATCTTACCCTAACATCCTCTAAACATAGTATGTTACATGTTAAGGATAAAAACTAGGTTAAATGATAACTACATGAAATAAAATATGTTGATATATCACGAATGATATATGTAGAAGGTAGAGAAACACTTAGGAGAAGCTTTAGTCCAAGTATAATACACATTTGTTAAAGTAAAGTTAAATTTTAAATGAAAGAAAATCGGAGAAGATGATGAACAGTGTCAACAGTGCCCCTATGCCAGCAGTATATACGCTCAATGCTGGCGGCACACATGAGTAGGCCAGCGGTATTGAGATGGCTTACACTGGAACAGAAGCTACGTAAAATTTATTTTTACATAAAATGAACGAACGCCGGCCAACTTGAATTCTACTCAGGCAGTGTATAAGCCAGCGTACGAGGTAAAGCTGGCGGCATATAAGCTAGTGTACCCTGATACAAAATATCATGTAAAACCAAAGAACACCAGCATCTGGGTATCAACGCTGGTGGCGTTAGAGCCGACGTACACACATGTTTTTCCTACGTGAAGTCTGTTTTACACGAATAATATATATATATATATAATACTAAACATATTATATATATATATATAAACAAATTTTACTAAGTAAATAAATAAATACAAATACTTAGAATAATAATATGTTTAATATTTGATAACTTCTAAAACCGTAAACACTATAGGGAAATATTAAGTATTATAAGTAACTATAATTGTTAAATAATGGTTTTATATAGATAAATAGATAAGAATGGAAATTGAAACAAGTTAAATTTATGAATAATGTGACTTCTAGAAATGACAAAATAATTATATGAAGTAGATTATGAGAAACACGACAACACTAAACAATAGTAAACAAATATGAGTTACTATAATGGGTCAGTTAGAGAATAATATAAAAATAGTATTAATAACTATAAAAATATAAGCTTATTTAATATCAATTTTTTGAATACCAGATAAATGTATATAAATATCAATCAAGATCAAGACAAGCAAAATGAAAATAATTATTAAATAATAATTGTTATCATAAGACCATTAAAGGACTAAAATAAGTAATAGACATAAAGCCAAATATTAATATAGGACACTTAGACGCTCATAATAATTTTAGCTGTATAATTTATGCCTTATTGATGAATATTTTTATTGATGTAGGTGACTTTGATATTATAGAAGACCTTCCAGCTGATTAGTACAATTAGTCACTATGAGCAGGTGAGTAACTCAGTCATATTATACTGTTTGTGCTTGTAATTAGTTGAATATATAATGGAAGATAATAATATGATTGTTTTGATTGAAATGTGTTGTGATATGATTGTATGATTGTTAATAAACCATTACAAAAGTGATAATATAATGATATGATGGTGTGAAATAGTATGATGATTATTGTGTGTAATGTATGACCACCATGAAAATGAATAAGAATTATTGATTTATTAAATAACCTAGTCATGCATTATACATGCTGCATTATTACATATACAAATTGGTGACAACCTGTTACGTATTAATATTTAAGTTCTCTGTTTATGCTTGGTTTTTCTAAAGTGTTAGTTCTTCTAAGGTTTTTTTATTCCGTCGGCTCTATGGAAACTAAATGGCAACGAAGAACGTTGCCCGTAGTATCGATTTGAAATAATTAATACTTAAGGAGTTTCTAAGGATGGATACAGAAAATGGTCAGTTAAAACATCATTAAACTAAAAGAGATAACCCTAAGATGAGAAATCATTGGTTTTCTTGTAAACTTAGTCTCTCCTAGGCATGTAGGTCATAAAGCGAATGTTCTTCAACCCAAAAAAGAGGGCGTAAATCATTTTCCTATTTGGATTCTAGATCATCTAGACTTATATCTGAGCATATGTTTGAATGATTGCATTACATATGATTTGTTAATAAATTTGCTTATTGTGTAATATGTCTGGTTATTCACTGAGTCGTGGTTTCGCTCACACTCCAACAGTCCTTTCAGGTTTACGCTTCGACCTTGGCTAGTTACTTCGAAGAGTCTAGCTCCGGTAAGGTTTTAGAAGCTGGATGCCTATAGTTCAAATCAAGATGAGTTGTTTTCTATATTTAGAATAACATAGCCACTAATAGCTTATCAGTTATGTATTTGAGGACTTATGAGAATATTACTTGGTTTGTAATATTATAAGATACTTCTATGGCAGTTATTTACTAATTTATGTCTTACATGTATTTATACTTTCTTATCAAAGCAACCAAAAGATTCTGTTTATTGAAAATATGTCATTCTCAGAAGGTAAATTAGTAATAGTATTCAAGTGTATCTTGTTTGCTACTACTAGGGTACCCTCGAGGTGTGATAGTTTTAAGTTGGTATCAAAGCATGGTTGTTGGTATAAGAAAGATAAATACATGGAAGAAATACATTGGTAAATGTAGTGAGTTTAAATCCAATTAGCACCTTCTAGTATTAGTTGTGTAGTTATGGGTATTGTTGGATGTACGATTAGGAATAAAATATGTGTAATTATTAATAATTATGCAAATTTTGTTGTGTGCAGACTAATCCTACTACATGCTATATTAGATGGGAGATATTTAGTATATAGGAAGAAGAAACCCTGATAGCTTACAGACGCAGACTGCGATTCCTTGTAGAGGATTTGTATTTATGCCGAATTACCAAAACCTTATAGGAGATTCTGAGCACTTGGAAAAGAGGATTGCAGCCTTTATTTAAAGGATGGTTATTCCTGATGGAGAGGGCCTTCCCAAATAATAGATCAACTATTGAGACCCTCTATAGATTTTTTCACCGCCCGAAGGGTATCCTAAATGTGACAGTCCGCTGTACACAATATTAAAGCCTAGGAATGACCACCTTGGTCACGCGAAGGCTGCCATACTATGTACAAGGCGTCTAACACATGGAGGAGACACATCGGAGTGATACATTTTATATTGGTACAACTTGAGTAACAATGTAAAGGAACTACACTTCACTATACTTCAAATACAAATCATCGTACTTCAATTACAATTCATCAAAAGATTTCACTAAATAAACTATTACAAGGTAAAATATAAAACCTAGCTAATAACTTCAAGCATCCTTATTTCCTCCCAGGAATCCCGAAGTCATTCTTGGCTTTAACCATCGCGGTCCCCACTTAGCACTCTTGAGATAACCTGTTTATTTAAACATCTATTGGGTATAAGCCACACTAGCTTAGTGAGAATTCCCTTAATTCCGTACCATAACAAGCAAGTTATAATCATCCATATACTATGCATGAACAAACACATGAGCAAACAATTATGTATGGGTATTCGGAACCCACACACAGAACGGATTTATGCCCTCCGTATTTTGGGTTAGAGATGGTATTGAAGTCTACATGACCGCTGCTAGTCCCCAAGCCCTCAGCTCATAGCACTCGACTCGACTAGGCTCACTCATAGAATGCATCCCCGATACGCCTTTGTTCCCTATGAATTAGCTCTGGCACCGAATCTCATTATCCAAATGAGTCATCGGACCATACCGATCGACCTTCGTAGGAGTAGCACACTTCCAAATGCAATATGTTCGATGTGATGCATGACCAATTTAATTTTTACTAAGGTTAAAATATTCATACATTCTTTAGAGTGACCAACCAATATCATACACATAACATAAATAATATGAACAGTGCAGTTATCCAATCGAATCATTGTTTTGATGTGCTTTAGTATTCTTTGGCATACAGTCATGACAGTCTCATCATCTATCCCATCCCCATTCATATTGATTTTTATCTTGTTCCTATAATTCTAATGCAACTAGCTACAAGCACAAACAAGGTAACAAAATAAGAAGAAAACTCACTCGGTCATTAGATCACCGTTCTCTTAGTAAAAGTAATCCGGTGGTAGGGAATCGTCAATTTCGGGATCACCTAAAAAGGAAGAAATACTCTAATAAGTATTTCAACTCAAACTAATCCAAATGATCTTATACAAACTATCAAATTCATAATTCTCGTCCTAAGTGAGAATTCCAACTTAAAACGGCCATAACTTGGTTATTTTAACTTGGAATTTCGCAAATTATAGATCGATTTCTATCTACTTCGAAAGATATATCTAATTCTAATATTATATTTAAGTTTTGAAAACTTTGAAGCTTCGAAAAAGTTGGATCAGATCAAAATAGTAGCAATTTCAATTCTGAAAAATAGTTTTGTAAATGTTTGTAATGTTCCTATTATATAGATTAGCTATACATGCAATATGAATGATTTCCTGACATGAATAACATGAGATGAGTTTAATGTATGCATGATCTTGATGATTTGTGATAAAAGAAAATTTGATAACCTTTTTATTTTGCAAGACCACAATAACAACTATTTATGAAAAATCTAGTTTTCTAGCTTTGATATCACACTACTGTTTTGGAATTCACTCTTAGGAATTTCTAGTTATCTTAGTTAAAATTGAGTCTTCATAACATATACTACCTAAGGCCTTCATTTTTACATAAAATTTGCATTTTGCACTTTGCAAATATATTTTCAAATAGGATTTACTAAAAAATCCGAATTTTCAAAAATCCACTTTTTGAACGATTCCTTTGGGAAAAACTTGTTTAATGCATTAAAATTTAAGACTTTACTATACCTACTACTTAAAGACTTCATTTAATACATAAAACTTTTATTTTGAACTTGGACAATAGGTGTTTTCATGGGCTTTCATGGGCATCATCCAAAGTTACGATTTTTATAAGTTGACTACTAACTCAAAATTTTTCCATCTTGATTCAACTTCTTGTTTTACACATTAATCTCATCAAAACTCATTCCAACTTGTAAAAATCACTACTTAATTATACCTATTACCTATACCCTTCATTTTTCACATAAAACATGAGTTTTAGAGTTGATAAATGGGTTTTCAAAATTGGTCTTGGTTGAGATCCGAATTTACCAAATTTATTTTTGGATATATCTTTTGATAAAATCTATCTAAACTTATGAAAATCCATTCCTTACATATCATATCTTAAGAGCCTTCCATATCTTGAATAAATACTTCATTTTGAGTTGGAAATCATGTTTTTAAAATATGCCTTGGCCTAAATCCGAAAATAGAATTTTGTTTTGAAAATTAATCTTTGAAAATCATCTTTGAACCATATAAAATGAAGTTTTGATGATATATATACATTAAGCCTTCATTATCTCAAGTAAAAATTTCATTTTGACACTTGGAAAGTGGTTTTTAAGTAGGGGTCTTGCCTAAATACGAATTTCACCATTTTTGGTTGAGTTCAAAACCAAGATCTACACTTAATTCGAACATAAATATAAAAGAAACCCATGGTAGTAAACTATAAACTCATAGATCTAAACTTTACTCATCAAAATCATTCATTCATGTTATCTATTCCCTAAGCCCTTCATTTTAAATGAAAAATACACATTTTGAAGTTGAAAAATAACTTTTCTAAATATGGTTCCTTTTTCATCCGAATTTTCAAAAATGATTTTTGTTGAAAGTAAAATAGATCTTGAGCTTTCTAAAACTTTCCTACTATCATCATGCTACTACAAGTTGTTTATGATCATAAAACAAAAGCATAATGTATTTATGAACTCAAAACACTAGATCTAGTTTACCATACTAGTTATAAATGCATGAACACTAAGATAGTTATGTGAATGATGAATATATGCATAAATCATAACCAATAACAAAAATAACAACTCAAATAACAAGATCCAAGGCATAAACGAAAATCAAAGCTACAAAAATTTAGATCTACAAAATATAACTACTTTTAACAAGAATAATAATGGTACAAGATAATAATCATAGAGAAGAGGAGTGTTTCATTTTGGCATCATCATCCTTAGATTTTAAGCTTATGGAATGTCATTTGATGCATGAAACTCTCACTATACTTTACCTATATCACCTATGGAAGCTTTAAGAAGAAAGTTGACTTAAAAATCTTCAAGAATGAAGTGTGGAAGCAAAGTTTAGAAGTGGGGGCAACTTGTGTTTTTGCAAGAACAAGAACAAAATGAAGAAAGAAAGAGGGGAAAAAGAGAGAGAACAAGATAAAGAATGGTAAGGGGCAAAAGGTGTAAATGAAAGAGAGAGAGAAGAAGTGTATTAATTGTAAGAAAGAAGAAAAAAAAACATAAAACAAGGCATATTTGGGGAAGGGGCTGCACGTGAATGTAGGAGGGAGAGAGAGAGGAAATTTGTTTGAATTTTGACTTGAAATTGAAATGTGTAATTAATGTGTATGTGTTGCTTCTTTAAGAAGGAGTGTAATATATTTATTTTAGTCAAAATGGGAGTAAATTAAAGGACAAGGGCAGCAAAAAGAAGGGAAAAATCTACCATGAAGTGTGGGATAAAGTGCAGAAAGATTGAAGTGAAAAAGAAATGATATGTGAAAGTGTACTTGAAGTATGGGTTGGAAAAAGTACTTTTTATTAAGAAAAATACAAAATAAAATTAGGAAAAATATTTTTAAATGAGTGGCAGAATTTTCATAAATAAAATTAAATAATTATTTGAATTATTTTAGTATTTCAACAAATATGTTACCGGTATGATCAAAATACGCAAATATGGGCTATAAATGATATTTTTATAACCGAAAAATTATAAAAAATTATTTTATGAAAATAAAAATATTTTTCAAATATTTTCCAATTATTAAATTAATTTATTTTATTTTTAGTATCGGGTCTTAAATAGAAATTGATCCTGTAAAAACCTAAAACTAACTAAATTTTAGAAAAACAAAATTTTCTATAATATATAAAATATTTATCTAAAAATATAAGGGTTTATAAGAATAATAAAATCGTGTAATGAAATGGAAGTGAATAGTCCAAAAGACTGATTAATTACTGGTAGTAATAAAATACGATAAAAGGTTATAACTGTAACTTTTATAACCCGAAAAATTATATAACTGATATATTTGGAAATCTTATGAAATTATGAGTCTAACGTTAGTAATGGTATATTTTTTATATCTCGAGCTCTGGGACACGCTTTTGGAAGTCTGTGTCCGAACGGTTCAAAATAGGTCAAAAATTTACCAATCTGATATTTTTAAGCAAACTTATATTACTACGAGCTATTCTACACATTTAAACTACACCTTGGCTTCTAGGGTTAAGGGCGCTAGATTGCCGGACTTAAACTATTGTATTCCACTTAGGGTTTCCGGGTGATTTTCTGGTTTATATCTTTATCAATTTGGAAACTGATATTTTATGTTTATACAACATATTTGATTTAAGAAATTTATTTTAAATTTGATTTTTGTAAGTATTTAATATCTCTCGACGTTTTCGGAATTCTTTGAATTGAGTTTTATTTCTGAAGGTTAATCATTATTTACTTTTCAATAATTTGTTTTTGGGCTTTATATTACTCGATTTTATAAGTCGGAGTTAAATATGAAATTTGTCATATATAGTAGTCTAGGATTTGAAGTATGTTAAGTTCTTATTCTATTTTTAAGGATTCTTATTTTCCTCAAGATTAAGAAGTTTCTGGATTCATTCGTGATTTAGGACTAATCAAAGTTCGATTTAAATTTGGAGTGATTTTTTTTAGGGTTTATTTTCGAAATTTATCTTAGAATTATTTACTGAAATTTTCTGGGGCTTACAGATTTGAGAGACTGATAGTTCAGAAGGGAGGTGGTCTGGAGATTGACAACATAGCATTTATAGTCTCATCTAGATCTGTGAGACCAGATCCCCCTGACTTTAGAGTTTAGGTATCTATTGGTGATGTTCGGTATGATGACATCCAGGTGAGAGAGGATACGGCCTATGATGATGACTGGATGCTTGCACAGGTGATCAAGTGCAACTATTCTAGACGTGTATTGATGAGGAAGCCTCCCATTATACTTGAGATAGCGGGTGAGTTTTAGCGACCCTCTTGTATGCAACATGGTATAATACAGGAGTCGGTTCAGACGACAGTTCATAAGAGAAGGATAATAGCAGATCTATTAGATAAGAGAGAAGGAAAGAGTAGAAGGATTGAAGCAGAGAAGTATGTCTCTAATTATAACTATGCCAGATGGATCGGGAATACACATAGAGGGTGGATTGAGAAAGATGTACCACCTAGTTCCGAGGATGAGAAGAGGCTTGCTCCTAGAGGTATCTGGATGATGGATACAGATCTGACCCTATCACCACCAGGAAATAGGGACACGAGGATTGATATTAATGATAGTAGCTCCAATGAGGAGGATGATTACCCTCAGTTAGGCCCTCAGGAGAAGGGCAAGGGTCGCCTCTATCCTAGCCTTTGAGTCGGATCTACTGTTATGTGATGATGGTGTTTGTACTATCTATTAATGATAGCATGATATATGAGCTACTGATAGACTTTTGATGATGTATATGTATATGTAGAAGATGGTATGTAAGGTGATGTATGTGTACCTTTGTGATGCTACTACTAATAGAAGATAGGTATAGATTTAGTGCCATTTTTTTATATGTACATAATGCATTAACCATGAGAAGTTTATGCACATTTTGGTTATGTATATATATGTGTGATATATATATGAATGACTTTGATGTCTTTTAGTAAATGTGAACCATGATTTAATCTAAATAACATGTTTAATGTTAAGAGAATGCCAAGGGGGAGAGATAAAACTAGAAATACGAGGATATCTGAAAATCCACCAGCGAATGCCCCTACAGCATCCCAAAACCAATTGGAGAATGTTTTGCAAAGTCTTCAGCAACCAAATGTATTGATCTTGCAAGTTTTGCAAAATATGCAAGTAACAAATGTAGCACCACCTGCTGAGGCGCCAGCAATGCCTCCAACAACTCTAAGAGGGAATGAAAGGCATGCTACACCGGTTCAATTTCAGGAAAATGGACCAATGAACCCTGACAAATCTGCTGCTGAGGTACAAGGACCGCCCCCGATATGAATAGGAATTACCACCACCACCACCTTTACGACCGCAGAGGAACTTGTTGCTGAAATTCATTAAATGTAACAGGTACTTTGAAGGACTATCCAGAAAGCGAGAAGAAGCTGAGGACTGGCTAGCTCAGATCAAGCGATCGCTTGATGTTTTCTAGGTACCAGAAGCTCTGAGAGTACCGTATGGAACTTATTTTGCTAAGGTTAAGAGCAAGAATATGGTAGAATTCAAAATAATGAAGTTTGCGACAACCGATCACTTGGGAAGTGTTTAGGCGGGAATTTTTTAAGGAATATTTCCTGGGCAGTCTAAAAGCAAAGTATAGCACTGACCTAATGAATCTGACATAAGGAAGTAAGACAATTGATGAGTATTGGCATGAGTTCAATTGGTTATTATAGTTTGCTCCAGATGCTTATCGGGACAGTGATGAGCTAAAGAGACAGACTTTCATGGTTAGGTTAGAACCTCATTTCCAGAGGAGACTTGCTGAATTCAAAGTCGATAACTTCGCGGCTATGATTGAAAAAGCGTTAATCATTGAACGACCAAGGAAATATGAAATTGAAAGGCATAAGAAGAAGGGACCAACTTTTGGGAAGAGAACATATGATGGTTCTATGGCAAATCCTGTGCCTAAGAAGATTAAATTCTTCAACCCCTTAGTGTGAATAAAGGAGGAGTAGTTGGGAAGAATAATGTTACATGTTGGAAATGCAAGAGTTCTCATTATCTAAGGGAGTGCCCACAATTGCAACACCAATGTTACTCCTATGGAAAAAGTGGACACATGGAAAATAATTGTTCAAAAAGAAAGATTACAACCTGTTTTGTATGTAAAAAAGTTGGTCATATATCAACCGATTGTTCATAGAAAGTGAACATTGTAGCCGGATCTTCACATCCTAAAGGAATGGTTGGAGCCGCAGGCTTGAGAAATGGAAATGGAAATGCCAATACCAGCAAAGCTAGTATAACAGCTAGGGTCATTGCTATATATGGGAATCCGGTTGAGGATGTAGAGATGGAGGAGGGAGATGAAGGAAATATATGGGAAGAAGTCGACCCTAATGATTATGGTCTATTGTAGGTATGTAGTTACATATTTGTTTATTTAAAGTTATGATATTAGACCCAAACACGATTAGATGCACAGTAAAAGCCCTTATGAATTGAAAAAAACATTTAATTAATAAATGATAAATAGAATTGATTCAAGTGAAAGATAAGACTGCGTATGCTTTGTTTGATACGGGAGCGACGCATTCTTTCATAAATGATGGATTAGCAAGACGTATAGGATTACCAATTGAAACCATGAATAAAGAATTGGGAGTTACTACGCCAACAGGAGATTTGGTGATAACGCGAGAGATGATAAAGATTTTTCCATTAAAGATTGGAAATCAGAAATCGATTGCTAATTTGATCATGGTAGATATACAGAAATATGATATTATTCTGGGTATGACTTAGTTAACTGCTGTAAAAGAAAAAGTTGAGTGTCGTCTCAAAATGATATCTTTTGTCAATAACCAAGGAGAAAGAAAGAAGTATAAAGGTGAGATACTCAAAGAGGTCGAGAATAGGATAATAGCAATTGAAGTGGAAAATGAAGAAGACGTGGAGTTAAACGAGTGTATTTTTGGAGCAATCGAGGGTGAATCCAAAGCATTAGATATTCAAACTATTAGAACAGTGTGTGAATATCCGAATGTATTTCCAGATGAATTACCTGGATTACCCCCACACAGAGAAGTGGAATTTTCTATTGATTTAATACCTGGAACTGAACTAGTATCAAAAGCTCCGTATCGCATGGCACCTATGGAATTGAAAGAATTAAAGGTGCAATTACAAGAATTGTTGGATAAAGGATTTATCAAACCCATTGTTTCACCATGGGGAGCACCAGTATTGTTTGTTAAGAAGAAAAATGGTTCAATGAAACTTTGTATTGACTATAGAGAATTAAACAGAGTGACTACCAAGAATAAATATCCTTTACCCAGAATTAATGATCTCTTTGATCAATTGAGAGGAGCAAAGGTATTTTCTCGAATTGATTTAAAGTCAGAATATCATCAAATTCGAATTATGGCGGAGGATGTACCAAAGACTGCATTCCAAACTAGATATGATCATTATGAATTTTTTGTTATACCATTTGGACTAACTGATGCACCTGCAGTTTTCATGGACTTGATGAACCGTATTTTTAGACGTTTGTTGGATATCTGTGTGATTGTTTTCATAGATGATATACTAGTGTATTCATCTATTGAAGAGCAACATGATGAGCACCTAAGTAGTGTGTTGCAGATCCTAAGAGATAATAAGCTATCTGTCAAACTGTCTATATACGAATATTGGCTTAGAAGTATATCATTCCTTGGACATATTGTTTCCTGTGAAGGAATATCGGTTGATCCTGCGAAGGTTAAAGCTATTGTGGAATGAAAAAGACCTGAAACTGTTACAGAAGTTAGGAGTTTCTTGGGATTAGCAGGGTATTATCGAAAATTTGTACAGGATTTCTCAAAAATTGCACGACCACTTACACAATTAACAGGAAGAATGAGAAATTTGAATGGAATGATCATTGTGAACAAAGTTTCTAAGAATTGAAAAAGAGGTTAGTATCGGCACCAATATTGGTTTCGCCTAATGACAAAGATCTATATACTGTTGGCATCATTATCTGTATGGATAGAAATGTGAAATATATACGGATCATAAGAGTCTGAAGTATATATTTACACAGAAGGAATTGAACATGAGGCAAAGAAGATGATTGGAATTAATTAAAGATTATGATTTGACTATCAATTATCATCCTGGCAAAGTGAATGCTGTGGCCAATGCATTAAGTCGTAAGAATTATGGAGAAGTAGCCACAATGTTGACGGAGCAGAAAGAACTCATCAAAGAATTTGAGATATTAAACTTAGAGTTTTCAATGCAAGGTTTGGAAGCTGATTTAGGAAACTAGATCTTGGAACCTACTTTACTTCAACAAATTGAGGAAGCTCAGAAAGAGGATATTGAAATCCAAGAGATTAAAAGAGGAATATCCTAAGGAAAATATAAGGATTTTCATGTGGATGACGAAGAAGTGTTAAGAATGAGTAAAAGATTATGTGTGCCACATGATGAAAGCTTGAGGAAGGAATTAAAGCATGAAGCACATTATTCTGGATATTCTATGCATCCAAGAGAAACAAAGATGTACCAAGAGTTGAAAAGTGCATATTGGTGGAATGGAATGAAAAAGGATATTACATAATTTGTTGCTAAGTGTGATATGTGTCAAAGAGTAAAAGCTGAACACCAAAGACTCGGGGGATTGCTAAAACCATTGCCAATTCCAGAATGGAAATGGGATCAAATATCTATGGATTTTGTATGTTCATTACCTAAGAAAAATACAGGCCATGATGCTGTTTGGGCATTGTGGATAGACTCACTAAATCATCTCATTTCTTGCCAATCAACATGACATATCCATTGGAAAAGTTGGCGCGAATATATCTGAAGGAAATTGTGAGATTACATGGTGTACCTGCGAGTATAGTATCAGATCGAGATCCATGGTTTGTTTCCAGATTTTGGCAAGGATTGCAAAAAGCCTTAGGAACACAACTAAAGTTCAATACGGCTTATCATCCTCAAACTGATGGGCAAACCGAGAGAACTATTCAGACCTTGGAAGGCATGTTGAGATCTTGTATTTTGGAATTCAAAGGAAATTGGGATCAACACTTACCATTGGTAAAATTCACTTACAATAACAGTTATCATTCAAGTATTGGAATGCCACCATATGAGGCATTATATGGTAGGAAGTGTCGATCACCATTATTCTAGGATACTTTAGAGAAAGTAATGATTGGACCCGAATTGGTACAGGAGACAGTTAGCAAGGTCACTGCAATAAAACTAAAAATGAAAGAAGCTCAAGATAGACAAAAGAGCTGGGCATATTTGAAAAGAAGGGGATTAGGTGGTCTTAGTGTGTTTTGTCTTTGTTTCTTTTTTCTTGTTTTCTTTTTTTTATTTGGTTTAGTAAGAAGTTGTAATTTTGATAGGTATAGGTTAGTCAAGTGGCATGGACTCCATGTTTTGTAAGCTTAATGTAAGAGACTCGACCGAATGTAAGGCCTCGGTAAAATCTAATTAAATCTTATATGTATTTGTTTAGAGAAGGAATTTAAATTTTCTTAACAAATGAGATAAATAGAAATTAAGAATACAACTAAGTATGAAAGTGTGCGCACCATATCCTTAAAGGACCATAAACAATAACAAGATGCATGAACATCATTGCATCTATTGCATCATTATGACTAATTTATTTTTGCTTGATTTCATAATTTGAATTATGATTTGAACACTACTATTACGTCTTATAAATTAAAATTTCTTGGCATAGATTTCATGATATGAATTTTTGTTTTTATGATTCGTTGAAGTTTCTTTAGATTATTTAATTTCTGTAATTTCCAATTTAAGCCTTCGAGCCATAACCTAAAGAAAATCTTAAAACTTACATAGTAATGTATAAACAGATGACCCCGAAGAAATTGCAATCATGAAGAAGAAACTCCCCCAGTAGAAGCAAATAATGAAAATCAGCCTACTATACCCCAACAAAATCAACAAGGGATAGCACCCCAGAACCCGCAAATGGACATGATGAATGCGATTAGACAACTAACCCATCTTCTAAACACATTCATCTAAAACAAAAATCAAAATCAAAATTAAAACTAGAACCCAAACCAAAACCAAAACCAAAATCCAAAACCAAGGCCAAAGTGTGCAAAATTCCGCACCACCACCCATGGATCACCGTAAAGTAACTGCCGAAGCTCCGGCACCACCTGATGAGCATCCATACAATGCACCCTTACCACCATTGCCACCTTGTCAAAGACCTCATCAAAGCTCTTCACTAGATTTGATAAAGAGTAATCGGTTTTTTTATGAAGCCTTTAGCAAACCCGACAAATTTGAATACTGGTTAGCTCAGATCGAGAGATCTTTTGCAGCTTATGAGGTTCCACCTTACCTATAGTTGGACTATGGGACTTACATGCTTAGATACAATGCTAGAGTTTGGTGGGAATAAAAAAAGAAGGAGTTTAGTACCACCGATTGCATGGGAAGCCTTTCGTTAGGAATTTCTGGAAAATTATTTCCTTTCTAGCTTAAGGGTAAGATATAGTACAAATTTTCTACACATGAAGCAAAGGGATAAGATAGTTGAGTAATATGAAATTGAGTTCACTCATTTGCTACAATATACACTCGAATCTTTCAGAGACAGCGAATAGCTAAAAAGACAAGTATTCTTTGGAGTTCTAGATGAAGACCTAAGGATTAAGTTGGAAAAAATTGGATTGAAAATTTATCTGGAGTTAGTGGAAAAGGCTTGGATAATTGAAGGAGCAAGGAAAAGGAAGTATTAGATGCCGAAAAAGAAAGTCTTTGGGAAAAGGCCGTTTAATGCCTCGTGTTAAGGATTCAAGGGCAAGAGATACATGCCTTACTATGGGTTTCGAGAGAGTAAAAGTGGAAAACCCAATCTGGCAAAGGTTAGTGTTACTTGTTGGAAGTGTGAAGAGCCGTACTATCTTAGACAATGCCCACAGTTGAAAAACAAGTGTTTCTTTTGCGGCGAATTTGGTCACATGGCCCATACCTGCCCAAAAAAGATGGCCGTCACCTGCTTTACTTGTAAAGAAAAGGGACACCTTGCAACAGAATGCCCACAAAAGAGGAGTGTAGCAGCTTAACCTTATGGAACACTTGATAGTGTAAGCACAGCAAAAGGCAGAAGTAAGAGTGGAAGTCGTCTCGTGTTAGCCATGCACAGAATGAGACTCTACAACTTCGAAGGACAATGGATGGTAGAGGAAGAACATGACGATGAGATGGAATTGGCAGCATTCGACCAAGAAGGAGAGAATGATGTCGGTATAATCATAGATCAGCCAAAAAACCCTCTTTTAATTAAAGTTTTCCTTCTAATTACTCGTTTTTCTAAACTGTGAAACTCTTATAGAAAAGTTAAAACATTAAAGTGCAGGATAGATAAGTAGTAACGAAAGACGTAGGGGTAAGTAGTAATTAGCGTTTGTTGAACACAGGGCATATAATGGTGAATGGAAGTGAGGCCTATGTGTCGTTCGATACTGGAGCTACACACTCATTCATCACTGCTAGTCTGGCTAGACATCTCAGTTTACCAATAGTCACAACCACCTCTAGTTTACGAATCAAGACACCCACAGGAAGTGTCGGGTCGACTCGGGAGATGCTAATGGATTGTCCATTGGAAATTCAAGGACACCCCTCTAAAAATGATCTAATAGTGTTGGAAATGAGTAAGTACAAAGTCAAACTGGGTATGAGCTAGTTAACCATGGTTAGAGCTATTGTGGATTGTCGAAAGAAGATAATAAGCTTTAATGATCAATACAGGAAGGAAGTGGAGTTTGTTGGAGAGACCACAATCCCTAGAGGAAATGGGTTAAACTCCTTTGAGTTAATGATGGAGGATGAAGAAATAATGCCCATTAAGGATACCTCTAATAAGGAAGAATCACAAGAGGCAAGAAATATACCGGTTGTGGATGAGTATCCAGATGTATTTCCAGATGTGTTGCCTGGGTTACCCTCAAAGAGGGAAATTGATTTGGCTCTGAATACAGAACTAATATCAAAGGTACCTTATCGAATGGCACTGGTTAAGCTGAAGGAGTTGAAAATTCAGTTACAAGAACTGTTGGCTCAGAAGTTCATAAGGCCTAGTGTGTCGCCATGGGGTACACTTATACTATTTGTGAAGAAGAAGGATAATCTATGAGGTTGTGTATCGATTATTGTGAGCTCAATAAGGTTATAATTAAGAATTGATACCCTTTGCCTTGGATAGATAATCTGTTCGATTAGCTGCAAGGAGTGCGCGTGTTTTTGTGCATTGACTTACGCTCCGGATATCACCAATTAAGGATAAAACCCAAACATGTGCCAAAGACAGCATTTCACATACGATATGGGCACTATGAATTTTTTGTGATGCCTTTTGGTTTCACTAATGCACCAACTGCATTCATGGATCTCATGAATAAAGTTTATAAACCACTCTTGGGTAAATGTGTAATAGTCTTTATCGACGACATTCTGATTTACTCAAAGAGTGAGAAGCAACATGAAGAGCATCTCTAGATGGCGTTGCAAACTTTAAGAGAAAATAAGCTGTACACCAAGTTTTCTAAGTGTGACTTTTGGCTAGATCGGATATCCTTTGTAGGACATGTTGTGTCAGGAGAAGGCACATCAGTTGACCCCGAAAAGATTAAGGCTGTAGCAGATTGGAGACAGTCACAAATGGTAACCGAAGAAAGAATTTTTTTGGGATTGATTGGCTATTATCACTAGTTTGTAAAGGATTTTTTGAAGATAGCTAAGCCCTTGACTCAATTAACATAGAAAAATGAGAAGTTTGTTTGGACAAATAAACGGGAGCAAAGTTTTCAAGATCTGAAACAACGACTGGTATCGTCCCCAATCTTAGTTTTGCTAGACCCGAGAAATCTTATACTGTTCATAGTGACTCTTCAAGGAATGGCCTTGGATGTATACTAATGCAAGAAGGAAGTGTTATCGCTTATGCTTCTTGACAATTGAGACCACATGAGCAAAACTACCCTACGCATGATTTGTAGTTAGCTGCAGTTGTCTTTGCTTTGAAGCTTTGGAGGCACTATTTATATGGACAAAGGTGTGAAATATACACAGATCATAAAAGCCTTAAGTATCTGTTTACGCAGAAAGAACTAAATATGAGACAGAGAAGATGGTTGGAGTTGATCAAAGATTATGATCTGGGAAATAATTATTTTCTGAGAAAGGTAAATGCGGTTACAATGCTCTGAGCCGGAAAAATTATGGGGAAGTAGCGGCATTAATCACAAGTCAAAAGGAACTAATAAGAGAATTTGAGAAATTGAAGATTGAATTCACAGGACAAATTGTGGAACTGGAGATAGCCAATTTGGTGTTGGAAGAGATCGTGGTTGAGAGAATCAAAGAGGCTCAACGATATGATGAAGTAATGCAAAAGCTTAAGAAGGAGGTTCAAGAAGGAAAATACTCTGACTTTGTAATAGATGAGGAGGATGTGGTCGGAATGAAAGGACGACTATGTGTACCAGAGGATGAGGAGTTAAGGAAGGAAATTATGAGTGAAGGCCACAACTCTAGCTATACTATACACCTCGAAGGTGTCAAAATGGATTAAGACTTGAAAAGCCACTATTGGTGGAATGGTATGAAGAAGGATGTAACAAACTATGTAATGAAATGTACAATTTGCCAACAAGTAGATGTAGAACATCAAAGGCCAGGAGGATTGTTAAAGCCTTTGCTTATCCCTAAATGGAAATGGGATCAAATATCCATGGATTTCATGTGTCGCTTTCCAAAAACTCCAACAGTTTGTGATGCAACATGGGTAATTGTGGATCGATTGATGAAGTTAGCGCACATTTTACCGATCAATATGACATACTCTATGGACAAGTTAGCCAAGATCTGCATCCGACAATAGTGCGACTACATGGTATACTCGCGAGAATTATTTCAGATCGAGACCCAAGGTTTATGTCTAAGTTCTAGACAAGTCTACAAAGGAGTTTGGGTATAAAGCTACATTTTAGCATCGCATATTACCCTCAACCGATGGACAGTCTAAGCGGACAATTCAAACCCTAGAAGACATGTTGAGAGCATGTGTTTTGGAATTTAAGGAAAGTTGAAAAATCACATACCCTTGATTGAGTTTGCTTATAATAACAGCTACCACTTGACCATTCAAATGCCACTCTATGAAGCCTTGTATGGATGGCGTTGTAGGTCACCTCTGTTCTGGGATGACATAGAAAAGATTGCTATTGGACTAGACTTGGTACAAGAGGCAACCGATAAAGTGAGAGTCATACAACAAAAGATGAAGGAAGCACAAGACCAGCAAAAGAGTTTTGCAGATCTGAAGAGACGAGTTCTCGAGTTTCAAGTGAGTGATCATGTGTACTTAAAGGTGAATCCGATTAAGAGTGTACGAAGAGTACGTGCACAGGGGAAATAGAGACTGAGATACATTGGACCTTTGAGGTATTGGAAAGAGTTGGAGATCTGGCATATCATTTGGCTCTGCCTCCGAACCTATTGGGAGTGCATAATGTGTTTCATGTCTCGGTACTAAGGAAATATGTGCCAGACCCTGAAAGAAGCATGGAATTAGAACCCATCCATTAAAAAAAACCTCACATACGAGGAACATATGGTGCAAATCTTGGGTAAGAAAACACAAAGGTTGCGAAATAAGGAAATTCGGTACGTGAAAGTATTATGGAGAAACCATGCGTTTGAGGTGGCAACCTGGGAGGCCGAAGAGGAGATTCAAAGAAAGTACCCCGAGCTGTTTCAAGAAAGAGGTAAGTAAGTTTTAGTTTTGAGGAAAAAAACTTTGTTTAAGGTGGGTAGGTTGTAAACCCCCATTTTCTCAGCAAACCGGACTCGGTTTTGGAAATCAAAATCGGAAACCGAAACCTTAAAAGAATACCTTAGGACTAGTTTGGGACCTAGGAACCCTAAGTCCGATGATACCGTGAACAAAACCTCGGATCAATAAAAATGAGTTAGCTCTAGGATATAGTCCTAAATAATATACCAAAACATAAAAAGATTAGATTTCGGAGAAATTCATTCGTTTCGAACCCGATCTAGATTTGTTCTCAAAAACCAGTCCCTAGGACTCGAAAATAGAAAAATATTCCATAGGAATCTTTAGAATCGAAATTTAATAAGGAATTCAAAAATATAATTTTAAGAATTTTTCGGTTTATAAAAATTACAGTTATAGTCTCTTTTATCGTATTTTCATTACTACAGATAATTTAATTATCTAACTTACTTTTTGATTTCTAATCACACTATTCATCAAGTACAACCACCCATACCCTATTCTTACATCCTTACAACCTATTCTTACAACCTTACATCATATTCCTTATAATTTACTTTTCCAATACATTTTTATTACTTAAATTTCAAAAATTACATAAAATAATCACACATCTCTCTCTCTCTTCGCGCCCCCGCCCCCCCCCCCCCCCCCCACCTCTTTTCACCCTCCAATTTGTTTTATTTTTCTCTTTTATTTATTCATACAAAACCCTAATCCAATTTTCTAAATAAACTCTTTTATGCCTTTCACTTTTCACTTTCTTTCTTTCTTTCTTCACAAAAGCAAAATTTTGAAATTTTTTCTCTCCTCTCTCTTCCTCTCTATGCTGTGAGCTCTCCCCCCCTTAAACACACACATACATTTTTTTCTTCAAGTCTTCTTGTTCCAAATACTAAATTGGTAATAGACCTAGACCTTATCACAAATAAAATATGTAATGGCAAGATCATACATGTGTGGTTCCACCAAAATCCCCATGAGCTTTTATGCAAGGGATGTGGAAACACTTTAGTATGATATTCTTGCCATCACAATGTTGTAGATCTTTATATTTAAGTTGTTTTGTTATATTTTGCTATATTATTACTTTATATGGTTCATATTAATATTTTTGCGTATATATTCTACTACTAATCTCATCTTCATAATATCTATCTTGCATTTACATCCATAACATGATTGATATCATAGATCTATTTGTTTTGAGTACATAAATGCCATAGATATTTGTATTATGTACATAAAAGACTTTAGTATGATAGCATTAATGGGGATGTTGCCAAAAACTCAAGATCTATTTTTGTTTCCATAAAAAAAGATCTTTGAAATTCAGATGGAAAGAGACACTCATTTTGAAAACCTCTTTTCCAACTCCAAAGTGAAGATTTTATATTAAAAATGAAGATCTTATGGGATAGGTATCATAAAGAAATGATTTTGATGAGTTAAACATAGTTTTACTAAGAAATATTTTCAAAATAAGAAAAATGTTACAAAAGTTAAGTTAGAACTTGTTTCAACCCTAATAAGAACCTGAAATTCGTAACTAGGATGAGTTGCTAAGTAAACACCTATTTTCGAACCTCAAAACAAGAGTTTTATTAAGAAAATGAAGGCCTTAAGGAGTAGGTTTGATTAGGACTTAATTTTAGAAAGATCAAATGAGTTTTACCCAAGAAACAATATAAAAAACAAATCACAAAATTCAGATTTAGGAATGCCCACACTTAAACACCTACTTTCAAAATGCAAAATGAGGATTTTAATGGAAAAATGGAAGCCTTAAGGAATAGATGAAGTAAGGAATTAATTTTTACAAGAATAAATGGATTTTATCAAAGTATATCTCTAAAACAAAAGAAAGGTTTCAAAACATAAATCAAACTCTTATTTTATTTCCTATAATTTTTGTAAAATTAGTAATTAGGCAAGACCCCTATTTAAATATCTATTTTCCAACTCCTAAATGAAGAAATTTATTAAAATAATGAAGATATTAGGCATATAGGTCATCAAGAATTTATTTTAGTAAAAACATAGGTGATTTTGCAAGAAACAAAACTAGTTTTTCTAAATCAAGTATTCTTAAAATTTTTGCAAAGTAAAAGTTTTCAAAAAAGTTCTTTTTAACCAAATATCATCACGAACATACATATAGATAGCTCATAATATGTCATTCAAGATAATAACTTGTTGATATTGCATGTACATATAATATACTTGGTAAAAACAATGTAAATTTGACAAAACAATTTCGGAAATATGATTTTTAGCTATTGATCAGATTTGATCTAAGCTTTTCAAGACCTAAAAGTTTTCAAAACTTATGAATAACATCATAAATAGATAGATCTTTCGAAATAGATAAAATCGATTGCTTATTTGCGAAATTTCGAGTTAAAATGATCAAGTTATGCTCGTTTTAAGTTGGAATTTCCATTAACTATGAAAATTACGAACTTAAAAGTTTTTGTTTAATGAGTTGATATTAGTTATGGTTTGAAATACTCACTGGGGTATTTCTTTCATTTAGGTGACTTCGAATAAGAGGATTCCTTACCCCCAGATTACTACAAATAGAGACTAGTGTCCATGGCCGCATGAGCCATACTTCCTATTTAGGATTCCGTATTGTGCTTGTAAATTATAGTTGCACTGGAATGACAGGCAATGATAGAAATTAGAAATGCATGATGGGTAATGATGGGATAATGTTTGTAATCTTGATGTGATGAGAAAAATGTGCTAAGTATGTCGAAACTAGGTGATTAGTTGATGTATGTCCATATGCCATAATTATGAGTGTCTGCAAATTGATTGGTCACCTATGAAATTGAATTAATGATTACTCAGATTGACAAATAATACGGACATAATCACTTCACAATGAGGATGGTGCATTTAATCATGATTGGTTCTCCGTGATCCATAAACGATATGATTGAAATGGGTCACCCATGAGCCATAAAACGGAATAGTAATTCAATGTAGTGCCACGGGATTCGTTAATCTGCTAACCACGAATGGAGAGCGTAAATCCATTTAACATATGATTTCTGGTTGATCATATGTCTTTTTTTCCAATGTGGTTGTTGCATTTCATATGGATGATTAAATCAACTTTATTGTATGCATATAATTGTGGGATATATATATTGTGGAAGTATTTACTCACTAAGTTAGTGTAGCTTATACCCCCATAGCTTCCTGTTGTTGCAGTTCCTGTACCTATGGTTGCGTCCTAGGACTTGGCCAACTCAAGTAAAGTGAAAATAAGAGTTTTCCTTAGAAGTTTATGTTTAGCTTTTGTATAGACTTCTATAGGAAACCTTAAACGTTCGGGTTGTCGTAAAAAATTAATACCTGGATTGATTATTATTTTGCAGGGGAATGCCCCTTAGTTTTTGCAAATGATCTTGAAATATTTGTGGTTTATATTTTTATGCTTATTCTATTAAGTTAAACTATCTATATCTAATTGCACAAGTATTCTATTGTCGTAAGGAAACACCTTGCATATAATACAAGACTTTTGAATAACGGTGGTAGTAATTCCTAAGTCTCGTTTAGTATGTCGTAGACTGTTATGTTTAGGGTATCCTTTGGAGCGTGACAGTTTAAGTTGGTATCAAAGGAGCAAAAATATAAAGCATGACAATAGAATGTAAAAGCTTAAAGTATATAAGTAGCTAAATCTTAGGTTAGGAAAGGAGCTACAAGTCTAAACTAACTAGAAATCTTTTCTTGGTATAGGTTTCCTTAAGAGAAACAAGGGAAAGTGCAAGAACATTTCTAAAAGGAAATGAGGAGACATTTGTTGAGTATAGGCTAAGGTTGAGAACTTTATGTGAAGAATTCGCATTGGCAAGAAGACCTAGGACTCTAAAGGAAGTGTATGTAATATGGAAAAGAGGTCTTAGATATACTAGGTGGGAAATGGTGGTTGACCAAATAAAGTATGAGCCGATAGGAAGAAGGAGGTGGACAATGTTAGAGACAATGTATGCTGTAGAAAGAATTATGGTAGACTATGGAAATGAGTCGATGCTAAGAGAGGCCACCTTTATCCTAAAATGGGAGGAAAATTCCCCATACCCCGACTTTCGAGTATGAAGGAGTATAAGACCTTTATATGTTTATGCCCATGATGATTTGATGAACCATAGAGAGTAGCTAGAGGCAGATGCAAGAAATCACTTTCATTTGCAAGGAGTATATTTAGATATTTTGCCAACACCTGCGGAGATCCACACACCACATCCTAGCGATGTAGGCAGGTAGATAGAGAATGCACCAATGGAAGAGGATCGTAATGAGAATGAAAGTGAAGAGGAGGAGGAGGAGGAAGAGGACCCAGAGGACGACCCGAATTGTGCAGATGAGGAAGAGAATGGGGCACCCCAACCGACTAAGATTGAGGGGGATCCAATCAATGAACCAAACCTACCTAATTTGGACTTTAACCAAAATCTCCAAATCCCAAATAGCCACAGAGTAGAGGCCGAGAATGAATTGGACTCTATTATTTAGAAAGATATATATGAATAGCAATAATATTCAATAGGTAGTTCATTAATTCTGGCCCAAACTATTATGGATTCAATATTCGAGTTAGAGGGAGAGAAATTAGGTATCCAACTGAGGATCGTGAGGAAATACCCATTTACAAACCACAGACCTCCTCGGATAATGAATTGGACATCATCTTCCAAGGGAAAAGACATAAAGTAGAAACCTTTTCCTACACTCACCATTGAAAAATTTAGGCATTACCCCCAGTTAAATTTCAATTTCAAAAATAATGGTTGATAGCTAAGATTTGGTCCAATTATCTTAATGATCAAGGTTGGTTTCCATTTTTCACGAAAAAAAGGGATTTTTTTTTTCCTAAAATTGGTTTTTTGAATACTTGGATCTATTTCGGATATATCCTCCAGATCCAAATCAGGTTCCATCATTTGGTGGTCATCATCATTAGTATTATGTTCTTGATTATCAAAAAAGGCCAATTCACAAGCACTAGGGATAAGAGTAGCAACTTTATCTCGGTATGATGCCGTGGGAGATTTAAGATCTGATTTGTTCTTCAAGGATTCAAAAATGGTTTCATTAGAAAAAAAATCTTTAGGATCTTCACTAAGAATTCATTTTTTTTTTTTTCATTTAAAGAGATCACTCATGGAGTCTTTGATTGGGGAGGAAGAGAACACTTTAAGGTTTATGGTTTCATAACAATGAAATTATTATTCCTTTTCAATATTATTTTATTCCAATGAACTAAACAATGAAATGAAAGATATTTTTAAACAATTAGTCCTAGGATATCTTACCACTCATTTATTTCCTCTCACATGTAAGTACATATTATATATATGTATGTATGTATGTATCTTCCCTATAGGCTAGGTGCCACATGCAGTGATCCTACCTAAGCTCTTAGCGTGCACTCGATTTCTTCATTTTGCTCAATTATTAGTCTTGAAAAAACGTACCCATTCGATCTATCTTCTTTGTTTGGTCGCTCACATTAGTTTGTTTGGTCATCGTTTTGTTTCTTTCTCCACTAATCTCCGCAGTATAGTATGCCTACATATGCACATGCACGCATCGCTTTTACATATAGGTCAAAGATAAGCCTTTCGGTTTTATTTTTTTATTTTTTGTCATAAGTTTCTACAGATCTTTCGTCATATGGGTTCCTGACCCTTAAACTTTGCTTGTTTATCACTTGGGGTATTAAAATTACATAAAACACGAAGGAATGTATATTTGTTTTTCACGTGTACAATCACTATTAAAAATAACTTGGTTGTTGTTGTTATTATTACTATTATTATTAGTAAATACTACTAGTACTTCACTAATGCGTATAAAGATACTAAGAACCTAAAAATAGATTTTCTAGAAAATAAAAACCCAAAAAAATCAAACCAAAACCGATAGTTGATATTGCAATTATTCACTTTTAGTCGCTTGATTCCATTTTTCAAATTAAGTATCCTTTTTATTTTTCTGTTTTTGGATTTTAGTTAATATATTACACTCACTATGGGTACTTAAAATCAAGGAACTCGGATATATCATATGTTAAGAATAAAAATTATCAAAAAGGTTTTTTTTTTTTTTTTTTTCGATCTTCATATCCATTTTGCTGGGATTTAATAGATGCAAGTGAAAGTTTTCGGTTGTTTGTGAGATGAAAAGCATACTTTTAATGTAACGAGTAATTTTTAAGAGTCGCAGGACCACAATATTATTCTCTTACCAAATAAAATATGCAAATTTTTTAGCATAATTTTTAATTTTTTTTGTCCATATTCACAAACAGTTTATTTAACCATTTAATATTTAAATGAAAATTATAATTGTAATTTATCAATGGCTATTACAAATTTTAGTAATATTTCTTAAAGAATCCCTATTTAAAAATTATTCTGTAGTTATTCATCACTCAAACTTATGAACAACAATCCAATACTTCAATAGATTTTTTTTTAATATATCCTCGTTTTTATGAAAAATTAACAAATAAAAATTCTATTACAAATTTATTTCATTAATAAAAAATAGCAATTCCATTACAACAAATTTATTTATTTAGTAAAGTAAACGAACATTGTCTAATGATGATACAAAGGGAAACGTTTTTTGACCTAATAAATTCGATATGTTTTCTACTTGGAGTTATATCAAAGTACTCATCTTTTAGCTCTTTTCCTTAATGTATTGTTCAAATTTAGTAATATCTAGAGTACCATTGTACCAATATTGAACATCTTATTCATATCCTAATTAAGATTCTCAAAAGTAGAACTCTTTCCATATGAATACAGGACTCCAAACGGAAAATTTATAGCAAGTTTTATTTAGGGTTTTATCCAGAATGAGGAAATTTCGCAAAGAGTATTATGTTGGGATCTCTTTTCCGATTTGCGAGTGTGTTTTTATTAAGTCCTGATACCAAATAAATAAAATATAGCTATACTTATTCACACATATCAAAAGGCATGGGATAAAGATATGTTGCCTGTAATTTTAATTTTTAGTATTTATTTGTTTATGAATTTATTTGTCCTTATTTTAAATGATCTTTATATTTTAAAAATTTATTCTTTATGTGAAAACTTTGCTGAAAATTTTATAAAATTAACTTATTGATTTTCACAAAATATAACATATAAAATAGTCAAGCAAGCCAATTTTGAATTTACATTCGTAGAATGTTTGGTTTGCAAGTTATGGAATCACAAAATTTAAAAAATCAGAACACATAACAAAATGTTATGTTATGTGGAAATATATTATTTGCCTTTTCTGACTAAATGATATTTGTTTTTCAACTTAAGACCATTTTGTACGTACCTAGTTCAAATAGTTGGAAAATGTTTACTAAATTTTATTTTTGAATAAAATTACACCTACCAACTTCTAACCATAAAAAGTTTGCTAAAAGTTATGCATGATTAATTAAATAAATTTAAATATGATACTTGATAGATTAATCATTGAGCTAACACTAAACTGCATCAAAGAAAAAGTATGGACACCAAATCCAAACATTTAAAATTTATGCATGACTAGACATAAAAAGTTATTTTATTTTTTAACTACCATATTAATTAATGAAAGCAAAAAAAAAATATATTTAATAAATTAGTCACTCAACGAACACTAAAATACATCAAAATAAAAATGAAGATAATAGAACAAAACTAAATTGTAGGGAGCAAAATGTGAAAAAAGTATAAAAATCCTTCATTTGATAGTTAATAAAGACAATATATTGAAAAAAAGGGTACTAAATTACAATAAAAACTATAATCGCAAATACTATATTGTTAAATAGTTAAAAGCAATGACACTAATATTTAAAAAAAAAAATGAAGTATGTTATCAGTAGGAGAATCTTAGTCCATGTCTGTATTGTATTAACACAACTAGAGGAACCTTACCTGGGGTCAATCTTCGTAAATTTAAAATTGTTCAATTTTCAAAAGCGATGTAATCTAGTGGCAGCAAGCCTAGTTTCTCATGTCAGAATTCCTTATTCGATTCTTGTAATTTCTTCAATTCTGATGGAACACATCATGTAACTTGAGTTCAAGTTGTTCCTTAGCTGTCAAAAGAAAGACCCTTTCGCGAATTTAACTTTACAATAAAGGACTATAGTTGGGGGAAGAAAAGGGACTATAGAAAACCGCTAAGTTAAGTATTTAAAATTATTTGAATCTGTTTTCTAGAAATATATGTTTTCGATCCTCTAAAACTAAAATAGATTTAGGTAATTTTGATAAGATGGTTTTCTAAATTGCTTGACGTGCTCACTTGCTTTAGATGGTTACCTAATTTGTTGGATTACTTTTCCATGAAATTAATTAGTGACAATCCTTTAAAAATAGTAAAATTAAGAAGCTGAAAAGTTCTAGCAAAACCCCGGGAAGGTGGGAAAGCTTTTGGTAGATTGTATTAGAAGGTATTAATGTTTAGATAATTCATTTAAAGTTCTAGCCAAAACGGGAGAGGGAGGTGGGAAAGTATTTGGTAAACTACATTAAAGGTATCAATGTTTAGATATGTTCATTTAATGTATTAACGTTTTGAGTAGTTAAAAATGAGGTATCAATGTTTTATAAAGTTCATTTGGTATCATTAGTTTTTAATTAAATCTCTTTAATTTTTCATCAATAGTCAATTATTAATACTTATTTGACTCATTTTGTCATACATTTATGCATCTTTTTAACCGATTAATACATTAACTCAACTTATCAAGCATTAATAGGTTTTCATGCAATTTACCTAAAAGCTTTTTCATAAATAAACCCCTTTGCACATTACTTTTTTTTTTTTTTTTACACGACATTTGCAGTATATTAATAATTTAATTCAGATACAAATATACTCTTATTAAGTCTAATAACTTAACTTTTGGATTAGTCTCCTGATTAGATACTCCTTTATTTATACCTATAAAGAAATTGTAAACCCCTGTTATATATCAACAACAATTTTGTGGGAAAGCTGTCTTGTGCAAACCGAATGTAGTAATAATGTTGATAAGAGGAAATAGTTATTCAGTTGTAATCCGATTAAGTTAAATGAACATGATATTGATCTTTTCTAATTGATATATACTTTACATTGAGATATTTTTAGAATAAATACGTTTTTATGCAGTCAAAAACGTAACTGGCTAAACTTCCCGAACTCGGTAGAACGGAATAAATTCCTTGGCAATGGAGATGGAGATGGAGATGGAGATGGAGATGGATGGAGTCATTAATTCCGTGCTAATATCGGACTCTTTGACACAAGTTCCTGTGAGCTTGGGAAAACTTAACAATTGTGGGATCAACTTAGGTAAATACCTAATTGCCATTATATGGGAAAATCCCATCCTGCATCCGGTGTGTAGTAGGCCATGATTTCGGTCCACACATCTAAAATTAATAAGGTCTGTTATACTAACAGTAGATCCAAATCTCCATCACCTATATTTTAATATGATTGTAATTAACATTCCCTCTCTCTCACTAATTTTTAGCTTTATTCATTCAAATTTATGGCTCTTGCGGATTGCACATCATATATAATATATTAAAAACACGTAGATTTAGGGTTTGAATTTAGATTGAACAATACAAACACACAGACATATGATGTATTTACATTCTTTCTTTTCTTTTCTTTCCAATCCTCTAAATTGTATTTGTATATCTACCATTTTTATTGAATGGAAAATGAAAGTAACCGAAAGAAGTCAGGAATGATATAACATTGAAGATCAAATTGAAATTTAAAGGTATGGCTAGATTTGAATTAGAATTTTGAGGTTGTAGTGCCATGGATCCGATTACAGTGGCCATGTGCATATAACGTGCGTCTCGCACTACACGTGGCCTTAGGGAGCTTGACAGATGAAGGAGATAAATAGCATCAACCCCACTGTTCTAGAGGAGAGGTTATATGTTCTTCGTTAAGCTCTATTTAATCTCTTATGAGAGTATTTCGACAACACGACAACATTTCTGTCAAATTCTGGATCCTTCCAAATGAGGAGGATCCTTGGATATTTGTAGAGCTTGGCTCTTAATAACGTCCTTTAGATCGTATGGACCATTAGCAAACGAGATGAGTCCTCCTAATGATGGATTTCTCCATAGGCTCTCTAGCTTATGGAAGGCCTCTTTAAGTGCATGAGTGCTTTGAGAAAGTTTGAGAGTGAATGGTTGGTCTAATCTAGTGGTCTTAACTCCAAGTCCACTATATCAAATCTTCCTTAGTTATACGATGTTTCATGGACTTGATTCTTTGGGCCCTGTCACTCAACACAAAGAGTCAAGATCCAAATTTAGCCCCCTATAGAGGTTAAGCATAACTCAAAGTAGTGAAATATGGTATAATGCAATATTTTTATGTATATTTATATTGGTTATTTACATGTTTAGTTAATTAGACTTATGATATATTCCTATTTCTTGTTCTTTACAATTTGAGCTTTTCTTTCTCTCTCGATCATCACAGTACATCAGCTCTTTTCATGAAGGTTTATCTGCAACTTTAGCTCCACTTCATAAATGTGACACTGGATAAACTTGAACATGATCCGATTAAGCAAAATTAACATTTAGCTCACTCGAATTCAATTAGGATTGCAAGCTAGCTGAGTTAAACATTATAACCCTAAGCTTGACTTGATTAATTATTAGAGTAACTCAAGTTCTTTTTTTTCTTTTTTTTTTTTTTTTGCCATTATAATTTGGGGTTGGGAGGGGTGGTGGGTTGAGCTTGGTATTTCTCACCTATGAGTCCAGGGGAGATGTCACTAGCCTATAAAATCATTTGCAGAGTAACTCAAGTTCAAGCTTAACTATTTTCAAGTCAAACTCGAATAAATATCTATTAATACTAAAGTGTTTGATAACTATTTTGACTTATTTACATTCCTTAGATGAATGTTATGTAACATTTTTACTTTTTTTTTTTTTTTTTTTTTTTTGCTATTACAATGGGGAGAGGGGATTCGAAACTGGGACTTCTAACCTGAGAGACCAGAGGATGCTATTAGGCTACAATGTTATTGGCTATGTAACATTTTTACTTAACCTCTTAAGTCTTTTCTCTATTTAAACCTATATATTGGAGGAAATAAATTGCAACACTATTAGCCTAGCCATTTTCATCCTCCTATATAATTAAAACAAAGATTTATATCTATATACACACATACACAACAATACACTAGCTGATGATGCAATGCAACACATGTTCAAATAGTAAACATAACTATATGATGGAATTTATAGCTTTATCTATATTATTAAGTCAAGAAAACTTAATATAATATGAAAATATTTGAAATAAAAAATATTATAATCTTAACATAAATGAGAGTGAAGTCGAACAAATCCCAAATCCCTATTGACATAAATATGAAAGGATAATATATCCACACAGTAAGGTATAATAAGTTAACCAAACCATATTTTTGTTATGGATTTTTGTTGAGTTCAAAGTACTATGTGTATATGTTATCAACTTTTGCCAATTTATTACTTAAATTATTATTATTTTTAAATTTAGTATATGATCTTTCAATGTAATCATAATTAAGTTTTTTTTTTTTTTTTTTTTTTTTTGGCCAATGTGATAGTAATTAAGTTTTTCTACCGGTAAATGTTTTAGTGGATGTTTATTTTTACTAACATTGTGTGATAAGTATAAATTAATGCTTATTTGGATATATTATTTTGGGTTTAAATTGCTGGATTGGTGAATAACTTAATGAATTTGGCACATAATTGGTTAAAATATTGATTTGAAGTCTTCAAAGAGTTATTTAAACTTAAGACAAGGAGTATGCAAAATATCATGGAATTTTAGCAAAGATATATTAAAGAACTATATTGAGTACAAATGAAGCATGGTCATATTGGTTGGTTGCGTTGAAGTGAGAGAGCAAACACAACCTTAAGCATGACTGCTTTTGAAAATTGCGTGGATGTCGGAGAAGGAACATGACTAGAACACTAGCTTATGCTTAGGTTGTGTTGATATAGTGAAGATAAATTAGTTTAAAAAATTAGATGAAAAGAACATGACTTTTTTAACTATGACGATATTGGGGACGTGTTGAAATAGATTTGATGCAAATCTTTTAGAAGCTGGTGGAACATGACCTAAACACAACCATGCAACTCATGTTGAACTAAATTTTTAGTTAAAAATAAATAGAGCGAGCTCCAAGGAGATCCACCAATTAGCAAATATAGGAGTCTTCTAGAGAGAGACAGGCACAAGCACAAGTTGGAGAAACACACATAACTGAAATTCCAAGGCGGAAAGATCGAAGGGGTTTTAACATATGTTTTCTATGCTTTTATATACTTATGTGTTTTGTTTTATATATATTTAGTTTTCTTAATTCTAATTATGGCTTTTATTATTTTCACGAATTGATAGTTCTATAGTATTGATTCATGATTTCATTCTAGTTAAATGAGAAATTACTAAATTTAATAGATATACATACTTAGAAAGATTTGCATGTAATTCTAGAATTAAGATGACATAAATCTCCTATATTAAGTTAAACCTTAGAAAGAATTAAAAATCTAATAGTGAATTCACAGTTCTTAATGCAATCTTAGGTTTATGTTATTTTTAAGAATTTCAATTAATTAATCAAGGGTTAATCTTGAGAAAGATATTAATTTATAATAGGAATTTCACGGCTTAAAGAATTAATTATATTATTGAATCATTATTTGAGTATTTACATAATGAAATTTAGTGGTAATTCAAAATCTAGATAGTTTTGCAATTGAATTAAATTGATTAAATTTTGACTTATGGATTTGCAGAATTTGTGAATTGTTAACTATAAGTAGTTCAGTAGTTATAGATAGTAGTTATAATAATCTAAGTAGGATAATTCAAATTTGATAATTAAACGATTGAGGGAAAGTAATTACTATTACTTGAGATTTCTAAGGAAGAGTCATAATTATTATACTATTGATTTAATAAGTTTACTTACCTAAAGAATGATTTGTTAGAAAATGAACATCAAGTTTTTAGCACTAATGTTGATGACCAACAATAATAGGAAAGCTCAACACTTATTAATCTAGCCATTTTTCTCTTGATTTATTTTTCTTCTTCTTGATTATGCAAAAATGAACCTAACTTCGTTGTTTTCTTTTGTAGTACATGATATAGAGCAAATCTATGATACTTTTGAACTTTAAAACAATGATTGAACAAACATCACTTAGAAATTGGAGGAAGACCACTAAACAAATCTTTGAAGCATAACCTTTGAAAATTAAAAATGAGAAACCACAAGATGACATCAAGGATGATATAACAATGGCAATGGTAACAACAGTAATAATGGGATTTTGAAGACTATGTTGGACCATGTCAAGCCGACACTTACCAAAGTTAATTCTAACATCACCAAGCCATCCATGATGCATATAACTTTGAAACCAAGCCTCATGTTATCTAAATGGTTTAACAATGTGTGCAATTCGATAAGCTACAAGATGAGGATCCTAATGCATACATTCAAAGTTTTCTAGAGATATTTGATACATTGAAGATCAATTGATTAGGTTATGAAACTATAAGGACAATTGTTGTCTATCTCATTAAGGGAAGAGTGAAGTATTAACTGAATTCCTTAGCAAGAGGGTCCTTCACCATGCGGCAAGAGATGGTTGAGAGATTCTTAGACAAATACTTTCCCTTTTTCAAGACCACTAATCTTAGATTAGATATCTCTTTCTATGCTTAGATGGATATGGAAACTTTATCGATATATAGAGAGATACAAGCAACAACTAAGGGGGCACCCACATCATGGAGTTCCTACTTATATGCAAGTTCAAACGCTTTATAGTAGTATTAACTACTAGACAAGGTAGATGATTGATGTAGGAGTTGGATTCAATGATTCGATTTGTAGGTGGATTCAATGAAAAGTAAATCATTTTGCAATTATCATTGTTTACATATTACTGGTTTATATTTTTGTATAAAAGTGTTTTAAAATATCTATATAGGAATTTATAAAATTAAAAGAAAAAAGGAATGGAAAAGATCTCCGTGAAATCTACATACTCTTTATTATTGTTTTCAAAACCTTTAAAGTAAGTTTCTAATTTCATGTAATCAAATCAACTCTAATATAATAACGATAGATTAGCAACTTTTTCATTCGACTCCAAATAAGGACAAGCTTTTAGTACTTTGCTCATTCCATGTGCATTATTTTTCCATAATCTTGATGTCTTTTATATTTATTTTCAAAACCTTCATAATACATTTTCCATATCTACTCCATTATCAATTCTATCATATATTATCATCTATTATGTATATATTATATAGGGTAAATTATATTAAAAGGTATCAACGTTTGAGAGTAAGTTCATTTAAGATATCAAGTTTTAAGTGATTAAAAAGAGGTACCAATGTTTTGCAAAGTGAGTCGAATAAGGTATTAATAATAGACCATAAAAATTTAAGAAACTTCATTCAAACTAATTAAAATATTGATACCTTAAATTAATTTTACAAAACAATGGGGAAATTCTATGGTCCCTTCATTTCAACTATTTCATGGCTTAGATAATATACAATCATGATTGAACTACAAAAATAGTTAATATTTTAATTACTATATTTATTTTAACGATTAGAAGTTGACTGGATAGTTCCGTCGATGGGACTGTAGAAGCTCCTAAAACATTGATACCTTGTTTGATTCACTTTACAAAACATTAATTCCTCTTTTTAACCACTTGAAACATTAATATCTTAAATGAACTTAATCCAAATGTTGATGTATTCCAGTGTAATTTACCCATATTATATTTGTGTGTGTGTATATATATATAAACCAAAGTCTATTTGATTGCATATTTTTAAAATATATTTTAGTTAGTGATATTTCTTAAAATTAGGAGTGAGTGGATCCAATCTGGGTGGTATCTTGTACTCTATTTTGTAAGGTACATGGTATGAAGTTTTATTCCCATAACCTACCCAATGAAATCTTGTGCCTACCTTATAGCCTATAAAACTCATAAGGTACTATAGAACCTATTAAATTTTTCTTTATTTTTTAATATTTTTTCTTTAGCCAAAACTAGATAAAGTTTAAGGAGATGAAAAAACCACATGACATTTATTTCTTTTCTAAATTTCAAGTTTATTATAATATACATGGTATTTATAGTGTGTAAAGCTACCTTATTTTTATGAAGGGTAAATGACGTGAATCACGCTTGGACTATGGTAAAATATGCAATTAAATTCATAAACTTTTGCAAAAAAAAAAAAAAAAAAAAATTCAAAGATAGATCTTTTGTTGTGTTCCCTTCACGCCCCCTACCTAAAATGTCATTTTGATAATTGAAAAAAAAAAATAGAATTAATATATCTTATTGATGAATTGAATCAATATTTCATATTCTTCGCTGCTCTTCTTTTTTTTTAATTGTACATGCTAATTCATATCTTATTCAATATTAAATATAATTGATTAATGTTTTTAGACTTTTGCATCCTTTGGACTGATAATTATATTCACGAAATATAGGAATCCAATTTCTTTCTATACTTTCTTTAGTTTTGATAAATTAGACTAAAGACTATGATATACTATTGTCGTGATTTACTCACATATTATTATGAAATAATCGCCAATTTCATTTATTTTCTTTTGTAAAGGAGTTAATTGGCTAAATATGAAGACTTATCTGTATCATATCTATAACAGATCTATATCTATAACTTATTTGTATTATATATTTATCACATCTGCTTGGATTGTTTCTAAGTAAAAATATCAGTTTTTCGACGATATCTTTTTCTTAACAAACATATGTTTAAAAAATGACAAAAACATGATGTCAAAATAACCAGAATATGATGAAACAAATAGACGATAGAACATTTTTTGCATATCCCTTTTTTTTTTTACGTAATTTCTATATAAGTTCAATTAGATATGTATTTGATCGTTGAGAGAAGAATAATATTTAATTTTACCATGCTTTTCTAACCATATTGTTAGCTAATAAATATGATGGAAAAATGTTATGGGTAAATTAAAATTTAGCAATTTGATATTACTATTTGATTTATGGAGAGAGTGGAAGTCATCTTTTCTGAATGATGAAAATTAAATGAACATTTTCATATTATATATATATATATATTTCATTATTACAAGCTAAGTTATATTTTATTAAATATTAAATACATTTAATTAATATTTTTGAAATTAGCACTACCAAATTGTGATTTCTTTCACCAAATATGAAAATCTAATTACACCACCTCCAATATTATTATAAGATTAGTCATTAGAGTAACACATTTATAAATTACTTGCAATAGTGTACTCATATGTTATTATGAAATAATAGTGATTTGTACCAACTCCGTTTGTAGAGAATTAGTTCTTAAATATTGATTTATAATGGTAATAACGAATATGAACGATGTTATTAATGGATAATAGGCACAAAAGATAACTCGAGCTACACTCTCTCTCCCTTGATATGGCTCACAAGAAAGATGGAGTTGTTGTTTGCCACAATCGTTAGGGATTGATAAGAACTCAAGGATTTGCTCTCAAAATTGAAAGACAAATACAAGGAAAGTGTTTTTATAAAAAATTCTTTGTTAGGGTTTACAACATAAGATTGGGTATTTATATAATCACTTATTAATGGAAACTTGTAAATGATACAATTTAAATAAAAGGAAAAATCGTGCAAGTATAGGATGAAGATAATGCCTGTGATGCAGGGCATAATCTATTCTGAGCAATTCTCTAATGTTGATAATAGGCACCGCCATGGGTATATAATAAGCCCTGATCTACTCTGAACAAACATCCGGTATTAATATGGGCTTCATTACGAGCGTTATTCAAGATAACACCGAAGGTCATGGGCGTGATGTAGCCCGTAATCTTTGCTATTTCCTCCTCCACTGATAACAGCTTAGGCCATGGCATGACAGACCTATCTCTTTCAATTCTTTGTGTTCCCTTTCTTACTTCTTACAAATGAATCCATGTTCCTTTATGCAATACATTCAATAGCCATTTAAAAAGTTGTATTCATCTTTAGAGGATTGATTTGATAGAATTCTCAAAGCTAAATTTTGTAATCCCTTAGCTTAGGCTCTTATAATAGAACCTGTTGGAAGTTGATTCTTATCATTTCCTTCTGGTTGTTGAAAATTTGACCTCAAATCTTGTGGATTGACTTCTTCATCATTTGGCACATATGCTGTGAGATCTGCAACATTAAAAGTAGCATAAACTCCATAATCACCTAGTAGTTCAAGTTTCTAAGCATTGTCATTGATGCGTTCCACGACTCTGAATGGACCATTTGTTCATGGAGACAATTTTTGAATGTTCTTGATGGGAAATTTCTCCTTTTTAAGGTGAATCCATTCTAAATCTCCTGGTTGAAAGATCTTGGCTTTTCTGCCCTAATCACCTTGCTCTTTCTACTTGGCTACCTGTTTTTGTAAATGATCTGTCACCTACTGCAACTACTTCTAGATCGCCCAAGATTATTTAACTTCACTCAGACTTTCATCTTTAGAATCTGGTATAGATACCATATGAAGTGGAATGACAGGATTGTATCCATACATAACCTCAAATGGTGTCTTGCCAATAGAAATATGGATAGTCCTATTATAGGCAAACTCCACAATAAGAAGGCACAATTGCCAATCTCTTAGGTTCTTACCAACAATAGCTCGAAGCAGGCACCAAGTGTATACCCTTGAAATTTTGTAAAGTTTAAGCTTAATCTTAGAATTAAAGGTCAACCGAAAACCCTAAAAGTCAACAAAAGACTAGATCAAGCCCTTGGGTTTAGATCCAACAATCTCCTGTTCTTAAACCCTAAATAACAAAATCGAATTAATCGAGGATAATAGTTCACAATAATATAAGAAAGTTTAAAAATATCATATTCGCTAATTTTTAGTGTATTTCGGATTTGAACGGGATCAACTCTTGAAAAGCGTGTCTCGAGGCTCGGAATAGTAAAAATATTCCAATAACACCGTTAAGTCCGAAATAATAAAAGGATTTCAAAAATATTAATTTCGTAATTTTTCGGTAGCTAAAATAACAGATCTCGCATTTATATATGTATTTTCTTTATTACCGATATATTATTAGTCTTGTTTATTATTCATCATCCTATCATACTATTCATCTATCTCTACTTTATCTTACAACCTATCCTTACTACCAATATACATATTTTTCTACTTTTTGCATTTTCAATATAACTTCACATCTACCATACTTCACATCTTAATTATTTTTTATTACAAAACAATAATAAAATCAATTCTTCCCCCCTCTCTTCTCATGGTCGGTGCCTCCCCTCTCTCTTTCAACTCAATTATTTTTCTTTTTTAATTTATTTTATTACATCTAATTTCCCTCCACAAGACTCTATAAATACCCTATCTCTCTCCATTTCTTTCACACACTCAATTTTCATAACAAAACTCTCCCAAAATTTCACCACAACCTCTCTCTCCACAAATCCTCTCCAAAACTCTCTCCCATTCATTATTTCCCAAAATTCTTCACTACATATAAACCATCTACCATTTCTTACTACTCACATAATACCACATTTATTTACCATCTTTATTTAACAAAAAAAAAAAAAAAAAACACTCTTAGGTAAAAACCTTCTACCATTATTTATTTACCCATGTCATGTAACTTAGCATGACCATGGTGTTGTTTCTTGAAACTCACATGAGTTGTAGAAGTAACAACATGTTCATGTTTTGTTCTTGCACATGCCAAGAATTCCGATTTTATTTTCTTGTTATTATGATGATATCATGTTGTTATTATTGTTATTATGCTCCTAATCTAAGTCTATATGTATAACTAAGTATATGTATATCTATATATCTTTAGAGCCTAAATGCTCACTAATATCTTCTAACTTGCTTTTATTATTATTGCTTTTTCTTTTCTTTTTCTTTTGGGACTAATCTATTCTTAGTCCCGAGTTGCTCCTAATACTTGATCGGGTTACCTTGATGAAGTTAAGGTTCCTAATACTTGATTCTTAATATTATCCTCTTATTGATTCTTTTATATATATATATATATATATATATCTTATCTTATTATGATATATTATCACGCCTCAAATGGTACCCAAAATGTAACAGTTCGCCGCATGCTAAACGAGACTTAAGAATCACTACCACAGTCATTCAAAAGTCTTGTATTAGATGCAAGGCTTTCCCTTACGACAATAGCATACATATGCAGTTGGAGATAGATAGTTCAACTTGATAGAATAAGCATAAAAACATAAACCACTGATATCTCAGGATTATTTACAGAATTCTAAGGAGCATTTCCCCCGGAAAATAATAAGTCTAGATATTAGTTTTTAATAACAATCCGAGCGTTTAGGTTTCCTACGAAAGACTATACAAAGCTAATCATAAACTTCTAAAGGAAACTCCTAACTTCGCATTACCTGATTTGGCCAAGTCTAGAGACGCAACCATATGTATGGAAATTGCATCAAAAAGAAGCTATGGGGTATAAGCTACGCTAGCTTAGTGAGCTTCACTTCCAAAATTAAGTGATCAACCCAACAATGAGGCAAGCAAGTTATATTAGACAATCATATGAAATGCACAAGCACATGAGCATACAATACACAAGACTTTTCGAGAGTCTTATGTTGAATGGATTTACGCCTTCCATTCGGGATTAGGTGTTTCAGGCCCATACGACCATAAATTTTAATTTTTCCCTCATTCATTTAGTGGTAGTTTCAGGTGCCTACCCACTCATTAAATTATGTAGTTTATTTAAGTACCTACTCTACTTCCATTTTAATTCAGGCGACATCGCGCCATTATCCGAGTTTTCAAGTCCATCCATTGCCTAGCTATTATGCCTTTTTCTCACAAAGGTATAATAACAAAGTAATGTGACTCACATATTATGCATGGACAATTTATTTATTTGGTCATGGCATATTATTTAAGTGAATTTATAGGCGATCATAGAGATTTCAGACATTTCAATCCTATAATAAGTCATACATATATTTATAGCAATTCCCATTTCAATATTCTTATCATCGATTCAACTAAGCAGAATTCACATGAACATCCCAATTTTATCTTGTTCTAGTTATAATGCCACTAACATTACAAGCACAATCATAAGCATGTAATTTAAAGAAAGTAAACTCACTCAGCCATGGACACTGGTCTCTAGTAGTAGCAATCTAGAGACAATAATTCTTTCGATTCGAGGATACCTAAATGAAAGAAATACCCAAATGAGTATTTTAAACCATAAGTAATTCCAACTTATTAAATAAAAACTCTTAACTTTGTAATTTTCGTGGTAAATGGAAATCCCAATTTAAAACGGCCATAAATTGGTTATTTTAACTCGGAATTTGGCAAATAAGCTATCGATTTCTATCTACGTCAAAAGATCTATCTATTTATTATATTATTCATGAGTTTTGAAAACTTTTAGGTCTTGAAAATCTTGGATCAGATCTGATCATTAGCTAAAAATTGCATTTCCGAAATTGTTTTATGAAATTTGCATTGTTTCTACCAAGTATATTATATGTACATGCATTATCTACAAGTTATTACCATGAATGACATGATATGAGCTATCTATATGTATTTTCTCAATGATTTTTGGTTAAAAAGAATTTTTGTAAAACTTTTAATTTGCAAAATCTTCAAGAACACTTGGTTGAGAAAAACTAGCTTTGTCTCTTTGAAAATCATCCATATTTTTACTAAGATAAAGCTTTGATGACCTATATGCCTAATACCTTCGTTATCTTAATAAAATTCTTCATTTAGGGGTTGGAAAATAGATGTTTAAATAAGGGTATTGCCTAGTTACGGATTTTACAAAATTTTAAGGAATGAGAATATTGTTTGATCCATGTTTTGAAATCTTTCCTTTGTTTTAGGATTATACTTTGATAAAATCTATTTACTCTTATCAAAATCAAGTCTTTATTACATCTATTTCCTAAGACTTTTATTTTTTTATTAAAATCCTCATTTTGGTATTTGGAAATAGGTGTTTAAATGAGGGTTATTTCTAGATCCGAATTTTGAAACTTGTGTTTGAGATTATTTCTTGTATAAAACTCATTTAATCTTTCTAAAATTAAGTCCTAACCAAATCTACTCCCTAAGGCTTCCATTTCTTTAATAAAACTCTTATTGCAGGGTTGGAAAATAGGTGTTTACTTAGCATTACACCCTAGTTACGAATTTCAAGTTTTTATTGGGGTTGAGACATAACTCTAACTTAACTTTTGTAACATTTTTCTTGTTTTGAAAAATTCTCTTAGTAAAACTAAGCTCAACTCATAAAAATCATTCCTTTATGATATCTATCCCCTAAACCCTTCATTTTAAACGTAAAATCTTCATTTTGGGGGGAAAATAAGTTTTCTAAATGGTGTTCCTCAAGATCCGAATTTCAAAAATCATTCTTTTATTGAAACTAAAATAGATCTTGGACTTTCTAACATTTTCTCACTATTATAAGCTACTACAAGTATTTTATGTACATAAAACAAAGTTTTAATGGCCTTTATGTACTCAAAACTCATAGATCTATTATGGCATGCAAGTCATGGATGCAACTGAAATATGAGCATTATGTAGATGAGAATAATAAAAGAATATATGCACAATATATCCATAAGAGCAATATATACAATAATATAGCAAAATAATAGTAAAATAACTTAAATACAAGATCCACAACATTGTGATAGCAAGAATATCATGCTTATTGTGTTCCACATCCCTAGCAAAAAGCTCATGGGTTTTTAGTGGAACCACACAGTATGATCTAGCCATTACATATTGTGGTAGGATCATATCTATTACTTATTTAGTGTATGGAGTAAAGAAAAATTTAAAGAAAAATTGTGTATGTGTGTGTGAGGGAGAGGGAGGCTCACGATAAAGAAGGAGGGAAGAGAGGGAGAGAAATTTTTTTCTTTCCAAAAGTTTGATTTGTGAGAAATGAGAGAAAGTGAAAGGTAAAGAGAGATACAATAGAAAAATAATTAAGGTTTTTATGTGATTATTTAATAGAAAAAAAAAATGAAACTAATTGGAGGCAGTACAAGAGGGGGAGAGCACCGGATTTTGAGAGAGGAGAGAGAGGGAGTGTGTTAATTTATTTTGTGTAATAAAATTCAAATTTAATAAGTAAATTAAGTAGTTGTATTAGAAAAGAAAATGTAAGGAAAATTATGTAAGATTATAAGAATAGGTTGTAAGGATGTAAGAATAGGGTATGGATGGTTATACTTGGTGAATAGTATGATAGAAATCAAAAAGTAGATTAGACAATTAAATTACCGATAGTAATAAAAATACAATAAAAGGCTATAATTGTAATTTTTATAAATCAAAAAAATTTTATAATTATATTTTTGAATTCCTTATTAAATTTTGGTTCTAAAGAGTTCTCTATAATATTTTTCTATTTTCGAGTCTCGAAGATCGGTTTTCAAGAAAAAAACCTGATTGGGTCCAAAATGAATGAATTTCTTTAAAATATGATCTTTTTATGTTTTGATAAATTATCTAGAGCTATATTCTAGAGTGAACTCATTTCTATTGTTTTGGGGTTTCGTTCTTGGTATTGTCGGACTTAGAGTTTCCAGGTTCAATTAGTCCTAGAGTAGTCTTTTAGGGTTTCAGTTTCTGGTTTCACTCTCCGAAACCGAATTCAAGTTGCTAATAGAACGAGGGCTTACAACCTACCCCCCTTAAACAAGTTTTATCGCTAAAACTGAAACTTATGTACCCTTTTTTGAAACGACTAGGAGTACTTTCTCTTAATTTCCTCTTTAGCCTCCCAGGTTGCCTCCTCAAATGCGTGGTTCCTCTATAACACTTTCACTTACCGGATTCTTTATTACACAACCTTTTTGTTTTCTCATCTAAGATTTGCACTAGATGTCCCTCGTAGGTGAGGTTTTCCTTTAACTAGAGGGTCCCAATTCCATGATTCTTTCTGGGTTTGGCACATATCTCCTTAGTATCGAGGCGTAGAACACATGATGCATTCCACGATAGATTCAGGGGCAGGGTCAATTGATATGCCAGATCCCCAACTCTTTCCAGTATCTCGAAAGATCCAAAGTATCTCGGGCTCAACTTCCCTTGTGTACGTACTCTTTGTATATTCTTAATGGAATTCACCTTCAAGTTTGAATGATTACCTAGTTGAAATTGGAGAACTCGTCTCTTCAAATCTGCCTAACTCTTTTTCTATCTTGAGTTTCTTTCTTCTTTGCTATATAGTCCTCACTTTATTAGTCATCGTTTGTACCAAGTCTGGCCCAATAGCAAGCTTCTCTATGTCATCCCAAAATAGAGTTGACTTATGACGCAGTCCATACAACGCTTCATAGAATAGCATCTGAATGGTTGAGTGATAACTGTTATTATAAGTAAACTCAATTGGTGGTACGTAATTATTCTAGCTTTCCTTGGATTCCCAAAACACATGCTTTCAACATGTCTTCTAGGATTTGGATTGTCTGCTCAGACTGTCCATCGATCTGAGGATGATAAGCGGTGCTAAAATGTTGCTTTGTACCCAAATTCTTTTGTAGACTCATCAAGAACTTAAATACAAACCTTAGGTCTTGATCTAATATAATTCTCGCAGGTACACCATGTAGCCGCACTATTTCTCGAATGTAGAACTTGGCTAGCTTGTCCATAGGGTATGTGATGTTGATTGGCAAAAAGTGTGTTGACTTAGTTAATTGATCCACAATCATCCACACAGCATCACAACCTTTTGAAGTCTTTGGGTAACCACACACGAAATTCATGGATATCTAATCTTATTTCCATTCAGAGATAGGCAAAGGCCTTAGCATTCCTCCTGACCTTAGGTACTCTACCTTCACTTGTTGGCAAACCGTACATTCCATGACACACTCGGCTATATCCCCCTTTATACCACCCTACCAGTAGTGGCTTTTCACTTCTTCATACATTTTGGTACCTTTGATGTGTATAATATAGTCAAAATTGTGGGCTTCACCCATCATCCTCCAGTGCACATATTCGTCCCTTCATTCTAAACACGTCATCCTCATCTATTGTGAAGTCAGAGTATTTTCCTTCTTGAACTTCTTTCGTAAGTTTCTGCATCACTTCGTCATATTTTTTAGCCTCCTTGATCCTCTCAACCAAGGTCGGTTCCAACACCAAATTAGCTATCTCCAATTCTACACCTTATCCAATAAACTCAATCTTCAATTTCCCGAATTCTCTTATCAGTTCCTTTTGAGTTGTGATTAAGGTAGCTATTTTCCCATAATTCTTCCAGCTCAAAGCATCCACAACCGCTTTTACCTTTCCCGGACAATAGTTAATTCCCAAATCATAGCCTTTGATCGACTCCAACCATCTTGTTTGCCTCATATTTAGTTTGTCCTGTGTAAACAGATACCTAAAGCTTTTATGATCTGTATATATATATATATATATCTTGTATCTTTGTCCATATAGGTAGTGCCTCCAAAGTTTCAAGGCAAAACAACTGCGGCTAACTCTAAATTATGCGTGGGGTAGTTCTGTATAGGTAGTCTCACTTATCGGAAACCATAAGCAATGATTTTTCCTTCCTGCATTTGTACACATCCAACGTCATTCCTTGAAGCGTCACTAAGCATTGTATAAGATTTCTTCGGGTCTGGCAAAACCAAGATCGGTGCCGATACTTACGTTGTTTTAATTCTTGGAAACTTTACTCCTACTTCTGTCATATAAATTTCTCATTCTTCTGCATTAATTGAGTCAAGGGCTTAGCTATATTCGAAAAATCCCTTACAAACTTGCAACAATAGTAAGGTAATCTAAAAGATTCTTACTCTGGTTACTATTTGCGGTTGTTTCCAATCCACAATAGCCTTGATCTTCTTAGGTCGACTGAGATACCTTTTCTTGACACAACATGTCCTAGAAAGATATCCAATCTAGCTAAAAGTCGTACTTAGATAGTTTGGCGTATAGTTTATTTTCTCTTAAAGCTTGCAACACCATCCTAAGATGCTCCTTGTGTTGCTTCTCACTCTTTAAGTCATCGATGAAGGCCATTACATACTTATGCAAGAGTGGTTTATAATCTCTATTCATAAGGTCCATGAATGCAGCTGGTGCATTAATTAAACCAAAAGACATTACCATAAATTCATAGTGCCCATATCTGGTATGAAAAGCTATCTTTGGCACGTTTTCGAGTTTTATCCTTAATTGGTGATACTTAGAGCGTAAGTCAATGCGTGAAAACATGTGTGCTCCCTACAGCTGATAAAATAGATCATCAATCCTAGGCAAAAGGGTATCTATTCTTAATTGTAACTTATTGAGCTCACGATAATCAATACACAACCTCAAAGATCCATCATTGGTCTTCACAGACAGAACAGGTGCGTTCCATGGCGACACACTAAGCCCTATGAACTTCTAATCCAACTATTCGTGCAACTGAATTTTCTACTCCTTCGGCTCCACTAGTGCCATCTGATAAGGTGCCTTTGATATCGGTTATGTATTTGGGTCCAAAACCATTACAAAATCAATCTCTATCTTCAGGGGTAACCCAGGCAAATACGTCCGAGTACTGATCCACAACCGGTATATCTTTTATTTCTCGTGATTCTTCCTTATTAGAGGTATTCGCAATGGCCATTATGTCTTCATCCTCCATCATTAATTCAAAATAATTTAACCCATTTTCTCCGAGGATTAGGTCTCCCCAACAACTCCACTTCTTTCCCATATTGATCATTAAAGCTTACTATCTTCTTTCGACAATCCACAATAGCTCTAACCATTGTTAACTCGATCATACCAAGAATGTAATTACTCATTTCTAACACTATCAGATCACTTTTAAAGGGGTGTCCTTGTATTTCCAACGGATAATCTTTCAACATCTCCCGCGTTGACACAACACTTCATGTGGGTGTCTTGATTCATAAACTAGAGGTGGTGGTGACTATTTGTAAATTGAGCTGTTTAGCCAGACTAGTGGTGAGGAACGAGTGTGTTGCTGTAAACCCCGGTTTTTCTAGTAACCAAGATGACTCAAGAACCGAAAACCAAAACCCTAAACCAGAATAGCTTAAGATGGAAGTGAGACCTAGGAACCCTGAATCCGGCTTTTCCTCGGTTTCCAATTAAGAAACTTTTATAAGAAAATTTAATCTTGAATATAGTCCTTGAATATATTTCAAACCAAGAAAAGATCAAATTTTGAGAAAATTTCTATTCCGGGCCTTCCCGAGACCCGTTACAGAAAAGCATGCCCTGGAACTTAAATTTCGAAAAATTACTTGTGAATACTCTTTTGAATTGAAATTAAATAAGGATTTCAAAATATGAATTTCATTTTTTTGGTTTATGAAAAATACAGTTATAGCCTTTTTATTCGTATTTTTCTTACTATCGGTAATTAAGTTGTCTTGATTACTATTCATTACTATTCACAAATACAACCTACTACATTCACAAACCATACCCTACTCTTATATCCTTACAAACACTCCATTACATTTTCTTTTCCAAGAATTATTTGTCTCTAAATAATTATTACCATTTATGACTTTTAATACACAAAACTATCAAACCAAATTAAATAAAAAATCAAACCTCTCCCTCCAAAGCAAGTCGGCGTGATCCTCCCAATTTAGCTCCATTTTTGCAATTTTTTAAAATTATTTTTATCTCATTTAACCTAATTTCACTTCATATATAAACCACTTTTTCTCTCTCTCTCTTCATTCTTCTCATTTCAAAATTTTCTAAAGGTGATAAAAGCTCGCTTTCTCTCCTTCCCCCACTCCTCTTGCCGTGAGCCTCATTTGCTCCTTTCACACACACACAACTTTTCTTTTTGTTTTTTTTTTTCATTTGTCTTCTATTTTAACCTTAGGTAAAAGAAGTTTGCTTCTTTTACCTTTAGATCCTTCTAATGACAAGGATATTCTTGTGTATTTTCATTTAAAGATCCCCATGAGCTCTTGCTAGGGACAAGAAAATACTAATACAAGAATACCAAACCATCATAAGAGTAGATCTAGCATTTAAACAAGCTTTCGTGCCATGAACTTCATGATCATCCATCTAAAAGTTGTTTTGAACAAAAGACCTTTCATACAAATTTAGTTTTTATGTTTTCAAAACCTATTTAAGCATTTAAGATGGTAGATCTGTCATTTTACCACCATATTCATGTAGGCATTTAAGATCTCATCTCTATTTTGAGTTTTTGTGCATTAATAGTAATCAAGACCTTTTTGAGTAATAAGCTTGCTAGTATATAGATCTCTAGGTAGATGAGTCAAGGAAACCAAAAAGGAAAACTCTTTTCAAGAAATGAAATAGGGTAAATTTGGATGATATGGGAAACCTAGCTTAAAAACCCTTTTATTAACTTCAAAACATGTATTTTACAAGAAAAATGAAGCCTATAGGTGATAGATGATGTTTGGTGATAGTTTTCATGAGTTTAAATGAGTTTTTACCAAGGAAAATATTTAAAACAAGATATGAAGTCCAATAGAAATTTTGAGTTGAAAGTTCTTGTAAGGAAAATTCGTAATACCCAATAGGTGGTTAGAAAACACCAATTTTCTAACCTCAAAAATGTTATTTTCTTAAATAAATAAAGTCCTTAGGGTATAGATAAGGTAAATACCTAAATTTCTAAGTATAAAATACATTTTCCTTATGAGAATCCACTTAAGAATGAGTTTTGCAAAATTCGGATTTTTGGATCAACCCTATTATAAGACTCATAAGTTTATAAATGAAGATTTAATTAGAGAAATAAAGGCCTTAGGATATAGTTAATGTAAGAGTCAATTTTTCTTTAGAGTAAATAGAATTTTCCTAAGGAAAATCCTTAGAACAAGTAAGAGTGACCAAGTCTATCAAATCTACTAATTAACAAATGGCATGAAATGGTTTCCTAAGATAAAGGTTATTTAAATTCTTTTAACCTAAAAATTTATAAGAACTTAGGCACATAAGAATTCATATCATGACATTCATGATAGGGAAATTCATTACCATGACATTTATTTTAACTCTACATTTGGAAACCTCAAGAACATTCATGAAAATCACATTTTTAGAATCAACATACCTACTGGTCAGAACTGATCCTTCATTTCTGAGACTTAAATGTTTTCAAAACTTGATTTAAACATCATATTTAGAAAGCTATTTCGAAGTAGATAGAAATCGATATAAAATTTGTGATATTCCGAGTTAAAACGATCAAGTTATGGCCATTTTAAATCGGGACTTCGGAAATGACGCGAATTTCGATTTCACTAAGTTGTCTTAGAGTTTTGGTATACTTAGATGGTAGAATATTATTAGGGTATTTCTTTTGTGATTAGGTGAACCCAAGGACGTCGAGTCTTTACCACCGTTTATTGTATGTGATTGATAAATTAGTGCACTAGAGTGTAGGTCAAGAGAAATGAATATGTATGATGGGAAATAATGGGAAATTGTCTGTTGATGATATGAGAACTAAAAATAAGAATATCGAAACCGGATGATAAATTCTGGTTGTGTAGTTGGTAATGATGCATTGTTTGAGAAATTATTTGATCGCCTGAATAAAATGACTTAATCAACTATTTGGACTAATTCCAAATTCAGACATGTGCATATCATAATGGGAAGGAGCATTAGCATTGTTGGTTAATCGTGATCGATAAATGAAATTAATTGTTGGTTAATCGTGATCCAGAAACGAAATAATTGTTGGTTAACCATGAACCATAAACGGCATAAAGTTAGTACCGCAGTTTTCGTTAATCTGCTAACCTAGGATGAAAGGCGCAAGTCCATCCACATATGATTTCCGACTAGTCATATGTATGTTGTTCTCATGTGTGTGGTGCATTCACTTGCTTGTATAATCACTTGTTTGAATTGTTGTGACATGAATGTTGTTGTGGAAGATTTTACTCACTAAGATAGCTAGCTTACGTCCCTACAGTTTCTTCCTTTTGCAGCTACCAAATATATGGCTTAAATAGTGTCACCCGACCGCACAGGTACAAGAGTTAGGAGTTTCCCCTAGAAGTGGAAATTTCTGTTTAGACTTCCATAGGAAACTTTTAAGACTTTGGATGACTGTATAAGGCTGCTAAATATTCTTTTGCAGGGGAATGCCCCATAGTAAATGTAATATTTATTTATGCATCATGAGTTATATCCTATTGCTAATGTATGCCAAGTTAAGCTTTTATCTCCATTTGAACTTGTATTTTATTGTCGTAAAGGTGCGCCTTACATCATACGAGGCCCTCAAAGGACTAAGGTGGTAATTCGAGAGTCTTGTATGGTATATGGCGGACTGTTACGTTGAGGGTATCTTATGGGGCGTGACAGTTGCTCCAGTATATAACATCACATAGGCCTCACTTCTATTCACCATTATATGCATTGTGACTAAACCGGCATCATACTCTCCACCTTGGTCCAAGGCTACCAATTCCATCTCATTACCATCCTTTTCCTCTACCAACCACTGTTCTTTGAAATTGTAGAGTCTCATTCCGTGCATGGCTGATGCGGCACGACTTCCACTCCTACTTTCGCCCCTTGCCGGGTTAGGTTTTACACTCCTACTTTCTCAGAATCCATAGTAAAGCTTGCATCTCTTGCCTTTAGATCCTGAACTTGAGGCATCATATGTCCTTTTCTTAAAACTTTCTTTTCCGGCATTTGAGACTTCCTTTTCCTTGCTTCTTCAATTATCTAAGCCCTCCACTAACTCCAAAGTAGTTTTCAATCCGGTTCTTCCAACTTATTTCTTAGGTCTTCATCTAGACCTCATAAGAACACTTGTCTCTTCAATTCTTTGCTATCTTTGAAAGATTCGAGTGCATATTGTAGAAGGTGAGTAGGCTCGATTTCATATTGCTCAACCCTTCTGCCTCTTTGCTTCATGTGCAAAAAATCTGCACTATGTCTCACCCTCAAACTAGAAGGAAAATAGTTTTCTAGAAATTCCCGACAAAAGCTTCCCAAGTGACCGTGGGTATCCAACTCCATTTTCTCAATTCCTACCGTATTTTAGCATTGCCTCTAAGCATGAGTCCATTGAAGGTATGGTGGAACCTCTTAAGTCACAAAAGATTTCTCAATTTGAGCCAACCAATTTTTGGCTTCATCGAGTTTACCAAAGCTCTGTCAAAATACCGATTACTCTTTATGAAGTCTTATAAAGAGCTTCAATAGGGTCTTTACTAAGGTGGCGGTGGTGATGGTGAGGAATCCTGTACACTTTAGCTTTGATTTAGGTTTTGTTTTTTGTTTAGATTTTGGATGAATGTGTTTAGAAGATTAGCTAGTTGTTCAAAGACATTCATCATGTCCATTTGCAAGTTTTGGGGTTGTCACACCGAAGGGTACCCTAAACGTGGTAGTCCATCGTACACAATATTAAAGCCTAAGAATGACCACCTCGGTCACGCGAAGGCTTCCATACTATGTACAAGGCGTCTAACACATAAAGGAGACACATCGGAATGATACATTTTATGTTGATACAATTAAGTAACAATATAAAGGAAATACAGATTTACTAAACTTCATATACAAATCCCTACACTTCATATACGAATCACTACACTTCAAAATACAAATCATTCAACTCCAATTATATTCATCCATAGACTTCCCTACATAAACTATTACAAGACAAATCATAAAACTAGCAGATAACTTCAAACATTCATATTCTTTGCCGAAATCCCAAAGTCATTCCTGGCTCCAACCAATTCGGTCCCCACCTTGCATTCTTGAGATAACCTGTTCATTTTAACAACTATTGGGGTATAAGCTACACTAGCTTAGTGAGAATTCTCTTAATTTCATACCATAACAAGCAAGTATTAGTCAATCATATGCTATGCATGAACAAACAGTGAGCAAGCAATTATGCATAGGCATCCGGAACCCACACACAGAACGGATTTACGCCCTCCGTATCTTGGGTTAGGAATGGTATTGAGTCTACACGACCGATCTAGTCTCCAAGCCCCGGCTCTTAGCACTCGACTCGGTAGGCTCATCTAAGAATGCATCCAATGCGCCTTAGTACCCCTGAATGAGCTCTGGCACCAGGTTCGTTATCCAAACGAGTCATCCACAGACCATACCGATCGACCTGCGTAGGAGTAGCATACTACCAAATGCAATATGTTTGATGCGATGCATGACCAATTTAATTTCGCTTAGGTCAAAAATATTTATACATTATTTAGAATGACCAACCAATAACACATATAAGAGGAATAATATGAACGGTGCAGTTTCCAATCAAATCGTGGTTTCGATATGCTTTAGGATTCTTTGACATACATTCATCACAGTCTCATCATATCTCCATCCCCATTCATATCGATTTTTATCTTGTTCCTATAATTCTAATGCAACTAACTACAATCACAATCAAGGTAACAAAAAAGAAGAAAACTCACTCGGCCATTGGATCACCGGTCTTCTAGTAATAATAATCTGGTGGTAGGGAATCGTCGATCTCGGATCTCCTAAAAAGGAAGAAATACTCTAATAAGTATTTCAACTCAAACTAATTTAAACGATCTTATACGAACTATCAAATTCATAATTCGCGTCCTAAGGGGAATTCCAATTTAAAACGGCATAACTTGTCATTTTAACTCGGATCTCACAAATTATATATCGAATTCTATCTACTTCGAGAAATCTACCTAATTCTAATATTATATTTTAGTTTTGAAAACATTGAAGCTCCAAAAAGGTCGGATCAGATTAGAGCAGCAATAATTTCAATTTCCGAAAAATAGTTTTGTAAGAGTTTGTAATGTTCCTACTATATAAATTGGCTATACATGCAAGATGAATGACTTCCTAACATGAATGACTTCTTAACATGAATAACATGAGATGAGCCTATTGCATGCATGATCTTGATGATTTTGCTAAAAGGAAATTTTATAACTTTTTATTTGCAAGACATAATGACAACTTACTTATGAAAAATCTAGTTTTCTAACTTTTATCATTTCCATTTGTTTTGGATTTGTTACTTAAGAAATAAATTATTTTTGTCAAAATTAAGTCTTCATTATATATATTACTTATGACATTCATTTCTTCATAAAAATTTCCATTTTACACTTTGTAAATATGTTTTTAAACAAGCTTTTCACAAAAATCCGAATTTTAGAAATTTTCATTTCTTGCATATTTCTTATGAGAAAACTTGTTTAATGCATCAAAATTTGAAGCTTTGCTATATCTATTGTCTAAGGACTTCATTTAACACATAAAACTTGCAATTTGAGCTCATTACTAAGTGATTACATATGCATCATCTCAATTACGAATTTGACAATTTGATCGCTAACTCAAAATTTTCCATTTTAATTCCATTACTTGTTTTACACATTACTCATACCTAAACTCATTTTAACTTGTAAAAATCATTGCTTAATGATATTATACCTATATACTTCATTTTCACATAAAACAGAGTTTTGGAGTGGATACATGGGTTCTAAATTGGCCTTGGTTGCGATCCGAATTTACAAAATTCATTTTTGGTTATATCTTTTGATAAAATCTATCTAAGTCATGAAAATCCATTCCTTACATATCACCTTACATTTCTTAAATAAAAACTTCATTTTTGAGTTGGAAAACATGTTTTTAAAATAGGCCTTGGCCAAAATCCGTAAATGGAATTTTTATTTTGAAAATCACATTAGATTCTTGTAAAAAGAAGTCTTGATGATGTTCATATATTAAGCCTTCATTTTCTTAAGAAAAATTTACATTTTGACACTTGGAAAGTGGTTTTTAAATATTGGTCTTGCCAAAATACGAATTTTACACATTTTGTTCAAGTTAAATCTAAGATCTACGCATAATACGAAATATACTTAGATGAAACCATGAAAACAAACTTAAACTCATAGATCTAAACTTTGCTCATCAAATTACTCATTTATGTTATCTATACCCTAAGCCCTTCATTCTAAATGAAAAATACACATTTTGAAGTTGAAAACCACTTTTCTAAATATGGTTCCATTTTCATCCGAATTTTCAAAAATCATTTTGCTTGGAAATAAAATAGATCTTGAGTTTTCTAAAACATTCCTACTATCATGCTACTACAAGTCATCCATGAACATAAAAAAGGTCTAATGCATTTTATGAACTCAAAAGTCTAGATTAGTTTTCTAAACTAGTTTTGAATGTATGAACACATGTGGATGATGGATCTAGTATAAATCATAAGAAATAACAAAAATAAACAATTCAATAATAGATTATGGCATAAACAAAAATCAAAGCAACAAAAATTTAGATCTACAAAATATAACACTTTAAACAAGAAAATACCTATAATACAAGATTAAAAGGGAGAAGAGAGTGTTTCATTTTTGGCATCAAATCCAAGCTTTAAAGCTAATTGGAAGATCATTTGATGCATGAAACTTCCATTACACTTTACCTATATCACCTACGGAGCTTTGGGAAGAAGATTGGCTTAGAAATCTTTAAAAATGAAGTATGGAAGCCATGAAAGAAGAAGGGCGCAGCTTGTTTTTCATGGAGGAGCAAGAGGAAATGAAGAAGAAAGAGAGGAAAAATTAGAAAGAAAGACTAAAGAATGAAAAAGGAAGGAATGAGTAAATGAATGAGAAAGAGAAATTAAGTGTATTAAATGAATGAATGAAGAAAAAAATAAAACAAGGCAGATTTTGGGGAGGGAGGACAGCTTCCACGTGAATTAGAGAGAGAGGAGAGAGAGTGTTGTTTGAAATTTGACTCAAACTTGAATTGTATGATTAATGTGTAATGTAACTTTCTTAAGAAGAAGTAGAAAATAATTAAATTGGTCAAAATGGAGTAAATGAAGGACAATGGCAGCCATAAATAGGGTAAAAAATCTGCCATGAATTGATATAATAAAGTGTAAAAAGATTGAAGTGAAAAGGAAGTGATGTGTAAAAGGTGTACTTGAAGGTATGTGTTGTAAAAGTACTTTATTAATAAAATAAATTAAAATAAAATAAAATTAGAAAATTTATTCCAAATATTTGTAGCAGATTTTTCATATTTAAAATTAAATAATTATTTGAATTATTTTAGTAATTTAACAAATATGTTACCGGTATGATCAAAATACGCGATTATGGGCTATAAATGATATTTTTATAACCCGAAAAATTCTAAAAAATTATTTTATGAAAATAAAAATATTTTTAAAATATTTTTCAATTATTAAATTAATTTATTTTATTTTTAGTATCGAGTCTTAAACAGAATCTATCCCGTAAAGACCCGGAACGAACTAAATTTTAGAAAAACAAAATTTTCTATAACATATAAAATATTTATCTAAAATATAAAACTTTATAAGAATAATAAAATTTTATAATGAAATAAAAATGAATAGTGCGAATGACTAATCAATTACCGGTAATAATAGAAATACGATAAAAGGTTATAACTGTAACTTTTATAACCCAAAATTTTTCATAACTAATATATTTAGAATTCTTATGAAATTACGAGTCTAACTGTACAATTGGTATGTTTTTGATCTCTCGAGCCCCGGGACACGCTTTTCGAAGTCTGTATCTGAACGGGTTCGAAATAGGTCAAAAATTTACCAATCTGATATTTTTAAATAAACTTATATTACTATGAGCTATTCTATATATTTAAACTACATCTCGGCCTCTAGGGTTAGGGGCACTAGATTGTCGGGCTTACACTATTGTATTCCGGTTAGGATTTCCGGGTGATTTTCCGGTTTAGACCTTTGCCAATTTGGAAACTGATATTTATGTTCATACAACATATTTAATTTGAGAAGTTTATTTTAAATTTTATTTTTGTAAGTATTTATTATTTTTTAATGTTTTTTTTTTGGAATTCTTGAATTGCGTTTCATTTTCGGATGTTAATCGTTATTTGCTTTTTAATAATTCGTTTTTGGGATCTATATTACCCGACTTTATGAACTAGAGTCACGTATGGAATTTGTCGTACGTAGTGGCTTTGGAATTGTAGTATGTTGAGTTCTTACTTTGTTTTTGGGAATTCTTATTTTTCCCAAGATTCAGAAATTTTTCGAATTCGTTCGTGATTTAAGGCTAGTTGTAATTCGATTTTAATTTGGAGTGATTTTTAGGGTTTATTTTTGAAGTTCATCTTAAAATTATTTATTGAAATTTTCCGAGGCTTACAGGGGTGCTATCCCTTATTGGCTTTGTTGAGGTAAAGCAGGTTGGTTATTTGCTTTTACCGAGGAATTTCCTTGTTCACAATTTCAATTTCTTTAGGTTCGTTCGTTTGTGCATTACTATGTAAGCTCTAAGATTTTCTGTAAGTTATCCCTCAAATACCTAATTGTAATTCGAGAAAATCAGGTAATCAATCGAAATTTCAACAAGTCATAATAAATTTCAAGTCATGCAATCTAAATCGAGAAATTTTGATTTATAATATCAAATTGTAGAATTCAAATCATAACTTAATTTACGAAATCAAGCAAAAGAAATCAATCATAATGATGTAGTCGATGTAGTGATTGCATGTATCTTGTTATTAATTATGGTTCTCTAAGAGTATGTTGTGTATAATGTTCTTTATTAGTTGCATTCTTGTTTATGTCATTTGTTAAGAAAACGAAACTTCCTTCTTTAAATAAGTACATATTAAACTTCATTAGGTCATACTGAGGTCATACGTTCGATCGAGTCTCTTACATTATGCTTACAAAACATGAAAACCATGCTACTTGACTGATTTAGGCCTATCAAAACTACAATCTCCTACCAAATCGAGAAGGAAAAACACGAGACAAGAAACGAAAGACATATCACACTAAAACCGCCTAAGGACATTACTAAGGCAACTCGGCATCCTTCATTTCCTATTACAAAATTTTTGTTGGAATGTTGTGGGTCATGCTCGCCATCACTACTTTCTTCTCTCTTAAGAGTCTCCTAGGGTAGGGGTTGGAGGACGATCTCTACTAGAAGAACTCCCATCGTCTCTCCTAACAAATAGGCTCAAATATTCTCTTACTATCATCCTTCTCCTTCTAGTTGGCCAAATCCGTTCTTTCTGCTCGGCTCTCCTCCTTCTTCCTCTTCTTCTTCTTCTTCTTCTTCTTGTTCGATCCTATCTTCCATCTCTCTATCCTCTTCTCTTATCATCTCCTCTCTAGTTTCCTCCCAAATCCTTCTACCATTCTCTTAGGCTTCCCTCATCATGATCTCTTCAGAATTCTCATTTTCTACAAGATTAATGGGTGTTCCACTTACCACTCTCGGATCTTCTCCATATTCATATTTGTCCCTCCACAGATTAGGATCATAATCAGGTTTTGTCCTGTGGCTATCCAGGATTTGCAATTCCCGATCAAGATTCTGATTGGGCAGGTTTGGTTCATTGCCTGGATCTTCCTCAATTCTAGTCGGTTGAGGTATTCTATTCTCTTCCTCATCTACCTAGTTTGGGTTTCTCGAGGTCCTCTTCCTCCTCGCTTTCAATCTCATCATGCTTTCCTCTACTGGGGCATTCCCTAATTGCATGCCTACGTCGCTAGGAGGTGGGTCCTGAATCTCTGTAGGTGTCGACGAAAGGTCCAGATATATTCCTTGTCAATAGAAGTGATTGTTCGCATTTGCTTCAAGCCATTTCCTATGGGTCATCAAGTCATTGTGGGCATATACATACAAGGGTCCAATGCTCCTTCATACTTGAAAGTCAGTGTATGAGGGATTATCTTCTTTCTTTAAGATAAAAGTGGCCTCTCTTAACATTGATTCATTTCCATAATCTACTATGGTTCTCTCCACAACATAGATTGTTTCCAACATTGACCATCTCTCTCCTCCTTAATGGATCATACCTAATCCGATCAACTACCATTTCCCATCTGGTATACCTAAGGCCTCTTTTCCAGAATACATATATTTCTCTTAGAGTCCTAGGTCTTTCGGCCAAAGCGAAATTCTCACATAGAGTTCTCAGTCTCAACCTATAGTCCACAAATGTTTCACCAGTCTCTTTTAGAAATGTTGTGGCCCTTTCCTATGTTCCTCATAAGGATACCTATACCAAGAAAAGATTTCTAGTTAATTTCAACTTTAACTTCATTCTTACCCTAAGGTTTATTTATTTCCACATTTTAAGTTTTTCAATTCTATTGCCATGCTTTATATTTTTTACCTGGCTTTGATACTAACTTAAACTGTCACGCCCCAAAGGGTACCCTAAAGGTAACAGTCTGCCGTATGCTAAACGAGACTTAAGAATCACTATCACAGTCATTCAAAAGTCTTGTATTAGATGTAAGGCGTTCCCTTACGATAATAGAATACATATGCAGTTGGAGATAGATAGTTCAACTTGATAGAGTAAGCATAAAAACATAAACCACAAATATCTCATGATCATTTATAGAATTCTAAGGGGCATTTCCCCTGCAAAATAATAAGTCTAGATATTAGTTTTTAATAACAATCTGAGCGTTTAGGTTTCCTATGAAAGACTATACAAAGCTAATCATAAACTTCTAAAGGAAACTCCTAACTTCGCATTACCTGATTTGGCCAAGTCTGGAGACACAACCATATGTACGGAAACTACATCAAAAAGAAGCTATGGGGGTATAACCTATGTTAGCTTAGTGAGCTTCACTTCCAAAATTAAATACTCAACCCAACAATGAGGCAAGCAAGTTATATTAGACAATCATATGAAATGCACAATCACGTGAGCATACAATATACAAGACTTTCCGAGAGTCCTATGTTGAATGGATTTACGCCTTCTATTTTGGGTTAGGTGTTTCAGGCCCATTATCACGCCTCATGGGGTATCTTAAATGTAACAGTCCGCTGCATGCTACACAAGACTTAGGAATTATTGCCACAATCATTCCAAAGTCTCATACAGATGCAAGACGTACCTTTACGACAATAGAATACATGAACCAATGGAGATAAATAGTTTAATTTGACATACTATAAGCATCAAAATATAAACCATGAATCCATATAATCAATTACAAAAGTTCTAGGGGCATTCCCCTGCAAAAGAATATTAAGTTTAAAAGTGAACTTTTACAATCATCCAGTAAATATTAGGGTTTCCTATGGAAGTCTATACAAGATTGAACACAAACTTCTAAAGGAAACTCCTATTTCTTGTACCTATTCGATAGGATACCTCGGCCTTAGCCAAATATATGAACACTGCAATAAGAAGAAGCTGTAGGGGTGTAAGCTACACTAGCTAAGTGAGTGAATACTTCCATAAAGACATTCATAACAAATCATTCAATCAAGTTATTTATTCAACCATATGGAATGCATCAACAACATGAACAAACAAGACATATGATCAGTCGAAAATTATATGTGAATGAATTTATGCCCTCCATTCGGGATTAGCAAATTAATGAATACTGCAGTACTACCATTGAATTAATGTGCCATTTATGGATCACGGGTAACCAATTTATTTATGTCGTTTATGGATCACGATTAACCAACTCATTTATGTTGTTTATGGATCACGATCAACCAACTTTTAGCTGTTTATGGATCACGGGTAACCAACATATGCTAATGCTCCATCCCCATCATGAAGTGATTATGTCCATGTTAATTATCAATTCGAATAATTATTAATACCATTTTTTTTTTTTTTGTGATTATCCAATCTTGTAGACAATCAATCCTATAATATCTTAAAAAAGCATAAGTTAATCACCCGATTCTAATATTCTTAATACAAGTTCTCAAATCAACAACAAGCATACATAATCCCCCATAATTCCCATCATACAAATCCATTTTTATCTTTTTCCTCATATTCTAGTGCAACTAATCACTACAAACACAATCAAGAAATGAAATCATGAAGTAATACTCACTCGACTATATGTCGCAGGTCTCTTAGTAATAATAGTCTAGTGGTAATGAATCATCGAGATCCAAGTCACCTAAATGAAAGAAATACCCAAATGAGTATTTCAACTCATATCTAATCCATTTTATTTCATAAAAACTATTAAGTTCGTAATTATCGTCATCAATGGAAATTCCAACTTAAAACGGCCATAACTTGGTCATTTTAACTCGTAATTTCACAAATTATATACCGATTACTGTCTACTTCAAAAGATCTATCTAAATCTAATATAATACTTCAGTTTTAAAAATTTTTAAGTCTTAAAAATTTTCGATTAGTTATGATCAGTAGCCGAACATCCATTTTCGAAATTGTTTTTGTGAAGAGTTATGATGATTCTACTATCCATGCCAAATATGCATGCAATATTAACAAGTTACTATCATGAATGGTATGTCATGAGCTTCCTATATATATGTTCTTGATGATATTCTATTAGAAGAATATTTTTAGAAAGCTTCTACATTACAAGATGTCATGAATACTTAACTTAGTAAGACTAGTTTTGTGTTCTTGACAAATCACACTTGTTTTAGAGATTTTTCTTAATAAAATTTATTTATTCTTGCTAAAATTAAGTCTTTACTATATTTATTCTTTAAGGTCTTCATTGTTCAATAAAAATCCTCATTTTACACTTTGTAAACAAGTGTTTAAATATGGACTATTCTTAGATCCGAATTTATAAAAATGATTTTGAGGTAATTTCTTTAAGAAAAACTCATTTGATACTTTAAAAATTAAGGCTCCACTATTCCTATTCCCTAAGGACTTCATTTCCTTAAAAGAACTTCCATTTTGGGTTTGAAAAATAGGCTTTTACATACCCTCTTTTCCTAGTTACGAATTTCATGTAACCAACATAAGATCCAAATTTTCTATCTTGTAAATATTTCTTGTTTGACAAATTTCTCTTATTAGATCTACCATTAACTTATCAAAATCATCTCCTATTGATACCTATTCCATAAGCCCTTCATTTTTCACATAAAACTCATGTTTTTGAGTTGAAAAATAGGTTTTCAAAATATAACTCTTTTTCCATCCGAATTTACAAAAGTTTATTTTGATGAAATAAAATTTGTTCTTGAGCTTTTTGGCTCATCTTCATAAATATCCTAACTTTTAGAAATAAACAAAACATTTATTTACATAAGTCAAAATCTTTATGGCCATTTATTCATTCTAAACAAAATAAATACATGAGATCTCAAATGACATGTGAAGGATGGATGTTTATAAGCTAGATTTTAGTGTGATGATCATGTTAGATGCATGAAATGAATTATACTATTATGATAACAATGTAGTAGCAAGATTTCTACATAAGATCATCACTATATGAACATATATTATGATCATGACAAAAATATGAGCTTAAAACATAAGATCCACAACTTATGATGGCTTGATCATCATGTTTTAGTGATTTCACATCTCTAGCATGAAGCTCATGGGGATTTTTCGTGAATCCACACATGAATGATCTTTCCATTACATGTTTTTGTAGTGATAGGGTATAGATATATTCCTATTAAGCTTGTAAGAAAAGAGGACTTGAAGAAAAAAAATGTATGTGTGAAGGGAGGGGGCTCACGACAACAAGAAGAGGGAGAGAGAGGAGAGAAAAACTTTCCCAAAAGTTGATTTTTTGTGAAAAAGAAAGAAAAGTGAAATGGTAAAGGTATAAAGGTGTTTATATAGGGAATTGAATTAAGGTTTTGTGTGATTAAATAAAAGAAGAAAAAAATTGGAGGCATAAAAGGAAAGGAGGAGGGGAGGGGGGGATGGGTGGTGGTTCACGCCGGTTTTGAGGAGATAGGGAGAGATATGAGTTTGTTTTGTGAAGAAAAATTCAAATTTAATAAAGTAATTTAAGTAATAAAATGTATTGAAAAAGTATATGTAAGGAATATGATGTAATGAAGTAAGTTGGATTTTAAGGATGTAAAAGTAGGGGTATGGCTTGTGAATAGTAATGAATAGTAGATTAGACAATTAAATTACCAATTAGTAAAGAAAATATGATAAAAAGGCTATAACTGTAATTTTTATAAACCGAAAAATTACAATAAATATATTTATGAATTCCTTATTAAATTCTAGTCTTAAAGAGTATTTCGGAATATTTTTCTAATTTCGAGTCCCGAGGCCTGGTTTGCTGGAACGGATCCCAGTCAGATTCGAAACAGATAATTTCCCGAAAACTGATCTTTTTTTGTTTCGATATATTTTTTAGAACTATAATCTAGATTAACTTGCTCTCAAAATTTCTATGGTTTTATTCTCGATGAAGCTGGACTTAGGGTTTCTAAGTCTCTTTCTAACCCTAGCTATTTCAGTTTAAGGTTTCGGTTTTCGATTCGATTCTCGAAGTCAGCTTTGTTTACAAAAAAAGCCCCTTACGACCTACCCACCTTAAACAGAGTTTTTTCCTCAAAACTGAAACTTACGTACCTTGTTTCTCAAATAACTCGGGGTTGTCACGCCCCAGCGGATACCCTAAACGTGACAGCCCGCCGTACGCAATATTAAAACTTAAGAATGACTACCTCAGTCACTCGAAAGCTTCCATATCGGTACAAGGCGTACATTCACAACAAAGGGAGACCGGTGGAGTAATGCATTTTAAGACATTGGCAGCGGAACATGCAAAATAACACTTAATATATATTCATTGAAATAAAAGTCTTACAGCTTCTAAGGGGCATTCCCCCGATAATTCATAATAACATGGTTCTAAAATAACATAACTAAAGCTAGAAGATTTTAGAAGAAATCTACTCTATAACTTCAAAATAGATTGCCTCCAAAAGCTTCTCAAAATAAGGATTCTACCCGGGAAATCAAGGTGGTCTCGGGTGCAAAAGATAATCCTGCAATATCAAAAGTCTATAGGAGTATAAGCATGACTAGCTTAGTGAGATATTCCTTACGCAATAGTACTCATAACAACAATCAAACAAGTTTATTAATCAAGCATATGAATGCAACAATCATATGATCAAACATTACATACGACTATCCGGTTTCGTATGTTTGATGGATTTACCCCTCCATCGGTGGTTAGGGAATGCTTTGAACTGGGTCCCGAACAACCTCCTCAAGTTTGCGCGCGTCTTGGGGTTCCAACGAACCGTACTACTAGTCCCCGGGCCTTCCATGCCCAAAGCGATCGATCCGGCTCGGCTACACCTTGAGGCCGTATTCCCCGTACGTCCTAACCCTCAAGATGTAGCTAGGCAGCTTACCTTTCCGGTCCCACGCTGAGGAGTAGTAGCAAAACTTCGAAATGATATTCTAAGTGATATGCATGAGCAATTTATTATATGGGATTTCAATATGGCATTAAATCATTTAAAGCGATCAAACAATATTTGCACACATAACAATACATACATGGAAACATTTATATCAATCACAAATCGGGTTCCGATATACTTATCGTTCATTGATCGCACACAATGAATCACATACATAATTCCCATAATATCCCACATGCATATCAATTTTATCTTTTCCTACATCTAGTGCTCTATTCTACAAGCACATGCGCGAATACATAAGCGTAAAGGAAACTCACTCGTCCATAGCGCTCTAGGAGTCGAAGTAATCCTCGGGGAAGACAAGATCGTGATCCTCGACACCTAAACAAAAGAAATACCCAACATGAGTATTTCATCCAAGATCTATTCAAGTTCTATACTTCTATCTTAAAGAATTCGTAAAAATCGTATGGAATGGAAATTCCAATTAAAATGGCCATAACTTGCTCATTTTAACTCGGAATTTCGCATATTATATACCGATTTCTACCTACTCGAAAAGATCTATCTATTTCTAAGGTTATTTATCAAAAGAAGTTATTTAGGTCTCGGAATTTGATACGAATTTTCCAAACTTCAAAACTAGAGTTTTCAAACTTTCTTTACTCAAGGGCTTTTGTACAAAAATATAGATATATAGTATGATTGAAAAATCCCTTGAATATATGTATATACATATATGTATAATCTCATACTATATGCATGAATTTGGTGTTGTCTCAACAATGGTTTTGTAAAACAAATGTCTTGAAAGTGAGATAAGCTTAAGGCTTGAAAAGAATTTATTTTTGAAAAATTTCCTAAGTTATCATAAATGAGTATTTCCTCCTTTTAACTCCATTCCTTCAAAAGTTTTTTAATCTTTCAAGATTTCCATAAATTTATTTCTAGCGTTTTGGAAAACAAAGTCTTTCTAAATACTTTATGGTTAGTTCCACTTTTAAAAGAAATCATCTTATAAGTTATTTTTGAAAAACTTATCTTAGACTTTAGTGTTGGAAAACTTTGACAATTGAATCTAAGAAATCCTTTGTTTAAGTCTAAAGAAACTTTCTTATTTATTTGAAAAGAGAATTTATATTAACTTTACTTTATGTATTTCTTGTAAAAACCATATATTGTTACTATCTTTAGAAGAATATTTGTTTAAGATAAATTTCAAACCTTTAAGGAAAATAACTTCTTATGTGACAAAATTTATATTTAAAAAGAGTTCTTATTCTTATTTTAAGAAAACTCATTTCTATTATGATTGAGACAATAACAACATATTCATGTATGAATAGAACCATGAAAAATATAAAACAACAAATAAATAAATAAGAGCATAAAAGTAAAGTCAAGTATTGGGAACCTTAGCTTCATCAAGGTATCCCGGGACTAAGAATGGACTAGTCCTCAAAAGAAAAGAAAAGCAAGAAATAAAATTGTTTTGACTTGATATGGACAAGTCTAAGACTAGAAAGACTAGTCTTAATATTGCATAAAACAAGTAAATAAATTGCAAGACTTGAAAATAAATAAATAACAAGTGAGCTTATATGCTCTAAATAATATATATATATATATATAAGATAATACAATAATAACAATATCAACATAATAGTAACATAAAGAAAAAAGAACATGAACAAAAAAAAACATGAATAAATTGTTGCTTCTTTAACTCAATGAGTCTAAGAAACATACACTAAACTCATGTTAAGTTATATGAACATGATGAGTAATATAAGAAAGTTTTACCTAAAGTTTATGTGTTGGTTGAAGAAGAAAAGAATGGGTTGTTGTATTATGTGGGACTGGATTTTCTAAAGAAAAGAGAGACTTGAGAGAGGTTGGGAGAGGAATTTTGTGGAGTGATTTTGAGAGAGTTTTAGTATGAATTTTTGTTGTGTGAAAGAATGGAAGAGGAAGGGGGTATTTATAGATTTTTGGAGTGGAAATTTGTGTGATTAAATTAATTGAAATTGAAAATAAAATGATGGAAGAGGGCATAGGGGCGCCGGTTTTGTCTTGAGGGGGGAGAATTTATTTTTTTGTTTGTTTTGTATTAAAAGAAGTAATGTGTAAGGTATGATGTGATTAAAGTTGTATGGGGAAGGTAAATTGTAAGGTATAGGTATGGTAGAGTGTAAGAATAGAGTGTAAAAAAAGTAGAGATAGGTGAATAGTAATGAATAGTAGAAAAGTACTATGAATAGTAGACTAGACAATTAAAATACCGGTAGTAAAGAAAATACGCGTAAAAGGCCTATATCTGTTATTTTTAGATACCGAAAAATTCTAAAACTGATATTTTTGAAAACCTTATATTTTTACGAATCTATTGGTGTTGTCGGAATATTTTTGCTATCCGGTGCTCCGGGGCACGGTTTTCGAAAACTGATCCCGATCGGATCCGAAGGACACTAGAAAAATTCGAATCTGATATTTTTAGGCTTCCCTATGTTATTACGAACCGTTTTCCACAATTATTTCAATTTCGTTTTCTAGGGTTTAAGAACACGGGATTGCCGGATCTAGATTCACTAGACTAATCATAACTAGGTTAATTTAGGGTTTCGTTTCAACTTCCGGTTCTTAGGGTTTGCTAATATTATCGAAAAATCTAGGGCTTACAGGGGTACTTCCTTTGAATTTCCTCTTCGGCTTCCCAAGTTACTTCCTCGAAGGCATGATTTTTCCATGACACTTTTACATACCATATTTCTTTATTCCATAGCTTTTGGGTTTTCTTATCTAGAATTCTCAACGGATGTCCTTTGTAAGTGAGATTTTCTTTTAATTGAATGGGTTCTAGCTCCAATATCCTTTCGGGGTCAGGTACACATTTCCTTAGTACCAAAACATGGAACACATTATGGACTCCTGATAAGCTCGGTGACAAGGCTAGCCGGTATGCTAGATCTTCGACTCTTTCCACGATTTCAAAGGGTCCAATATATTTCGGGCTCAACTTTTCTTGTATACTTATTCTCCTTATACTTTTGATCGGATTTACCTTCAGGTACACATGGTCGCCCACTTGAAATTCAAGTTCCCTTCTTTTCAAATCTGCTCAACTCTTTTTTCTATCCTAGGCTTCTTTGATTTTTACTGAATGATTCTCACCTTATCGGCCACCTCTTGTACCAATTGTAGTCCGATGGCAAGCTTTTCCACATCATCCCATAATAGAGGGGACCTACAATGCCCTACATATAAGGCTTTGTAAGGTGGCATCTGGATGGTTAAGTAATAGCAGTTATTATAGGCAAACTCAATGAGTGGTATATGGTTGTCCTAGTTTCCCTTAAATTCCAAAACACAAGCTCTTAACATGTCTTCCAAGGTTTGGATCATCCGCTCAAACTGTCCATCTGTCTGAGGGTGGTAGGGAGTACTAAAGTGCAACTTTGTACCTAAACTCTTTTGTAGACTTGTCCAGAACTTGGACACAAATCTCAGGTCTTGATTTGAAATGATCCCTGCTGGTATGCTGTGTAGTCATACAATCTCTCGAATGTAGATCTTAGCCAACTTATCCATTGGATATGTCATATTGATAGGTAAAAAGTGCATTGACTTAGTTAACCGATCCACTATTACCCACACTACGTCACAACCCAAAGAAGTCCTTGGAAAACCACACACAAAGTCCATGGATATCTGATCCCACTTCCATTTAGGGATAGGTAAAGGCTTTAATAATCTTCCTAGCTTTTGGTGTTCCACTTTCACTTGTTGGCAGATCAGGCACTTCATCACATACTCTGCTACATCCCTTTTTATACCATTCCACCAGCAGTGGCTTTTCAAGTCTTGGTACATCTTGGTACCTCCACGATGCACAGTGTAGCCAGAGTTGTGAGCTTCACTCATTATCTCCTTTCTTAGCTCCATATCTTTGGGTACACACAATCTGCCCTTCATCTTGACAACATCTTCTTTATCTACTGCAAAGTCCAGGCATTTTCCTTCTTGAATTTCCTTTTTAATCTTTTGTATTATTTCATCATACGTTTAGGCTTCTTTGATTCTTTCAATCAAGGTTAGTTCCAATACTAAATTAGCTATTTTATGCTCCACACTTTGCCCTACGAACTTGATCCTTAGCTTCTCAAAATCTCTGATTAGATCTTTTTGACTTGTAATCAAAGCAGCTACCTCTCCATAAGTTTTCTGGCTTAGGGCATCTACAACTGCATTTACTTTCCGTGGACAGCAATTGATTCCCAAATTGTAGTCCTTTATCAGTTCCAACCATCTTCTTTGCCTCATATTTAACTCATTCTGTGTGAATAAATACTTAAGACTTTTGTGATTCGTGTATACTTCACACCTTTGTCCGTACAGATAATGTCTCCAAAGTTTTAAGGCAAGGATGACTGCGGCCAACTCCAGATTATGTGTAGGATAGTTATGCTCATGAGGTCTCAATTGTCCAGAGGCATAGGCAATATCTTTCCTTTTTTGCATTAGTACATATCCAAGGACATTTCTTGAAGCGTTACTATGCACAGTATAAGGCTTTTTTGGGTCTGACAGGACTAAGATCGGTGCCGATACCAACCGTTGCTTTAACTCTTAAAAACTCTACTCCCCCTTATTCGTCCAAACAAAATTTTCACTCTTTTGTGACAATTGAGTCGGGGCTTAGCTATCTTTGAAAAATCTTTTACAAACTTGTGATAATATCCAGCCAATCCTTAGAAGCCTTTGACTTCGGTTACTGTGTGTGGCTGCTTCCAATCCACTATAGCCTTAATCTTTTAGGGTCAACCGATATCACTTCTCCTGTCACAACATGTCTAAGAAAAGATATTTTATCCAACCAAAAGTCACATTTGGATAATTTGGCGTATAACTTGTTTTCCTTCAATGTTTATAACACCATCCGAAGATGTTCCTCATGTTATTCCTTACTCTTAGAGTAGATTATAATGTCATCAATAAAAACTATTACACACTTATCCAAAAGTGGTTTGTAGAACCTGTTCATGAGATCCATAAAGGCAACTGGTGTATCTGTCAGTCCAAACGGCATCACCAGGAATTCATAATGTCCATAATGGATATGGAAGCCATCTTTGGTACATCTTCAGGCTTTATTCTTAGTTGGTGATACCCTGAGCGTAAATCAATGCGTAAAAACACATACGCTTCTTGAAGCTGATCAAACAAATCATCAATCTTAAGTAAAGGGTATCGATTCTTTATTGTAAAATTGTTTAGCTCACGATAATCGATACATAATCTCATAGACTCATCCTTCTTCTTCACAAACAAAACAGGTACGCCCCATGGTGACATGCTCGGTCTTATGAATTTTTGATCTAAGAGTTCCTGTAACTGAGTCTTTAGCTCTTTTAACTCAGTCGGTGCCATCCGGTATGGTGCCTTAGACATTGGTTCGGTATTTGGAGCCAAAACAATTTCAAAATCAATTTTTCTTTTCGGAGGTAACCTAAGTAATACTTCTAGAAATACATCCAAATACCCATTCATAACATGTATATCCTTTTCTTCTCGAGTTTCCTCTCACCCAGAACACCCTCAATAGGTGCTACTTCTTCGTCTTCCATCATCAACTCGAAAGAGTTTAACCCATGTTTTCTTGGGATCGTGATCTCTCCAACAACTCTACTCCTTTCCTTGATTGGTCGTTGAAGTTTACCACTTTCTTTTGGCAATCCACTAAAGCTTTAACCTTGCTTAACCAGTTCATACCGAATATGACTTCATACTTATTCATCTCCAATACTATCATATCACTTTTGGAGAGGTATCCTTGAATCTCCAATGGACAATCCTTTAACATTTCCTGGGTCGACACGACACTTCCTATAGGTATCTTAATCCACAGGCTAGCGGTAGTCGTGGCTATTGGTAACCTAAGTCATCCATCCAAACTAGTGGTGACAAACGAGTAGGTTGCTCTCGGGTCAAACAAAACATAAGCCTCATTCTCATTCACCCGTATGTGTCCTGTGTTCAACAAACATCCATCACTACTCAATCCTACATCGCTCTCGCAACTTATTTATCCTATGCTTAGTTTTAAAATTTCTCTTTTACAAGTTTTAAGTTCTTACAAAAACCGGCAATTAAAGAAATTTCAACTTTAAAGATGGTTTCACGACTAACCTGTGACTAAGCTGACATCATTACTGCTACCATAGTTCATAACTGCCAGTTCCATTTCCTCATCATCGTCTTCTTCGACCATCCACTGACCTTCAAAATTGTAGAGCCTCATCCCATGCATGACTGATGCTGCACAACTTCCACCCTTACTTCCAAATCTCATGGTGCTTATATTATCTGGTGTTCCAAAAGATTAGGTTGCCACGCTCTTTCTCTACGAGCATTCCATGGCCAAATGTCCCTTTTCCTTGTAGATAAAGTAGGTCACTGCCATCTTCTTTGAACAAGCATAGACCATGTGGCCAGATTCACCACAATAGTAACACTTATTTCTCAGTTGCGCACACTGTCTAGGGTAATGGGCCTCTTTACACTTCCAGCAAGTGATATTAGCCTTTGACTGATTTGGCCTCCCACTAGCATTGTCCTTAAACCCATGGTAGGGCTTATACCTCTTTCCTTTAAACCTGAACTCGAGGTGCAAAACGGTCTCTTTCCAAACACTCTCTTGTTAGGCTCTTGGTACTTCCTCTTCTTTGCTCCTTCAATTACCTGAGCTTTTTCTACCAACTACAGTAGGTTTTCATTCCAAACTCCTCTAACTTAATCCTTAGGTCCTCATCTAGACCTCCCAAAAATACTTGCTTCTTTAGCTCTTCGCTATCCATGAAAGATTCAGGTGCATATTGTAGTAGATGAGAGAACTCGATTTCGTGCTGCTCTATTGTTCTACCTTTCTGCTTAACATATAGGAACTATACTTCACTCTTAGACTGGAGGAAAATAATTTTCCAAGAATTCTCTACAGAAAGACACTCACGTGATAGGTGGGGCTAAGCTCCTTCTTTTAGATTCCCATCAGACTCTTGCGTTCTATCTTAGCATATAAGTCCCATATTCCAACCGGAGATATGGTGGAATCTCAAAAGCTGTAAAGGAGCGCTCAACTTGAGCCAGCCAATCTTTAGCTTCATCGGTTTGTCGAAAGCTCCATCAAAATACCGGTTACTCTTTATAAAATCCAATAGAGAGCTTCGGTGAAGCCTTCTATAGGGTGGAGGTGGTGGTAAGGGTGTATTATAAGAATGCTCCTCTAGTGGGGCTGGTGCTCAGCAGTCACTTCTCGGTGATCTATATGGTGTAGTGTGGCAGCGAAGCAGAATCCCTTACATTATGTCCTAGGTGGGTTCTAATTTTGATTTTAGATGAATGTATTTAGGAGATTAGCCAATTGTCAGTTGCATTCATCACCTCATTTTGTGGATTTTGGGGTGCTACTCTCGATTGGTTTAGTTGAGGCATAGCGAGTTGGTTCTCATTGTTTGCTTCATTCGGGAGAGGTTCTTTCCTCTCAATTGCGAATCCGTCGGTTTCATCTGTTTTTACATTATTTCGTAGGTTTTAAGGTTTCGCTTTAAGTTTGTGTCATAAAGTTTAACTTGTAATCACAAAATTTACAGAATCTACTAAATCTTCACAAAACAAAAGGATTAAAATAGGAATTTCAAATCATGAAATCTCAATAACAAACTCAAAGAAAACATTTAAGCACAAATGCTCATTATAAAATCACAAGGTTAAAATCAATCATGATGATGATGAATGAGATGATGTTCATGCGTCCTAAAATTGGCTATTGTCATTTATGATTATAGCATAAACTTTTAGTTAGTTGCAATATGTTATTACTCATATTAAGAAAAGGTAATATTTCTTCCTTGAACAAAACATATAGGATTTCATTAGATAAGCGAGGTCTTGCATGAGTCAAGATTTTTACCTTAAGTACACAAAACTTGCCATATTGCTATTCTAGACCTAATCCTTTTTCATCATCTTACTAATCGATTAAAAGAAACAAAAGATAAAGACAAAACTTACATCATGCTAAATCCGTCAAAGAACCTAGGAGAAAATTGGCATCCCGCATTGTCATAACAAAATTTCTATTGGACTATAAGGGTTAGACTTGCTTCCATCTCTCCTCTTTATCAGTCGGAGTCTTCAAGGGTCGGACTTAGAAGTCCACCTCTACTAGATGAAGTGACGTAGGTAAGCTCTTATGATCAACCTCCTTCTTTAGGGGGTCGGGTCAAATCTTCTTGTTCATGTTCCTCCTCCTCTTCTTCTCTTGCTCTTTGTCTATTTCACTATTCTCTTTTATTCCCAACTCTCTTTCAAATTCTCCTAAATTCGGTCCACAGTCTCTCTTGCTTCCCTTAATATGGCTTCATCCTCATTCTCCACCTCTATAGGATCATTGACTAATTCATTGGTCACTCTAAGATGTTCATTAACTCATAAATATCTCTCCAAATAGTTGGGTCCGGATCAATTTCTATCTTACCATAATCGAGGATCTCCAAATCTCTGTCAATGTCCATATTTGGTGGGTTTGGTGCATGATTGGGGTCCTCCTCTATCATCATAGGTAGTGGTGTTCTAGCTTCCTCTTCTTCAACCCAATTCGGATCCTCTTCCTCTTCCTCTTCCTCTTCCTTTTCCTCCTCTTCATGTAATATCGAGACTTTTGTGTGACTAAGATAGTCATTCTTAAGTCTTGATACTATATGTGGCGGACTGCCACGTTTAGGGTACCTTCGGGGTGTGACACTAAAGGTTCTGTTAACTACTTCAGTCTAACCATCTGTCTAAGCGTGTGAGCAGTGTTGAAAAGTAGTTTGTTTCCAAGCCTTCTCCATAGTTTTTTCCAAAAATAACTATGGAATTTGACATTGCAGTCGGAAACAACACTTTGACGAATTTCATGAAGTCACACAATTTCCTACAATAAGAGGTTAGCAATAAACCAGCATCATCAGTGCGATGACATGGCATAAAATGCTCCATTTTAATAAATCAGTCCACCGCAACCATGATAGAATCATTTCTACTCATAGTCTTTAGCAATCCTAACAAAATCTATTGACATATCTACCTAAGGCTGTATAGGTATCGACAATGGCATATACATTCCAAAGGGCTCCTTCCTATTCTAAGCCCGTTTGTAAATGGCACAATGTTCCATAACTAAATTCACAACATCTTTCATTTTAAGCTAATAAAAATGCTCCTTCAAAATTTCAAGAGTCTTCCAGCATGAGCTTCCTAACCAACAATTCTCTCAAAGAACATTTGGGTATACACAACTTACCCTGCTTGTATAGATATCCTTTATGCATAAAATATCCATCCACAGATTTCCCTTCAATACATTTAGTGAATATGGATGCAAAGTCATCATCACTAACGTATAGCTTGATAATAACTCCAAATCCTAACAGTCGATAATGTAAAGAAGTAATCAAAGAGTACCTTAGAGATAGTGCATCAACCACTACATTCGAGCTTCCTTTCTTATATTTTATTACATAGCTAAAATGCTCTATAAACTCCATCCATCAAGCATGTTGTTGAGACAATTTATTTTGATTCTTCGAGTGTTTTGATGATTCATGATCTGTGTAGATAATAAACTCATGAGCATAAGATAATGTTGCCAAGTGGTGAGAGCTCGGATTAAGGAATAAAGCTTGTTGTCGTAAATAGAGTATTTTAATGTTGCTCCTCTCAACTTCTCGCTAAAATAAGCAACAAGACGTCGCTCCTACATCAACACAATGCCTATCCCCACTCCTGATGCATTACACTCCGACTGAAGATCTTGTCAAAATTAGGTAACATGAGTATAGGAGCAGTTGTTAGCTTTTGCTTAATTTCTTTAAATCTCTTCTAGGCCTTTTCATTCTAGTTTAATCCTTCCCCTTCTTAGTAAGCTCTTAGTAAGTGGTGCAACAATAGAGTTGAAGTTCCGAATGAACTACCTATAGAATGAGGCAAGTCCATGGAAGCTTCTCACATCAAATATATTATAGGGAGTAGGCCATTCAGTAATAGCCTTAATCTTCTCCTTATCTACTCTAATTCCATCTCTAGAAGCCACAAAGCCCAAAAATACAAATATTTCTTGACAAAATACACATTTGGCCAAATTGCCATACAATATCTCCCCTCAATACTTCAAACACAGTAGATAAGTGTTCCACATGCCTTTTCAATTTAACACTATACACAAGAATATCATCGAAATAGACAACAACAAAGTTATTAATGAATTCCCTCAAGACATGATTCATCAGCCACATAAAAGTATCGAGAGCATTAGTAAGTCCAAATGGCATAACAAGTCATTCGTAGAGACCATGCTTGGCTTTAAAGAGGTCTTCTACTCATATCTTAGTCTCATTCGAATTTGATGGTAACCACTTCTCAAGTCTATCTTTGAAAATACTTTGGCACCATAAAGCTCATCAAGCATGCATCCAATCTAGGTATTGGATAATGATATTTCACAGTAATCTGGTTGATGGTGTGACTGTTAATACACATCTGCCACTTACCATCCTTCTTTAGTACTAACAAGTCGTTATTGAACATGGACTCGTGCTTTCAATCATGAATCCTTTCTCCATCAACTCATCAATTTATCGCTTCAGCTCCTTCATCTCTTCTGGATTCATTCGATAAGCAGGCCTATTAGGCAATGTTGCTCTTGGAATAAGATCTATGGCATGCTCAATTCTCTAAATAAAAGGTAATCATTGTGGTAATTCCTCAGGAAAAAGCATTAGTATAGTTCTTCAAAAGTCATTGAATTACCTCACATAAAGTCGTCTGGCTATCAATCTCCAATACCTACCTCAGTTATGATAGGAATACTAGTTCTCCTAAATCAATGGCATGTTTCAGTTCACCTTTAGTCATATCAAAGCTTTCTCTTAGGTAGGTTGATTTCAGGATATGTGATCCTAACCTCAGCTGGACTCATAGGTTTTAAAAGTACCTCTACCATCCTTCACAAAAGCATAAGTGTTTTTATACCCATCATAAAGAACTCGTTGATCAGAAAGCCAAGGCCTATCTAAGAGAATATGAGTAGCGCTCATGGGTAGAACATCATGCAGGACTTCATCTACATATCTTCCAAAATTGAGACCAACACTTTAACTTGGTGAGTTACCTAAACCAACACCTTATCACATATGCAGATGGGGAATAGTAGGAAGTTTAAGTCTCTCGACCATAGAAACAGCTACAACATTTATACAACTTCCTCCATTAATAATAACTACACAAACTACATCCTTCATCTTACACTTGATATGAAATATGCTTTCTCTCTACTCATCATCAATGGTTTGAGCTACATTCAAGGCTCACCTCACCACTAAAGGTATGTTAGTAGCGGGACCTAACACTCCTACAGTTCCATCTTTCTCCTCATCAAACTCTTTCATTAAATTTTCCTCCTCCTCTTTCTCATCTTCACTAATACTTCAATCTATACAAACACAAACCATAACCCTTCAGTTTGGACATTGAGCAGCAATGAGTCCATACCTTAAACATTTAAACATTTTACCTAGTTACTCCTCTTACTAGTCATCTGTGCCTTAATACTGGCACCACTAGTATTAACAACTACCTTATCTTGTTTATCATCCCGTCTATCCATCTTCTTGGTGTTTCCACTACCTTCTCTTTTAATTCTTCAATCAGGGAATGATTGATTAGAACTAGATCCTTGATTAATGAGGTAACGAGGATCGATAAGGGAGTCTCTTTCATTGCCTTTCGACCTTGCAAGTCAAATTACTAGCTTTCTAGGGTATGAAAACTCTGGAGTTTCACAACACTGGCGATCTTAAACTTCAACCCAGTTATGAAGCGGGCTATAGTATGCTCTTGAAGCTCTTCCATATTGCATAGGATAGTCAACATTTCAAATTCTTTGACATAATCTTCCATACTCATTCCACCTTGTCGTAATGATTAATTGATTACAACCTCAAGTATAACTCTTGTTGATAATAGTCTAGAACAAATCTCCTATGCATCACTTGTTCATCATTCGCCATGTGGAAATCTTAGCTTCTCCACTACTCCTTCTACTAGTCAATAAATTATGCCACCACAATGCAACATACTCGGAGTACTTAATGCAGCAAGTCATACTTTAGTAAGCTCGTCATATTCATAACACTCAAAAACTTGCTCCACATCTTATTCCCAATCTAGATAATAATAAGGCAATCCTCCCCCATTGAAAGGCGGGATTTTGATCTTAATCCTTTCATTTCCTCATTGATTTTGAACTTCCCAAGCAATAAAGTTGTCACCTCTACCTTCAGCCAGGGGTTGTCCAACTAAATGCCCTAACATTTGCTCAATCAAAGTAGTCAACTGATTAAGGCATTGATAAGAGGTCATGGCAGTGTTTCTCTAGTATTTCGCCCTTGATTACCCGATTGTCACCATGCATGCTTTCGTTGGACATAATTAACTCAATTACTAATGCAAAACTTCAAGGAAATTTTATTGAATACTTGGTATGTAGATAACACCTTACTTCAAATACAACTTCCAAATATCACAATACTTCACCAACACAACAAATAACACAACACAACAACAATAATTCTACAACCGCCAACCTTCTTCTTTAAGCATTAGATCTAGAGTTTGCTACACAACATGTACCCTCATCGTAACTGAGAGCACTGATACCAAGATGATGTACAATAACTCCGTTTTGGAGAATTAGATCTTAAATATTAATTTGTAATGGAAATAACAGATATGAATGGCATTACTAATGGATATTAGGCACAAAAAATAACAGGGTAACATTCTTTCTCCCTTAATATGACGCATAAGAAAGATTGAGTGGTTGTTGTCACACCCCTATAGGATACCCTAGTTGTAACAATACACAATGTAACAACTAAGGCCTCCAGAAAGTTCATAAGTACTATACAACTAATATTCCCGCATTGGAGTAGACAAATAAATAGGATCAATGGTTGGTTAAAGCAAAAAAGATATTGCATATATATATATACATATATATAACCATAAGCAAAGATAACATACAAATCTAGGTCATTACATACTTATTACATCCCTAGTTTCAAGGGCTTCATCAGAACCATATTACAACTAATCTTATAATAAAAACAAAACATAACTTATGCTATTATAAACATCATCACTAAGACCCTATTACAAACAAGGTCTTCCCTCTAAAAATAGATACATAAATCTATTCTCTATCCTAGCTTTCACAACTAATCTTGGTCTTCGGTCTTCTTGCTTATATTCCTGTAAAACAACAACCTAAATGAGCATGAGCATAAGAAGCTCAGTGAATAACAAATCTTAACACATTCTATTAAGATCAAACAAGTTTAGTTAACAATCATATGTAATGCATTCACTAAACATATGTAGCAAACATGGTTTGAATAACTAGAATTCAAACCTATGGGGATTTACGACCTCCTAGGGTTGAATGTCATTCAATTATTCATGCCTATGATAATCTCAAAACTAAAGAAGGAGAACTCTTTCAATCTCATTGTTATTTTTAAGCAGATTTCATATACACTTTCCCCTTCTCTTAGAACTTGAGCATTCCCACTAAGTATTAACACTCTAAAGCCAACTCCAATATTAGCGATCTCCTTCGAAGCCTACTTAGTTCCTGTAAAGCTGACAACCCTTTGGTAACCTTAACCAATCCATCGGACTCAACAAGCATTATCACAGAATCGAAATGTTAATACGTCACATGAAGACCATGCTAATGCAATTATGATGTCATCAAATACATGTAATTTTAAGTATAAGAGTCTAGTAAGCTTTATTCCATATTATTTAGTGGTCACACCAATTTTAGACACCCACCATTTCAAGCTACACATTTGTTATCAAGCAAATAGTTGTCACTTTGAACATTGAGATTTGTAATTCATTCATACAACACATGACATACAAGATTTCCCAACCCCATGCATTTGATCCATTAAAATTATGATTATATTATATTTCACTATTATACAATCACAAATAAATGAAAAGATTCAAGTCACTCACTCTTGCGTTCTCTTTAATCATCGTAATAATCAAATGGAAAGTCTAAGTCTTAATATAGGGCTCCTATAAAATAGAAAAGCTTGTATTATTAACTACTTAATAAAGAAAAAAAAGGATTAAATAATATTTTAGAGCTAAAAGAGACAAAAACACATTTCAAAGGTCATGCTCATGGCCATGCCTTGTACCAAGGGCGTATGGAGTAGTGCCAATACACAAAATCCACTACACCCTCCATCACGCCCCGTACAGATAAGCGTTTGAACAAGGCTGGTGCTCAGAAGCCACCACGCCCCTTGCCACGCCTCGTATAGAAGGGTGTATCAATCTAAGGGCGTATCAACCTAACAAACACAAACAGAATTCACCACGTCCTCCACCACGTCCCATGGTCATTTAGTAGTGAAACACACTTTTAAAATTTACATTTTTACACACTTTAACCAAATTCAATATCCCATATCCATCAAGTACACTTTAACATCATCATACAAGACTCATATTCACCATTCCCATCTCCATATAACCTTACAATAATCCAACTTCACATCCATTCCACAGCCAACCATTATAGCCATAACTTCCATGACTAAAGACTTAATACTACAAATTCATGACTTTACTTCATAAATCTAACAACAAAACTCATAACCATCCTACTTCAGTCATCAACTAACAATAACACTTATCTTACATATACACAAAAGCAAAAACAACAAAGGAAAGACAAAAGTTAACTTAGTTACTTTATATCTTGGCTTGAAGATAAGAGTTAAACTTGAGTTTCTTGACAAATTGAGAAGGAAATTTGAAAAAGAAAAATGGAGTGCGCGAGTGTGAAAATGTTGATTTTTGGAAGAAGGAAAAGGAATGAAAATTTATGCCACTTAAGGATAATTATGAATATATAGATACAGTAAACTTTTGACTTTTAGGGCTATTTGAATGTCATTGAGTATGTGTGGTTCCATGATAGTTATGGTGGGCTAAAAGACAAATTTTACAACAACGATTTAGCTTAAAAGTAAAATACACATTAGTCTATTATATTCCTAAAAAATTAGAATTATCAATTACTCAAATTCAAAACAAAGTTTAGCAACAATTTAGTTTATAAATCCTATTTAATTAAATAATTCCTTATAAGAATCTATATTAATATTTTTGACAATTTAGAAGTTAACTTTATGAAATTCAATTTCTAAAAGTGAAATGACCTAAATTTAAACTCTATTAATTTCCATGTGTTATATTTATCTTAGGTATTGAATTGAATGAGCATGATGTTTAGGATAGTTGTGTTGGTAATAATCTAAATGTATTATTTTGCATATGAAGTGAAATTAATATTTTTGTTTTATATGTATTAATGTGTGTGTAGTATATTTATTAATTGTGTCTTTTATACATTAAGATGTTAAGTTAAGTTAGATTTATAAAATCAACCTTGGTTTTTCATAAGATTAGTTGATAGAATTTTTCTTAGTTAAGTTAGCATTTATGCCTAAAATAAGCCCCAATGAAACATCAAATCACTTAAAATGCAAACTAAAGTTGCATATGCCTTAAAGGGCAAATTTGGGATATGTTTAAAGCTAATTTTGCTTAATTAGACTACTTTTTGGGGCAACCACCATTTCATACGAATTTGCTTTTTCTTCTTTCTTTTCTCTTCTTCCTTCAATTTAAATTCCAAATCCAATTCAAGAAACAATAGCAAGCTTTGAAAATCAAAGTTCTCTCCAAGGCAAGCATTTACATGTGAGTTGATTTAAGTATGGCTTTTGTTTTGTTTCATTTCTTGTAGTGGTATGTGAAGTATTGGATGAAATGAATTTAAATATTATCTAACTTGCTTGTTCATGCATTGAGTTTAGCTAGAAATGTGTTTGTGAGTGTGTGAGTTTGTTCAGGTGTGGTGAAAGTGAATGATGTGTTGGAGGAAATAAGATGGTTTGTGTAGGAAAGTTGAGAATGAATGAAAGTGGAATTGGAGTGATCCAATGTTTGATTTCATGTTTTGAGTTGCTACGATTGAGTAGTGTAGATAGGGGTGAGTATATGAAGTTAAATGTAGTTGAGGAAGGTTTGAAAGTGTTATAGGATAGAATTTTCGAAGTGGAAAAATAGGGAAAGTGTTTCTGTTGTATAGGCCTGTTTTTAAAACGACTCGGCATCTGGGTTTCTACACCGCCGGCTTATAGGTAGTGTTGGAAACTAACAGAATTAAAATTATTAAAGCCATTTGAATGCCGCCGGCTTCGCTTGGAAAGTCAGCCGGCGTTCATTCTTTACATTGTACGTCTGCTACTGGGAATCAAAGCCGCCGGCATATAGTGAGAGGCTGCCGGCGTATCCATGTACGCGGCCGTGTTGCACCTCTCGACGTTTTGAAAAATTTTGGATTTTCATTTTACACCGGCTCAAAGCCGCCGATGTAGAATGAAGGCAGTCGCGTACCCTAGCGCTGCCAGGTTGACATTGTGATTTTCATAGTGTCGAACACGGCTCAAAGCCGCCAGCTTTGAGTGCCGGCGTATCCCTTGCGCTTTTGATTTTTTAAAAACTTTCTTCAAAATTCTCCGAAGTTTGATATTTACTCAATTAAGTATTTATTAAGCGATCTAGGATATAATAGGATGTTTAAATGCTTTATTATGACTTTGTATTAAATTATTTGAATTTCTTTGATTAATTGTGATATATAGATATAATATGTGTATGTATTTGTGAATGAGGAATCTATATTTATTTATTGATTATTTTGATATTCCTATTTCAGTTAAGGATTCTTCGGTTAGTTCTTCACGAGAGATCATAGTAATACTAACGGGTTCAGGTACAATAACTTGTTTGATGTTTGCTAGAATAGGCATTCCTAATCAACTTAATTTGACTTGGCTTAATATTTGAATGAATTGGATGTCTATTACGCTGTTTAATCTGGTCCGAGGAGCAGCAAACCTGTCATGATGCAATGACATGTTAGTTAGGCGCTTAACCAAGTCATGATGCAATGACTTTACCATGATGCAATGGTACGCTATGATGCAATAGCGATTCTTTTTGGTTAAGTGGGTAGCCGATAGGGGGAATAGTACTGAGTAACGTTTGCTTAAACTTAGGAGGAAATACCATGATTTAGTTCAAGGTTTATGGAACTTGTGAACTAGGTTCATGTTATGGACTGAGTTTAAGTAGAGTCGGGCAACGGCTTTTGAACCCTAAATGAAGCTATTATCTTCATGAAATAGATATAGGAGATATAAGTATTGACTGCTTATATCAACCCCTGGCAGCTGCTGTTACTAGGATCCCTAAATTCCCAAAGCGTGATCCGGTTTGAATACCCTCCTGTTGATTTGTGAAAGAAAATGTAATAAAGATAATCATGTCTAATGATGCATTACATTGACTTGATGAATTGTTTTTGCATTTGTTATTGTGTACTGGCCTTTGGCTCACTTTTTGCTGCTTTGCAGGTATTGGAGACGAATTTTATGATGATTTGGGCTATGGGTCCATTTCAAGAGATTCCTGGATGAGTGGGAATAGGACTCGAACACCTGGACTTTTGGAAAGAATTTTTCCTAAGGGAAAAGTTATGTATAGAAGGCTTGATAGTTAAGCCTATTTTTGTAAAGACCTTAAGATCCTCTAGGATTCTTTTGTTTTAAGAAAACATGTAAATTTTGTAGTGTCTTGTATTGACACTAAACATGTTTATATGATGTAAATGTATGTATAGATTGCTTTTGTTAGCAATCTTGTTTTGTTAAAAGTTCTTTATAAAGTTATAGTAGTTTTGATCAAACAATTTTCATAAACTATTAGTTTTAGGACAACCTTACATATAATGTGAAAACGTTATATGTGGTTGGGCTCGGTACTCTAAGTCTCGGGATTTAGAGGATCGGGTCTTTACAAAAGAATGTGAAAACATAATTTAATTGACAAATATCTTGAAATGGATCAATTGAAATTTTTGAATTTCTATTCCTATGGGATCTATTTTACAAAAGCTATTATACATTTAATTTATTCAATATTCATGCATTCTAACATTCATATTCAAAAAATATTAAATTTTCATAAATTTTAAATTCTATTTTCTAATTTTCATTATAGAAATACTTAGGGGTTTATAGTTGTTCGCCACAATCGTTAGGCTTTGATAAGAACTTAAGGATTTGCTCTTAAAATTGAAAGGCAAATACAAGGAAAGTGTTTTAATAAAAAGGTCTTTGTTAGGGTATACAACATACGAGTGTGTATTTATATCTAATGGCAAACTTGTAAATAATAAAATTTAAATAAGGGAAAAATCGTGCAAGTACATGACAAAGATAACGCCCGTGATGTAGGGCGTAATTTATTTTAAGAAATTCTCTAATGTTGATAACAGGGCACTATCACGAGCGTATCATAAGCCGTGATCTATTTGAACAAACATCCAATGTTGATACAGGCGTTATCCCCAGGCCATGGGTGTGATGCTACCCATGATCTCTGCTATTTTGTCCTCACCAATAATAGCCTAGTTACAACCGTGACTAACCTGTCTCTTTCAATTTCTTCATGTTCTCTTTCTAATTTATTACAAGTTGATCTATATTCCTTTATGCAATACATTCCATGGCCATTTAAAAAGCTGTATTCATCTTTAGAGAGTTGATTTGATAGAATTCTCAGAGCTACATTTAATAATCCCTTAGCTCGAGCTCTTATAATAGGACTTGTTGGAAGTTGATTCCTATCAAATAGTCTATTTTATTTGTTTTATTTTGTAATCGTGTTGATTGACCTAAAGTCACAAATTGATTTGATAGAACATTTGTAATGTATTTTGTTTTGAATCATTTATTGGTACTTTTGATTATACATTTATTTCATCTCTAAATTTAATTTTACCAGTGTCTTTGATCTATATTGTTAATCTATGTACAATAATTAGAAAAATTACTAAATAAGAATAAGCACTGATAGTCTTATATTACTATTTGGTATTTCAAAAAGTAGAATCAATCTCTTTTCAATTATTCAAATTAAATCAATAGTTTTGCATTATATTTTTTTGTTTCTATTGTCTATTTTACTAGTTGTTTTATGTAAAATGTTTCATATTTTATTTAATTAGTTTGATATTTTTTATAATGCTCATACAAGAATTATAGCAGAATTTGTAAAAGAAAATTTGAAATTGGCTGCATTTATGAGTGAAAGATGTAGACGGATAAACTTTTCAATTCTTTTTTTTTTTTTAAATAGGAAGCTTTTACAGTCTTATCGATGGCACCATCAATTAACTATTTAACCACTAAAATAAATATAGTAATTGAAATCTTAACTATTTTACTTATTCGGTCACGATGGGGTTTGGTTTGAGCTATTGGATAGTGATGGAACTGGTCCCATCAAAATTAATAACAGGACCATAGAATTTTCCCATAAAAGTATCAAACTCTTTGACTGGTTTAGTGAGATGATATATTTGGGAAATATAATGTCTAATATACCATAAGAATATTGGAACAACTTTGTCATAATCTTTTAGACGAAGACTCTATCCTATATTAAAATATATATAGTGGCCTATCACCAAATAAGACAATTTTATTGGATGTGCTTGCCCAATTTTTCATCCATTAAGGACTTTTGTATTACTTTAGAATTTTTTTTTCCAATCCAAATATATATATATCATACTTTTTACAATACAAAAATTAAATTACACATATAAATAACATGAAACAATAGTAAAAATGACTTTCGAATTGTTGAATGCTAAGCCTCTTAAACAATGTCCCACCAATGCAGCATCTATTGAAGAGTTAAGACTTAAAAGAGTAACAAATAGATCAGAAAGAGATTCGGATCTACATCCTTCACTCTTGTAATTCGTAGCTTGATCTTCGCAGTTATATGGCTCTTGTAAAAACTATACCCTAAAACCTATGAACATGTGGCTACCCATAAAAGACAAACGCCACCACCATCACATTCGGATACGGTGCTGATAAAGCCTTCCCTCTCTCTCTCTCTCTCTCTCCCCTCCCCAAAATGGTATGCGTTAATATCGATTGTCATTTACTGCTATTTCAACACTTTTTATATTTGACTCCCACAATAAGTATTCTGGCAAAATTATGTAACGTCTTTGCTATAGCTTTGTCCTCTCACGAATCTTTCCTGATTTTGAACCCATAGGCCATAATTTATTGATGGTAATAATTGTATTACCCTACGTGCCCATTAACAGCATCTCCTGGAGGAGATGCCATCCGTAACGCACATTAATTCACTAGAACCTTATTCCCTCTTTGGATATTGATAACATGAACCCACCAAGTTTTCGCTTTTCTTTTTTGCTTATAAAAACACCTCGTACCCATCAATGAGTTTGTATTTTCCCAGATTTAAACGCTACAAAATCAAAAACACTAGAGAGAGACAGAGAAAGACACAAAGAGAGACCGCGAAAGAGGATATGGACACCAGCTTGTACATCGAAAGAGGGGTACCGGTGCCCCAGAAGAACCTAGACGATGACGGTCGTCCCAAAAGAACTGGTATGTTAATAACAAAAATATTAAGCAAATGTATATTCTGAATTACACACAATATATAAATGATAGGGGAAAAAATAAATAAAAACAGACACGAAAATACACAATGTCGGTTTTCCGTCTGAGACACTGCATGATTTAGTGAAAAAATAATTTTACAAGAGCAATCTTTATATCTGGTTGACTCATGGGTGTTTTCTCTTTATGGTTACATGCACACACACAAACACATATATCAAATAAGGGATTGTGTATAGGTTTTTTGAATTATATCTAGAAAGCCCAAATTTGATTGGAAATTGCTTCTTGACCCATTATAAAAATTAATTTTTTATTTAATTTCAGTATTTGTTAATTATATCATCTAATGATAAAATTATAAAACAAGATTTATAAACAGTTCGTTTTATTGATTTGGGAACGAAATGAAATGTTAACTTTTAATGATATGGCATAATGTTTCAACAGAAAAGGGTTAGAAAAAAAGGCATAAAGAAAAGATACAAATGTTATCTTTACAATTAATTAAAAAAAAAAAAAATGGAAATTAGCTGCTACTTCGTTAATTGATTATTGTTCTTTTGTCATATAATGTGGTATGAAGGAACGGTGCTGACAGCAAGTTCACATATCATAACGGCGGTGATTGGGTCAGGAGTGCTGTCTTTGGCATGGGGTGTGGCCCAATTAGGATGGGTGGCTGGGCCAGTGGTTCTGATTGCTTTCTCTTTCGTCACCTACTTCACATCCACTCTCCTCGCCGACTGTTACCGTTCTCCGGATCCGGTCACCGGAAAAAGAAACTATACGTACATGGATGTTGTCAGGGCCAACTTAGGTATACCCACATCTCTACTCTTTTCTATTGCATAAGACTCATGGCAAGAGTAGTAAATTAGAAAGAATATTGAGTTACTTCTGTCCTTTTTTTTTTCCCTTTTTGCCCTTTTCTCACCCAAATCACCTTATTAATATTAGGCAAGTTATTACGTTTTTTTCCCAATATTTATTACATGTGATAATAACGTAAAGTTTTTAATGTTTATTTTTAATGCAAGTATAAAGATAAGATTAATCACCATCTTTGGATTAATTTAAAAAGAAATATATATCAAATTTTGGCTAATTATGCATTATGCCAACTAATCATAAATATGTTATACTTAATCTATGTTTAATCATACAAAATATACCTTTTTCTGTTTTTTGATTTTTTTTCACTTGATATATTTTTATATTTGGTTTTTAGACGCACTTTATTCTCTTTCCTTTAGACTTATATTAAAAAAAGAAAAAGAAAAAGTACCCCTTTCTTTTTTAAAATTTTCTATGTCTATTCCTCACGTACAGTTATTTTTCTTTTTGTGATTTTTCAAAAGGGCAAAGGCAAGTAATATTATGTGGAGTGGCTCAGTATGCAAATCTTGTTGGTGTCACCATTGGTTACACTATCACCGCGTCTCTTAGCATAGTGTAAGTAGTATATAAAATGTTAATTTATATATATATATATATATATATACTTATTTAATTAAAAACTGATATTAATTGATTTTTTTAATAATTAAAAATACCAGGGCGGTAGTAAAAACCAGTTGCCACCGTAAACATGGAGACCATGCAGAATGCAATATATCAAGTTTCCCATACATGGCAGCCTTTGGAGTCGTCCAACTAATTCTAAGTCAAATCCCAAACTTTCACAAGCTCTCATTGCTCTCCATCGTGGCTGCTATTATGTCGTTCACCTACGCCACAATAGGTGTTGGGATGTCGATTGCAAAAGTTGTAGGTATTAATTCCTAATTAATGCTTTTCATGTAATATTTGCGTTATACCAATTTTACTCCAGTGTTTTAGATAAACCTCGTTATAGAAAAACGTCAGCATTTTATTTGTGATATTTACATTTACGTTTTTCAAATTTTCATTAAACAATGTGATTATTAGTAAGTTTAGTAAAAAAAAAACAACGAGAAAACCTTAATAGATACATCAACAGGTTCCTTCAGCCATGTAATGATATTTCATCATCCCCATTGACAATTTGTCATTTTACGGAAATACACCGTCATTTTTTGCGTTTACTAAGAATGACATCAAGCAACTAGTTGGATAAAAAAAAAAAAAAAAAGTAAATTACACCAAAGGTCTTAACGTTTATGGGTAAGTTAATTTAACATCTCAATATTTTAAATGATTAAAAAAATATCCTAACATTTGGAGGTAAGTTTATTTAATGTTCTAATGTTTGAAGAAGTTGGTCAATTTAGATCTCAAAGATGCGTGTTAATAAGAGAGAATATTTAATCAAAACTCAAAAGGCTCTTCTTATGTTAACAAGTGTCCTTGGAAACCTAAATTAATCCACTTCTTCACATGCTGGGATTTTAAATGAACTTATCCTCAAAAGTTCGTACCTCTTTTTAACCATTCGAAATATTGAAATCTTAAATAAACTTACTCTCAAACGTTAGAACCTTTTGATGTAATTCACCAAAAAAATAAAATACGTTAGATTTATTATATGTAGGAGTTAGTTTTATATTCTAATAATTTTTTTTATTCTTTAGAGAAAATTAAGTTTTTGAGGTGCCTATGAGTTGTCTAATTCAGCTCACTTTAATTTTAAACTATACTTGAACTTGACTTATTTATCAATGAAGCTTTAATCAAGATATATATATATATATATATATATGAAGTTGCAGTTTTTTTATATAATTTATTGAATAATGTGAACGGATTTCATTTCCTTACTTGTCTCATTGATAAGAAGTTTCTCTATTGGTTAGCTACTAAAATTGACAGATCCTAATGGGAAAAGTTGCAATTTGTTCCCTTATAGGAGAAGGTGAAAATTCATTAGAGCAATTTTATCCCGGTTTCTTGCATTGAAATTAAGACTAAGAAACCTTTTCACAACTTGCTTAACCAATAAACTACAATTCTTCCTCAAGTGCTTATGCTTGGCAAGAAACGTTGCTTGGCACTATTTTTAGTTGTCTCTCTGACAGCATTGTCAAAGTGCTTTTGTGTTTGCATTGCAATGACAATGCTTTGTTTGTAGCATTTTTTTGTTTTTTTACTTTATTTAATTTATTGATCACAATAAATCAGAAACATATGAGATATATATATATATATAAGTTTCATTATTTTTAAAATATTTTATGAAAAATGAAAAAAAAAATCACAATGTGGATCTTTTAAAACTTTAGAAAAATATTCAAAAAGTTTTGTTAAAATAACTTACAGATAAAGTAGAGAGTTACTTAAAAAAAGAGCTCTCTCTTTCAGTAATCTATGGATAAATTTGCTCATGATGCATCCTATAAATATTATCTATATATATCAGAATTTGGGTTCGGTAAATTTTTATGGTCCAGTGAGTCCATCGGATCCCGTCTTTGTTAGTTAATAAGCTTATGGGCTAGACTTTGAGTTTAAAAAATTTGCATCGTGGTCTGTTAGATTTCGCAAGTTACTGCCCAAAACGGGGACGGGGTCTGATGATGTGGCGCTGATTCTTTGCCAAAATGAATGGTTCTCGATTTGACTCATTGAACCTGCTGATTAAGTCCACATTTAATATCATTCCCTTTTTTTATTTTAATTTTTAAGTTTGAGTTTGATCTCATTAGACACGATATTGTAAACGAATTTTCAAGTTCAAGTTTTTGGACTCTTGTTATGTTTATGTTTTTGTTTTTATATATTTAAGTATACGAACTTTAAGTGACAAATCCATTACTTTTGTTTTAACGATAATCAAAAGGGGGTGCACACCCAAAGACAAGCTTAACGGGGACGACAGTTGGGGTTGACGTTTCAGCAGTACAAAAGGTGTGGAATTCTTTCCAAGCAATTGGAGATATTGCCTTTGCTTATGCATACTCCATGGTCCTCGTTGAAATACAGGTAACTTGCTTTATTTAAAAAAAAAAAAAAAAGGCCTTGTCAATAGCAATCATCTTTATTCCTTATGTTATGTTCTTATGCTTTATCAGACTATGTGTTAAGAATAATTATTTGATTATAATGCCCATTAAATTCGTTTAATAGTTTTACAAATTTTGGATAATGTGTAATTTTGCCAGCAAAATTTCAAATTTGAAAATCCAAAAGAACCACGTTAAACCAAGAAATGAAAGAATCGGAATTTGGCATCAATCAGCAAAAGTGGATGCTGTCGTTTATCTTTTCCATAACTTCCAGAATATGAGGTCCCTGCCCAACTTTGCCTTTAATTTTCATGATCTCAAATCTTTTTATGTTTTCCTTATTTCACCTTTCGAAAATGAAATAGATATAAAGTGGTCCTGAATGGAAGAAAAGATAACTTTTGCTAAAAAGGCCACCGAGAAAGATTTTAAGTTTTCCGAGAAACTATTTGATATGCATATATCCTGTGATGAGATAAGGTTTCTCATGACATGGACACTATTAAATTGTAGGTGTCTTAGTGTTGATGTATGATACAATGGGGCTCGAAGTACCGGTAGGTCTTGACATGACATGATTTTCCTAGAGGCTTCTAATGGAGCGATGGACCATGCTTTTCAACACCCGGCTACTTCGTGGGCCTTTTTTTTTTTTTTTCCCCCAAAGTTATTTTAAGGAAAAGGGCAAAAAAAAAAAAAATATATATATATATATATATATATCCGGCTACTTCAGTGTTGTTTTTTAAAAGTGTAACTGAAAGCCCATCTAAATTGCTACTACGATGAATAAAATCTGGTGCAAATGTTATCCAATTTTAGGTGTATATTATCAGCGTTAAATCGTTTTGTCCTTTAGTTCCTATTAGTTAGGCAATTTTTATTAGAGATTTAATATCTAAGTACTTCTATAGAAAGTTTTATATGTTTGCTGCATTATTGGGGGAAAAAAAAGAAAGTTCTAAAAGTATACAATTATATGTTACTATTTCTCGGTTTGTTTTTATATATAAAGGAAAGTGAATTAGCCTTATACCGTTCTAAATAACTTCATTAAACCGACAATAAATGGAATTTACCAAACATAATATATATATATATGTAAATATATACATATCGTTGCATGATAGAACTCGAATAAAAATATAATATATAGCTACTTATGTCATAATTACATGATGAAGAAATTAAATAAGCTTGAGCCCATATAAAACATCAAAGAAAGGAAGCCATCGTCAAAATTTAATTCTCGTTTGAGATTCCCTTTTGGCTAGTTTTCTTGTAACCATCGTAAAATCTATGACATAGATAGGTACTTATTAAAATGTAGGATTTTCTTTTTACCGTATGAAGTTCTTGTAAAGGCATAAAAGGGTTGTTATGTTTTTTTTTTATTTCTTGGAAAATGAAAATGGCGTTATATATGTTATGGAATTGCAGGATACATTGAAGTCAAGCCCACCCGAGAACAAGCAAATGAAGACGGCTTCTTTAGTTGGCGTGACGGTGACTTCTTTGTTTTATATCTTGTGCGGTTGCGTTGGTTATGCAGCGTTCGGAAATAAGACCGCAGGGAGTCTACTCGAAAACGATTCTCTCCGGCCATATTGGCTCGTTGATATCGCTAACATTTGCATTGTCATTCATTTAATCGGTGCATATCAGGTATATATAAAGTTATAAACAACTCAACCTCATAAATTATTAAAAAAAAGGAAAAAAAAAAAAAAAAAGAGAATCCTAACATCGGTTTTGTGGATCTCTGCAGGTATTTGCCCAACCACTGTTCGGTTTTGTGGAAAAAGTATGTGCCAAGAGATGGCCTGAAAGTGGTTTCCTAACCAGGGAAATAGGGATCTGTGGAACGTTCAAACTCAACATGTTTAAGCTGACGTGGAGGACAGTTTATGTGATTGTTAGTGTAGTGGTGGCGATGATATTACCATTCTTCAATGCGTTCGTGGGACTTCTAGGAGCAGCCTCTTTCTGGCCATTAACCGTCTACTTCCCACTAGAGATGACCATCACAAGAACAAAGATCCCAAGCTTCTCCTTCACATGGATATGGATGAAGATCTTGACTTTTGCTTGCCTGATTATTTCAGCTGTAGCTTTTGCCGCATCTGTTCAGGGACTGGTGACTCAAGTCAAGAAATACAAGCCTTTCCAAGCATAGCATAGCATAGCATAGCATAGGATAGCCTAGCCTAGCCTAGCCTAGCCTACTATCAACATCAGTCCTGGCTTTTGTCTTTTTATATTTTTTTAATTTTATTTTATTTTTATCTTTAATTTTAGCAGTAGGTAGAGAGAGGCAGAGAGCACCCCTTTTTTTCATGGAAAGGATTTTGGGGGTGTGTGTGCTAGACTACATAGAGACTGCTTGAAGCAATATTTCTTAAGATAAATAAAATAAATAAGGGTTTATGGCAATTTAGCTTGAGAAGTGAAAATTTCATTCGGTCTTCATCCTTTTTATTAGTGTGTTTTTTATATATGTAATTTCAACAAAAAAAAAAAAAAAAATCCTATACATGGTAATATGAATAGAGATTGTATGTTAAAACATAGGCCATTCCCATTCAAGTTCAAGCTTGTTTACCTTTCTATGCTGACATTTGAAGCTAACTGCCAAGAAATATTTATGTCAGACTTTTAGACTGACATGTGTGAGTGCTGTCCAACCAAGTGTATGTTTGCGACGGTAATTTCTTCCAATAATAATAATTAGTAACTGAATTAATTAATTAATTAGATTATGAAAAGACTTTTATGTACATGTAGTCTATAGATTGAGTATAGAGCAATAAATCGAAGACCGAAGTGATTCGGCTATTTGGTTAGGGGTATGGCTGTTACTAAATATTTAAGCAATTTTACTAATTTCTCAGGCAGAGTTGCTAAAACTGTGATTGAAACGGATGAAATCAGCTGAAACTGTAGCAAGGCAAGAGGAATCAAAAGAATTGGTTGTATCTGATAATATTAGTTGGATGGAAATGGACTGACGACAGTAGAAGTTGAAGGAAATTTAAAACCATTTTATTTCCGTTCAATTTTAGCATGAAAGGGAGTGAAAGGAGCTAAAATCCTGTAAAATGACTTAAATATTCTAAAAAAAAAAATAGAGAAAGATAAAAACTACGTGAAAGGAGGTGAAATTAATATACAGGTAATTTTGTGAAACGTTAACTCTATTTCCCTTTCTTTTTCTTTCTTTTCCTTTATAAGTTACAAAACATAAAACAAAATGATTCTATTTATTTTCATTTCCATTCTTTTCTTTTTGTTCATTTCCATTTTAAAAAAGATCATCAAACACAACATAAATATCAAAAGATCTATAAAGAAAAAAAAAAAGAAAAAGAAAAAAGTCTAGTAACTTTCTTTATAATTAATAAAATGCATGAATATTTGTAAAACAGCATAATAAAAAATTAAAAATTTAAAGAATTTTTTGGAGCAAAATCACCAAAAATGATGAAATTGAAAAATAAGGACAACTCCATTAATCAAACAATGTTAAATTTTTTTTACATGAACTTTTTCAAATGTACAACAATCTCCACTTCAAAATAGTCAATTTATTATTCAATTAAAGTTTTCATGATTATTAATATATTCTCGACTAATTAAATTAACTCTATTTACTACATGGATACTCAAAACTAAAAGGCTAGATTATTAAACAAGCAAATTAACACACTTAATTATTGAATTTGATAGTCAAGTAAGTAGATTAACACCTAACAACTTTAGGGCATGTGTTAATTTGTTTGCTTAATTTTCTTATTTTCTAGTTTTTTACTAGTTACTTCACACGTGTCACTTCTCCATTCATTGAAAGTATTAACTCAGCAACCAAAGCTAGCTTCATTATTTGAGATAGTATTAATTGGATATTGAAAATTTGATTAAATATTAAATTGACTTAAAGATCGAACAATTAATTATACATTTAGGGAAAATTCAGGTGCCAAATCCAACCTTAACCCTGTATATATTTTTTGAATTTGTAAAATTTCATAAAAATTACCAACTCACTTCTTATTTGTAATTTGGTTTAACGTTTCCTAATTTTTCATTAATTTCATAATATTCATTTGATCCTTTGTTATATGAAAATCCTATGATTTCATTATAAAGGGGGGTTAATGTCGCATTTGGTATCTAAACTTTGCCCAAATATATAATTAATTATATGAACTTTAAAATATTCAATTTAATAAACATTCAAAGTTTCAATGATCATTAATACTACCTCAACTACTAGAGTTAACTCCATTCGCTGAGCTAACACTGGGGTAATAACAGTTTAGTCAATCATTTTATCACCCCTTTTTTCAAACTGAACTAAAATAATCGGTATTTTAATATCTTAATAAGAAAACGGTCCATTATTAAAGGTCAATCGTCTTAACGGTTAACTATTTTTTTGGTCTTTGGTTTTTATCTTTTAACATAATGGTTGACCAAAAATTGTGGTTAACCGAATTTTTTATTATAATCATAAAAAAAATAAGACCATGTCATTTCATAATTACATTAAAAATTTTCAAATTAACAAGTCAAATAATGTAATTAAATTCAAAAATTGTAAATCAACAAATCAAATAACAATAAAACTAACAAATCAAGAACATAAGTCTAATTCTAGTTCACAAGACTTAAAATTCGACATCAACATTACACAAATTAGAACTTTATGAAATAGTCATGAATTTTCCCAATTTATATTTTATAAATATGTTATTGAAATTATATATGATTTGAAGTGTGATGAATGTGATTCATGTTGCTGCATGAAATATGAGTTGTGTTGTTGTGTTAAAAATAATTAAATACCCTAGAATGGTTAAATATTGAGTTCATAAATTTTTAAGTGCATTAAAATGTATGAAATATGATTAGAACAAGTTAAATTATGCATGTATATAAGCCTAAACTTAGTAGAAATTTTTAGTCACAAAATAAAGCCCAAGACCCACTTTTAATTAGCCAAAAACAAGCCATTAATTATGTAATATACAGAAAAATATTTTATAAAGAAAGGCAAAAGAATGTCATTTGTTAATTAAGAAGATATATGAGAAATATAATAATCATCCCTCACATTGATGATGGTCAACAAATCCTTAAAGATAGTAAATCTTCAATAAATTATGATAAAGGGCAAAAGTTGTCATATGTTGAAAAATAAGAAGGTTTTATGGTCCACCTTAGTACTAAGTTAATGGTTTTGTCTATGATCTAGAGATGTTTGAAGAATAGCTTTTGACAAAGGAAAATTTGGTCTCTAGGCTGCCAGCTTATAAGTGAAAGCCATCGGCATAAAGCTCTCAGGCTTTTATGAAATTTGTGAAAACCGACAAGAAGGTCACCGGCGTAAGTACCAACTTACTTGCCCGAAATGCTTTGTATAAATAGAATTTTAGGGTTTGTATTTCTCATAAGTTCTTCCTTTCTTTTCGACCAGAAAGTGTCTGTTCGGGTTTTAAGAGCACTTGAGAGGGAAATCTGAAGGAAAACAAGATCTTTGATCCGGGTAAGTCGATCCAATTAAGATTCGTGCAGATTTATATGGAAACAACATCTTACTCATAGATTTTTGTGTTTTTGAAGGAGTTCTTTGGAGAAACCCTAGTTTTCAATTAGGATCTATTCTTTGGGGAATCGATCAAGGAGTAAGATTTGATTCAAGTAAGTTACATTTTCTTTATCATAAATTTGAAATGAAAAGATTATTTCTGACGAATCATGTTTGTTCTTATTAATTTCTCAAATCTAAGGTTTTGGAGGAAGTTGTTCTTTTTTGGGATTTTGTTTGTTGATAATTGAAGAAAACCTAGGGTTTGGTTTCAGGAAGAATTAAAGGTGAGTTCTTATCCTATAAATCAAAGATTCTATAAAAGTTCGATTTTATGGAGAAATCTGTCTGTTCTTGTTGATTTCCATGTTAGGATTTTGGAGAAAGATATGTTCTTTTGAGATTTTGAGGAGTTTGATAGAAGAAGAAGAAGTTGTTGTTGTAGTTTCCATAATAGGAGATTTGGAGATTTTGTGTTGTTCTTCATAAGAGATTTGTGGATTTGGAGGGATTATTCCTGGAATTGGAAAAGGTACGACTTTTCCTTGTTTGTTGTATTTGCTTGTAGGTTTAGTTTTCTTATTGTTGTCTGTAGGAACAGATATATAAATGAACTTAATTCTATTTGGCTTGAATTGTTTTTCTAGATATCATTAGCTTTGACCAGTAAAGACCTGCTAGACAGTGATATTGGTGAGGCACCCTAATGATCCTTGTATGTCGTTGTCCCTAGTGGAGTTGCAATTGGATATGATTATGGTAGATTTGGGTGAGTTGCTAGTATGGCCACAGGTATTTGGAGAGTACCCATTTACCAATATATGTATATAACTACCTATTTTCAAAGAGTTGGTTGATTTTCTCATGGGGTCTAAGTTACTCCAGGTTTTGGACTAATGTACAGTAGTTTTGAATTGTGTTGATTTGCTGGCTTAATAAAGATAATAATCTGGTTGTTTGCATTAGATTAAGTTGCATTTGATATATATATTGCGTGTGCATATGCATTTGTTTTGTGGATTGGCGTACTGGTGCGATTTTGCTCATTCCTTTCATTTTCAGGTACAGGTGATGAGGACATAGTATTTGATTTATCTGGTTATGATCTGTACATAGATCATGGGGATGACGATAGTAGTCTAGATTACCTTGTTGAGAAATAGATTCAGATATAGATTTATATGAGAAGAATTTTGAGATCATTTACAATATTTTGGAACTATATTAAAAATTTATATGTTGAAAAGGATTTTTGAAATTTAATGTATTTTGGATTTGTTGGCTTTGGTTTTGCCAACATGATGTTTGAAAAGATTGTTATTTACAAGTTTTACAGGATTTGAACTTTCTGTTGTATCATCTAAGAGATTTTATGGAGATTATATTTTATATGTTTTAAATTGGGGTGTTATAATGTTATAGCCTTTGCGTATTCTATTTAAGAGAGGATACGTGGCGGGTTGTAACTGCCAACAGGTTTGGGTGTTACAAATTATTTGGTATCAAAGCAATAGGTTTTGATCTTGATAGATATAGATTATGAACTCCATAGGACGGTGAGCATTTATGAGTGGGGTAGCAATAATAAGTATTGCTCTTCTAGCTTAGTTTGGTTTTTACCTAGATCTTTAAGTTGCATTTAGCTTTATCTTTGTGGTGTGTTGATCTATGTTAGAAGCTCACCTAGAAGGAGAATACGTTATGTTGGTTCCTCCATAGATGGTTAAGAAGAAGTTACTAGAGGACAATCATGTGTGAACCAGCCACCCCAGAATCCGTTACCACATGAATTACCACAACTACTGACCCACTTGTAGGTCAACAAGTGCCAGTAAGTGATGCACAACTCATGTAAGCGGTGAATACTCTTTTGGGAGTAGTTTCCTAACAACAATGGAATATGAGATAGGAGACTCAAAGAAACAATAGGAATGGTGGATATAGACCTAAGCGTACTAATGTCTTGAGTTTGAATAAGTTTGTGGATTTAGTCTATATGTTTGAATCAATGCCTGGGAGGCTACTATGGAAGGAAGAGGTTAAGGAGAATTTTGCTGCTCTAGATATTCTTGAAAATAAGAAGGTGGAGTATCTCTCCTAATTTTTCTCATTGGGAGATCAAATAATTGATAGATGAATATCAACAAACATATGGTTAAAGTAATCACCTGGGATAATTTCATTAGTGGAGATGGAATTTTACAGATTTAATTTTTAATATAGTAAGAAGTGTAGTCTACATGATGCAAAGACAACAAAGGAAAATGAAATCCGAAAAGAATTTTGAAAAGAAAATTTGATTTGAGATAAAAGATGGATACTTGGAGTGAAATAGAAGGATTTAGTGACATAATTAAGATGCATGAGAATTTGGATATAGGATGGTAGTGTACAATGTGATTGGTGGATCAATGGATATAAATCTATAAACAATAAAATAAGAAGAATCATTATTGAAGAATATATGAAAAGAATTTGAGAATAACTAATAAAGATATGAGAATCATTAAATCTTATGAAAGATATGAAGGTTCATGTGGAATAATAATTATAAGAAAGCAATGTGGATTTGGTCAGCAGGTTTATTAAAGGGTTAAAACATGAGATTCATCATCAAGTGAATTTGATGGATGTGACCAACTACTCAGCTATGGTGAATAAAGCAAAGACAGTTGCGCAGGATTTGAATAAGATTACAAATAGTGAAATTCAGAGGATTCAAGTTTATTTGGGAAAGAGACCAGCCTCTAATATTTTTACCTAAGAGAAGGCAAAGAGGCCTATCACTCATCAAGTAAGATCGACAATTCAAGATATTGAGGGGAAATGTATCAGATACTCTGAACCACATGATATCAAGGATTGCAAGTGGCCTAAAAATACTTGTTTTTCATGTAGCAAGGTTGGGCACAACCATACATTTTGTACCGGGAGAGTTCTTCCACTAATGTTTTGTTTTACATGTGGACAATGAGGATACAAGGCCATAGATTGTGAGGAGTCTAGTATGCCAGTGGTTTCAGGAATTTAGATAGGATAACCTCAGAGTCAAGGACAGAGGGCATTAGCTTAAGTTTATGCCTTTCAACACAGAGATATATCTAAGGTGAATACTATTACAGGTAAGATCTCTATACTCATGTATGGTATTTAAGTAATCTTTGATATTGGTGTAAGATTTTATGAATTTTTGGATCATTGTATTTGTATGTTGTGAGTGTGTTGAATGTATACTGGGATGATTTTGGGAATTAGAGTTTAATCTACTAGATTGAGATTAGTTTATGAATAAGCTTGAAGTACATCGTACTATTTGTAAGGAAAGTAGAGAAGAATTAAATTGTTAAATTGAAAATTTGAGTAAGAATAGAGGAGATTCTCAATTTGTGGTTAAAAGTGTAATTAAGGGGAAAATCAATAAAAGCGAAGATAACATATATCAGTATGATGATGAAGGATAAGAAAATATGATTAATAAATTAAGAGAAAGATAAATAATGTTATTGAGATAAGTTGACATGATAAAGGAACTAGGCAAAAAGAAGTTTAAGAGTAAAAGGAATGATTGGAGTTGACCAGAAAGAAGTTGTGATGTAATTAAAAGGCATGAAAATCCTCATAGATGATTGACAAATGGTTGTTAGTCTGGTAGATATAGTGTTGTAGACATGAAGATAAATGAGAAGATCATAGAGGAAAAGTATTGAGATTACCAGTATAAATTAGAGAATAGTTAAATTCTATGAAGATATGAATGAACAGGTGGAACAGCAATTGCAAGAAGGAAATGTGATCTTAGTGAGTGTAAGATGTAAACCCCTGAAAATTTCATAATTCTTAGAAAATAATCATAAGAGTCAAACACTGGAATTGAAACCTAAAAAATCGAACCAAGTTAAAACTTAATTCTAAATAAGATCACAAACGAGATTTCTTAACCTTGAGAAAAAATAGAACCCTCAAAAACAAAATAGAAAATCCAACTATCGGTTGAATCAACATCCATACGCCAATCAAATCATCTACTCGATTCCTAAAACGCAAATCAAAAGATATATCCAAATAATGCTGGACCAATGAAATGCTAAGATCTTAAAACCCTCGGTGAATTTTAGAAACAGAAATTTCAATTTTCACCAAAAGTCAAACTGAGTCAACTCATAACCTTAGACTCGGTTAAACGATCCCAAAATTGAAAACAATTAAATAATCACAAATAAAATGAGATAAACTATAGATATCAAAGTAAAAATATAATACGGTCAAAACTCCAAAATTATATGATCTTGCGAATAACTTAAGAAAACCAGAAGTCAAACCAGAACTCTAAAAGTCAACAAAGCTTACAACAAACCCTGATATTTAAGATCCGGTAATCCCGCGCTCTTAAACCCTAAACAACGAAATGAAAATAATTGTTGATAATAGTTCGTAATAATATAGGAAAGTTTAAAAATATCATATTTGCAAAATTTTAGTGTCTTTTGGATCCGAACGGGATCAGTTTTTAAAAATCGTGCCCTGGTACATCGGACGACAAAAATATTTCGTTAATACCAATAGACTCGTAAAAATATAAGGTTTTTAAAAATATCAATTTTAGAATTTTTTGTTAGCTGAAAATTACAGATATTGCATTTATACGTGTATTTTTATTACTACTGGTATTTTAATTGTCTAGTTTACTATTCATAGTACTTTTCTACTATTCATTACTATTTTTCTATCTCTACTTTTTCTTACTACATATTCTTACACCTACATACCTATTTCTTACAATTTTCTTTTCTCATAAAAATTCTACACCACATATTATCAAACTTCTCTTACACTTTTCTTCAAAAATTAATTTTTAATCACATTTCTCTCTCCTCCCATGCTATTGCTGTCCACTTCTCTCTCTCTTCCCTCCTCATTTATTTTCTTTTTCAATTAATTTAATTACATCTAATTTTCACTCCAAAATTCTATAAATACCCCATTCTTCCTTCATTCTTTCACACAATTTATTTCACTACCAAATCCCAAAATCTCTCCACAAATCCTCTCTTTAAGATTTCTCTCTACCAAAACTCTCTTAAACCAATTCTTCACAAAAATCATTCCTTATACACAAACTATCTACCATATATCTTTACTCACATAATACCCCCTTTCATCTACCATCTTCATACCACGTAAACACTTTAGGTAAACTTCTTCTAACCATTGATTTACCCATGTCATGTAACTTAACATGACTATGGTGTTATTTTGAAACTCATATAAGTAGTAAAAGCAACAATATATTCATGTTTTGTTCTTGCACATGAACTTCCTATTTTATTATGTTGTTATGTTGATTTTATTATTCATATCTAACTAAATATATTTATGTTTTTATATATAATCTTTAGAGCACATAAGCTCACTTGTTATTTATTTAATTTCGTGCTTTGCAATTTATTTATTTTATGCTATTTCTTTAAGACTAGTCTTTTTAGTCTCAGACTTGTTCATATCAAGTCAAAACAACATTTTCTTTATTTTCTTTATTCTCTTGGGACTAGTCTATTTTGAGTCTCGGGATGCCTCGATGAAGTTAAGGCTCTCAATACTTGATCGGGATACCTTCATGAAGCTAAGGCTCTCAATACTTGATCGGGATACCTTGATGAAGCTAAGGTTCCTAATACTTGATATTTTTATTATCTTACTTATTATTATTTGTTTCTAGTATTTCCTCATATTCTTATTATTTTACATGCTCATAATACTTGCATCTACATAATGATATTGTCTCAACTAATTTAAAAGTAGAATCTTACTTTATTAAAGGAACTTACAACTAAATTTTCTATTATGTGACTTGTTACAAAATAATGGAGTTATTATCAACATAGAAATAGAGTAATACAAGTTTTCTCAAAGTTTTCTTAAATAACAAAGATAACTTTACCAAAGGAAACATAAGAAATAAATACTTTTTTTTACATTATGGTAACCTAAGTTTTTGTAAAATAATTTGTTAATATTCAAAGTTTTCACAAAAAGTTTAAGATTAAACTCCTTTTCACTCCTTACAAAACTAGGAAACAAACTAGTTTTCAAAGTTAAAATAAATTCAACCCATAAAGTTGTAAACCCACTTAGGAAAATAATGATTTTTAAGTTTCTAAAGAGAAAACTTATTTTCAAAGAATATAAATAAGACAAGATTAAAAACAAAGGATTTTATCAATAAAGATGATTCTTTTCAAAGGAAATAAAAGAACAAGTTTTAGAAAACAAAAACTTATATTTTAAATAATAAATATAAGAAGACAAGACTCTTTTTCTAAAACCATTCTAAATACAAATTTATAAAAAGGTTTTCAACAACTTAATACACTTTTGATAATCTTGATCTTTTATCACTAGAAGTAAAATTTATGAAAGATTAAGGTTAAAGGAAAATTTACTTATTTTGGAAAAAAGAATGAAGAAAATAAAATAAGAATATACTCATTTATAATAACCTATGAAAATATAAAGTTTCTTTAAAATACTTGAAAAGAAATTTATCAAGTTAAGTTTTAACACTTTTAAAAGAATTATTGTATGAAATAAATTGTTGAGACACTACCATTAGAAATTTTGCATATAAAGTGAGCTTATCTATGTACTCAAAGGATTTATCAATCATGTATATATAATATATATATATTTTTTTTTTACTGAAGGATTTTTGAATAAAGTTGAGTTAGAAAATGGTTTTACAAAAATCTGGAAATATTCGTTTTAAATCTATATCCAACATTCTAGAAACCCAAATGACCTTATATGACAAAGATAACCTTAGAAATTGATAGATCTTTTCGAATTGGTAGAAAATGGTATATTATATGCGAAATTCCGAGTTAAAATGAGCAAGTTATGGCCATTTTAAATTTGAATTTCATTATATACGATTTTGACGAACATAGTGAAATAGAATTATAAAGTTTAAGTAGAATTTCTATGAAATACTCATCCCAGGTATTTCTTTTATTTAGGTGACAAAGGATACGAGATCACCTTTCCTAAGGATTTCTATGACTAAGAAGATCTCGAAATGGACGAGTGAGTTATTCCTCTTAATTTCGTTACCTTACTTGTACTTGTAAAGTAGTACCATTAGTATACTACGAAAATATAAAAATGGATATATATTTGGGGAATTCGGGGTTATGTTTATATATGTGGTTCTATGTTTATGCGTGAAATGGGAATTAAGAATATCGCAACTTCAAACTGCCTGTTTAAGTATTTTTGTTTACTTACTTGTATGATTGCTTATTATTTGCTAAATTGAATGATCACCCCCTAATAAACCTTAATAAGGTTTAGTTTAAGAAAAATAAAACGCTTACGCATAGCATCCATCGAGTCACATCTCTTTCGGAAGGCTACTACTCCTACGCGTAGAGTTGGATTGACTGTTATCGTGCTGTGATACGGGTCATGTTCCTTCCTAGAGAATCCAAATCGCACAGGAAATGAGACTCTAGGTGCGGAGCTAAGCCAATCGAATGCTTTGGGTGGGGACCTGGGGACTAGCAGTAGAAGATCGAGGATCTTCATTACCGATTCCCTAACCTTCGATACAGAGGGGTAAATCCGTTCTATATATGGTTTTCGGATAACTATATATATTCGTGTAATCATGTGATTGTTGAATTATATGCATAGCATATGTGTGAAAATTTAAATGAACTTGTTTGAAAATATGGTGCAAATGAAAAGGAATATCTCACTAAACTAGTTGTAGCTTATGCCCCTATAGATTTTATTGAAACAGGTATATCCGTAGCTTAAATCAAGGACCATGACATTAATGAAGTCATAGAAGGATGTTAAACATTTATAAAGACAATGGGAACATAAGATGAAGTTACTTTGTAAGGTTCTTTATATGTAATGTATGCTATGTTGGTGTTTTAGAAATTCTAAAAAGTGTATTTATTTTGATTTGAAGACAATAGAGGGATACACCCTTAAGAATTGTAAGTTACCATGTTTATGTTTTATGATAAGTATTGTCCTTGCCTTATTACTTAATTATTATTAATATAAATTATGCTACTCCGATACGTTCCCTTGGTTGTGATGTGTGCCTTGTATATGATATGGAAGCCTTTACGTGACTGAGATAGTCATTCATAGGCTTTAGTATTGTAAACCCCGGTATTCTCAGTAGTTAAGAAACCCTAGGATTTGGAGGCGAAACCCTAATCCGATCTAGTTTGAGTCTAGTGTGAGGAGCTTAGGAACCCTAAATCCGGCTTTCCTTCGGTTTCATAATAAAAGAAGTTTTATAAAGTAAATGAAGTTGAATTATTATTCTAAAGTATATTTTAGACCTTTGAAAGTTTTAAATTAAGGAATTTTTCAATTCCAGGCCTTCCCGAGCTCAATTACGGAAAAGCGTGCCCCGGACCACGGATTCAGAAAAATGTTCCGGAATATTCATTAGAACCGTAATTTTATAAGGATTCCAAAAAGATCAATTTTATAATTTTTTGAGTTATAAAAATTACAGTTATAGCTTTTCCCGTGTTTTCGTTACAATCGGTAAAGTAGATGTCTTGTCTACTATTCACAAGTACAACCTACACTACACACTACCCATACTCTATTCTTACATCCTTACAACTACTCATTTCAATTTTCTCTTCCAATGAATTTTGTCTCTCAATCAATTATCACATTTATTACATTTTAATAACTAAATTATAAAATTTCAAAACACACACACACACACAAGTGTGGCCGGTGCCCCCTACCACCCCCCCTCCCCCCTCCCCCTTCCTTGTTTTTCCCTCAATTCAAATTATTTTTACTCCATTTATTCCACTAAAAGCCTAATTCATTTCATATAAAACATATTTTTCTCTCTCACTCTTCATTTTACTTGCTTCAAATTTTTGCAAAAGAAAAAAACTCTCTCCTTCCTCCTCCTTGCCATGAGCTACAACACCCCCACCCCCCCCCCCCCCCCCCCCCCCCCCCCCCCCCCCCTCCCTCACAAGTTCAACTCATTTTCTTCTCTTTTCTACTTCAAAACTCCATTGGTATGTTGATTTAAGCTTTGATTCTTCCTAATCTTGTAATGGCAAAGCTATATCTTGTGTGTTTTCTCATTTAATCCCAATGAGCTCATGCTAGGGACATGAAAACACATGAACAAGAATATCAAGCCATCACAAGACATGGATCTAGTGTTTAGATGAGTTTATGTTAAGATATCATCTTGTTCATGCATGTAAAGTAGAGATCTTGTATATATATTGATGTTCATGCCATGAGATTTATGATTCATGCATTATAGTTAGTAGATCTAAAGTTTAGACACCCACATTTCCATTTACATGTATGATCATTGAGTTATTTTGATTTTCATGCATTGATGATCATAAAAATGTAGTCTTGTATATGTATAGAGATGTTAGATAGTAGATCTTCATATATAGGAGGCAAGAACATTGAAAAATAAAAGATTTTGTAGGAAATGGTTTGTTGGAAATTCGGATGGATTTGGAACCCTACTTTAAAAACCACCAAAATCATTTTTAAACTCATGTTTCACAAGAAAAATGAAGGGTATGTGTAATAGGTATATTGAAGGAATGATTATCATAAGCTTAGATGAGTTTAGGCATGATACAAATGTAAAAACAAGAAGTAAAGTTAGAATATAAAATATTGATTTATGGATGTGTAGTTAAATTCGTAATTTTAGGTGATGCCCATATAAACACTTAGTATCTAAGCTTAGATGGCATGTTTTATGAGCTAAATGAAGTCTTTAGATAATAGATATATTGGAGCCTCAATTTTTGATGCATTAAACAAGCTTTCTCATAAGGAAATTGCAAGAAAATGAAAACCTCAAAATTCGGATTTTTCTAAGTAGCCCATTCAAACACATATTTACTCAATGAAAAATGTGGATTTTTATGCATAAATGAGGGTCATGACTAATATGGATGTTGGGAACTCATTTTTAATAAGGTGATAAATAAATTCTAAGGATAAAATCATAAAAACCTTAGGAGATGTAAGATTGGTAATAATGACTTTTTATAAAGAATCATTAAGGAATTTCCTAATAATTAGGAATTCATAAGAGTCCATCATCAAAGATCATCAAAACCATGCATATATAGAGTTCATTACATGATATTCATGTTAGGAATTCATTCATATGCCATTCATACATGAATCATCAACTAGGAACATTTCTCATCAAAAGCAAAACGAATTTTTGGAATTGGAAGGTTTACGGAACAGATCTGATCCTACTGTTCCGTGACCTTAATGTTTTCAAAACTTGGAATTAATGTTAGAAATAGATAGATCTTTCGAAGTAGATAGAGATTGATATAAAATTTGCGAAATTCCGAGTTAAAATGACCAAGTTATGGCCGTTTTAAGTCGGAGCTTCCGCAAATAGCGAGAATTCCGAATTCATCTAGTCTAGATGCATATTTTGGATTAGTTACATGATGAGAATCTCATTAGGGTTATTCTTACTTGGTAGGTGATCCCGAGCAAGACGACACCTTACAGCCCGATTATTACTACTAGAAAGACCAGCGTCCAATGGCCGAGTGAGTTTTACTTCCACTCTTAATTAATGATTGTGATTGTAATGTAGTGGCACTAGTGGTGTAGGCAAAGATAAAAATGGATATGCATAATGGGGTATATGAAATTATATGTTGTCTGCTGTTGATGTGTGAAATGGAACTTAAGAAATATCGAAACCGGTGTTAAGCTATTGATGGATTAGCTAGTATCTTATATTGAATGTCTGTGAATACTTGTTGGCCACCTAAAAGAATTGAACTAATGTATATTCGACTTCAATTGTAATTGGATTCATTCATATCATGATGGGGATGGAGCATTGGCATTGGTTGGTTTTTCGTGATCCATAAAACGAATATGTTGGTCAATCGTGATCCATAAAACGAAATTGTTGGTTAATCGTGATCCATAAAACGAATTATTGTTTAGTTGACCGTGAGCTTAAACGGCATCGTACCGCAGGATTCGTTAATCTGCTAACCCGGGATGGAGGGCGCAAGTCTATCCACATATGATTTTCGGTTGGTCATATGTTTGTTGAACTCATTTGTGTGATGCATACACTTGCTTGAATAATCACTTGTTTGAATGAATTGTACTTAATTGTGGCATGGAAGTTCTTACTCACTAAGCTAATTAGCTTACGCCCCCATAGTTTTTACTTATTGTAGCACGAGTTTATCTGGCTTAGACCGAGGCAAGCCACAGCTCAGGTACCGGAGATAAGAGTTTCCCATAGAAGTTTACTTCATTCTTTTTGTATAGACTTCCGTTGGAAACTAAAGGACTCTGGATGACTGTAATGGACTTGATATTATTTTGCGAAGGAATGCCCCTTAGATTTTGTAAAGTATAATTATGCGTTTTGGTTTATTATCTATGGCTAATGAATGCCACATTAAACTATTTAACTCCATTGGTTGAGTATTCTATTGTTGTAAAGGAACGCTTTACATCTATATAAGACTCCCGAAGGGCTCGGATAGGGAATTCGAGAGTCTTCTTTAGTATGTGGCGGGCTGTTACGTTTAGGATACCCTATGGGGCATGACAAGTATTGTGTATGGCGGACTGCTACGTTTAAGGTAATCCTTGGGGCGTGACATAAGATATGAGAAATCTAAGGATGATGAATAATAATGATATCTAAACTACTATATGATGACGAGTTTTAGGATGGATCTTAGAAAAGTATATACAAGACTATATATATAAATCATTATATAAAGTATTTATACAAGTTTGGGAGACAATTGGAATGGCATAAATGGTAAAAAAAATTGTGGATTAACTATGGTGCTTGATAATAATGGAAAAAAAAATTGATTAACCAATAGAGACATAGATGTTATGATCATCTGAAATAACAGAGTAAGGTAAGGTTTGATCATTAGAGTTAGAGTTGAAAAATCTTAAATTTCGTTATTTGAGTTTTCTGATTGTTATTTGAAGGATTATAAGGTGAATACATCCTAAAGAAGTTCAATAGAAATGGTGGTAATTAGAGGTAAAGTACAATGGTCAAATAATGTTAATGAGTTGGATTGAAATTTCCACAGTACAATATCCAATTGTATTAGAGGAAGTAATGATTGATTTATGAACTGAGAGATAAAAGAAGAATTTTTTTTAGTAGTAGATTTGATAGTTATAGAAGGATACTGAATCCAAGTGAAGAACGATCACTTAATCTTAGGGCAAAGAATGGATTTGTATGGTAAAAATTTTGGAGACAAAGTGCATTAGTAATCTAGATATCAAGAAATATTGGAACGTTAGGAGTATTGATGTCAAAGGATGAGATAGAAGTTATCTGGTGATTTTGAAGGTTTGCCTAAGGACGTAAGTGTTAATTTTTAAGTTTTAAGTATAGACTGATGGAAAATATAAGAAAGTATATATTGGAGATTGAGAAAATATATTGGAAGTGATATGGTTAGTTAATGAGTATTTTAAGACTAGATGAATGATATGCAAGTGATGTGAAAGTGATGTGAATGATTTTTTATATGGAAAAAAAGGATAAAAACTAAGTCGAATCAATAGAAGTACAAGTGACATGGTAGCATTTGGAGCTCCAAGTTAATGTAAGATTTGACCTTTGGAATTTAATAGTATAGTTAAGATTTTAAGCTTTCTCAACATCGCTCGAGGAATTGGAATGAAGATTTAATACAATGAAGTTGAGGCAAGATTTCTTGATTAATATTGTTAATAAGTTTAAGTTATAGTCAAGAGGTGTGTTGTGAAGTAACAGAGGAAGTGAATCCAAATTGAGTGGTGAAAGATAAGAATTAAAGAGACGTCGATGGAATTATATTTTAGCTGGTAGATATAAGCATGAAGATGGGTCAATATGGTGTGAAGAATTAGAAACAAGAAGAAAAGGAGTGACAGAGAACTGATGGATGCATGGATAAAAAGGAGATAGTGATTCTGGTAACTTTCGAGGATGAAAGTTTCTTTTAGGAGGAGAGAGATGTAATATATAGAAAAATATTTTATAAAGAAGGGCAAAGGAATGTCATTTGTTAATTAAGGAGAGGGAAATTTTGGTCATTTCTAATAAATGAGATATATAATAATCATTCCTCACATTGATGATGGCCAACAAATCCTTAAAGATAGTAAATCTTCAATAAATTATAATAAAGGGCAAAAGTTGTCATATGTTGAAAAATAAGAGGGTTTTATGGTCCACCTTACTACTAAGTTAATGGTTTTGTCTATGATCTAGAGATATTTAAAGAATAGCTTTTGACGAAGGAAAAATTGGTCTCTAAGCCGCCAGCTTATATATGAAAGCCGTCGGCGTAAAGCTCTCAGACTTTTATGAAATTTGTGAAAGCCGGTAAGAAGGCCGCCGGCGTTAGATTAAAGGCTGCCGGCATAAGTGCCAGCTTACTTGCCCGAAATGCTTTGTATAAATAGAATTTTAGGGTTCGTATTTCTCATAAGTTCTTCCTTTCTTTTCTACCAGAAAGTGTTTGTTAGGGTTTTAAGAGCGCTTGAGAGGGAAATTTGAAGGAAAACAAGATCTTTGATCTGAGTAAGTCGATCTAATCAAGATTCGTGCAGATTTATATGGAAACAGCATCTTACTCATAGATTTTTGTGTTTTCGAAGGAGTTCTTTGGAGAAACCCTAGTTTTCAATTAGGATCTGTTCTTTGGAGAATCGATCAATGAGTAAGATTTAAATCAAATAAGTTACATCTTTTTTATCGTAGATTTGAAATGAAAAGATTATTTTCGACAAATCATGTCTGTTCTTATTAATTTCTCAAATCTAAGGTTTTGGAGGAAGTTGTTCTTTCTTGGGATTTTGTTTGTTGATAATTGAAGAAAACCTAGGGTTTGGTTTCAGGAAGAATTAAAGGTGAGTTCTTATCCTATAAACTAAAGATTCTATAAAAGTTTGATTTTATGGAGAAATCTGTCTGTTCTTGTTGATTTCCATGTTAAGATTTTGGAGAAAAATATGTTCTTTTGGGATTTTGAGGAGTTCGATAAAAGAAAAAGAAGTTGCTGTTGTAGTTTCCATAAAAGGAGATTTGGAGATTTTGTGTTGTTCTTCATAAGAGATTTGTGGATTTGGAGGGATTATTCCTGGAATTGGAAAAAGTACGACCTTTCCTTGTTTGCTGTATCTGCTTGCAGGTTTAGTTTTCTTATTGTTGTCTTTAGGAATAGATATATAAATGAACTTAATTCTATTTGGCTTGAATTGTTTCTCTGGATGCCATTGGCTTTGACCAGTAAAGACCTGGTAGACAGTGATATTGGTGAGGCACCCTGATGATCCCTGTGTGTCGTTGTCCCTAGTAGAGTTGTAATTGGAGATGATTCCGGTAGATTTAGGTGATTTGGCAGTATGGTTGCGGGTGTTTGGAGAGTACCCATTCACCAATATATGTATATAATTACCTATTTTTAAAGACTTGGTTGATTTTCTCATGGGGTCTGAGTTACTCCAGGTTTGGGACTAATGTACAGTAGTTTTGAACTGTGTTGATTTGCTGGCTTAATAAAGATAATAATCTGGTTGTTTGCATTTGATTAAGTTGCATTTGATATATATGTTGCGTGTACATATGCATTTGTTTTGCGGACTGGCATACTGGTGCGATTTCGTTCATTCCTTTCATTTTCAGGTACAAGTGATGAGGACGTAGTATTTGATTTATCTGGTTATGATCTATACATAGATCATGGGGATGATGATAGCGGTCCATATTACCCCTGTTGAGGAATAAATTCAGATATAGATTTCTATGAGAAGAATTTTGTGATCATTTACAATATTTTGGAATTATATTAAGAATTTATATGTTAAAAAAGGATTTTTGAAATTTTATGTATTTTGGATTTGTTGGCTTTGGTTTTGCCAACATTGTTTGGATCAACAGGATGTTTGAAAAGATTGTTATTTATAAGTTTTACAGGATTTGAACTTTGTATTGTATCCTCTGAGAGATTTTATGGAGATTATATTTTATATTGTTTAAATTGTGGTGTTAGAATGTTATAGCCTTTGCGTGTCCTATTTATGAGAGGACATGTGGCGGATTGTAATTGAAATTAGTTGAGTTTGTGCTTGAACTAAAAGAGAATTGCAATAATTTCTTTGTACAGTGATAGATCCTCGCTCGACTACCCCTATTAGTTCCCGAGCTATTTTAGGTATGCATTAACATACTTGTTTCTTGCCTAGGATAGGCATAATTAAATTTACTCAAATTTATAAAAACTTAAACTATGTTTGAATTGTTGTCTATTACACTGTTAAATCCTATTCGGGGAGCGCACCTTATCACGATGCAATGACATGGTAGTTTTAGGTGCTTAGGCCACCTTTGTCATGATGCAATAACTTTTATAAGTGATATGGTGGATAGTCGATGGGGTTTTTGGTATCGGTATAACATTTACTTAAGCTTAGGATGAAATAACATAATTTAATTTGATGTTTTGAGACTTGAATTGGGTGATGTTATAAACTAAGATAAGTCCCAGAACAACTTATATCAACTCCCTGATTGTCGAAGTCGTTACTCAGGTCCCTAAAACGTCCTTGTTGTCCAGAGTTTGAATACTCCAGTGTTTGATTAATTAAAGACTGTCTAATAACCTATTGATTGTTGCATATGCATATAGACTAAGCTTGCGTGTATCAATAGCCTTTGTTTTCGTTACTTGTGTACTGGGCCTTTGGCTCATTATTTTATCTTTTCAGGAACCTAAGACGATGAGTTTTATGCTAGCATGGGTTATGGGACTAATTTTGAAGATTTTCTTGATGGTTAGGAAGATTAAGTTGGCTAGGGACTATATAGATTCCTTTTTTGTAATAGATTAGGATAGACTATCTTTTAGAAGAATAAGTATTAATGTTGGAGCTTTGTTTATCTTTTATATCTTTTGTTTAAGGCTTGTCATTAGCCTTTGTTTGTAATATATGTACTTAGTTATGTATATTTAAGTTTTATCTCTTATGATATGTGATGATAATGATGTATGTTTTTCTTAGAAGTTTAAAAGAAAAAACTCTATAGTTCTCAAATCATTCTTATAAAGAATTTACACAAACAATTCTTCAAACACTTCTTTTAAGATAACCTTACATATAATACTACAGGCTATATGTGGTTAGAGACTCAAATTCATCTATTTTATATAGGTGTTGAGCTTGAGTCTTTATAGATGGTATCAAAGCTGAGTTTGAATAATTGTTTGGCTAAATGTAATAGCTTGTTTGAGACCCGACTTAGACACAAATAGGTAATATAGAAAATAGTTAAGCTTTGCTTAAATAGTAGTACTTGCTTGCTTTCTTGTTTGCTTGTTATGCTTGTTGCTTGTTTGTTGGTCTGTTTAAATTGCTTGCTATTATTTATAAATGTGAATGTGAATTTAGTAAGCTTTGTGTATGATTTAAAATTCCATATGTGTGTGTTGAATGTATTGTATGCAATTGTTAAGATGGATAGGTCAAGAATATCAACAAGACATCAATTTGATAGGGAGAACATGCCTCTGCCACCTCAGTCTTCTTCTACTTCGGCTCCTACTTCCTTTACTACTCCAAGTATTGAAACTACTTCATCTCCTGCAATGGCATCGGGTTCACAAGTTCCTCCACCAACTCATTTTCCACCGCCTCCTCCCATGCCACCTTTTCCACAAATGCCACAAGTTCCTATGAATGACCCAGCTTCTACATATGGAATGTTAAGAGATATGGTGGCTATGATGCAACAGTATCAGATGATGGTGTTTCAGTAACAACAACACTTTATACAACAATATAATCAACAAGGAGCAAGACAATGAAAATCCACCTGTCAATGATCAAGCTAACCAGATTAAGCATATGATTTTAGTAAGGTGTTTCCCGACTTTGATGGATCAAGTACAGATCCTACAGTAGCAAAAAGTTGGATTGAAGAACCGAAGAAGACTTTTGCTGTTAGTAATACTTCTGAAGACAAGAAAGTTGATCTAACTGTGTACATGATGAAGAGAGAAGCTTATAACTGGTGGAGGTTAACAAGTGTAAATTTGCAACAACCTATCTCTTGGAATACATTCAAGGATAATTTCTTTTTAAAATATTTTCCAAACTCAATTAGAGAAAGGATGATTGCAGATTGGTTAAATCTTAGACAAGGAAGTAAAAAAATTGATGAATATTATGTTGAATTCTGTAGATTACTGCACTTTGCTGGAGGAGACTATAAGGATGAAAGAATGAAAGTGCAAAAATTCCAAATGGTTTAAACAAAGAAATTCAAGGGGAAGTGAAGAAATTCGAGTTGCGAACTCTAGCTGATACTGTGGTAAAAGCTATATTAGTGGACCAAATTCAATCTGATAGTAGGGAGAGAAGGGAAAAGAGAGCTGCTTTTCTAGGGAAAAGACCTGCACCTGTATCTTCTTATGGGAGTTATCAAGGTAAGGGTAAGAAGCCATTTGTGGGAAATAGAGGAGATAAAAAACCGACATTTAAAGCTTCAACCCTTGTGTTTGAAAAGAAATGTATACGATGTTTTGGACCACACGACCTATTTGAATGCCGATGGACTCCAAACGCATGTTTTTCTCGTGGACAAGTGGGCCATAAAGCTACTAAGTGTAAGAGCTCGAGTTTACTACTAGTTTTTGTGCTTACTATAAACAACAAGGTCATCATATTGCAAATTGCAAGGAACGCCTTGACAGAAAGGGTGAAATTAATCTAGATAAAGGGAAAACGAATGCCAAGGTTTTCGCACTACAGCAGATTGAGGAGACACCCTCAGTAGGTACTTTGGCAGGTATTTTAAGTATTTCAAATCGAAATGCTTATTTGTTGATAGATACTGGAGCCACTCATGCATGCATATTTGAAAATTATATGAATGAGTGTGAACTTGCTTCTGAAATACTAACTGATCATGTTATGTGTGTGAATACTCCTTTGGTTGTTGAGACTAGACAACCATGTGTATGTAGGAATGTGAATGTTATGATTTCTAATGTGAATATGCCTATTGATATGATAGTCTTACCTTTGTCTGACTTTGACATGATCTTGGGAATGAACTGCTAAATCTTTATAAGGTTACAATTGATTATAGCAAGGCTGAGTTGAGTTTTGATCTAAAGGAAGGAAGATTTACTTATGTGTTGGAGAGGCAAAGACCTAAGAGTATGAAATCAATGGAGTTGTGGGAAAAATCCGTTATAGCATCTATAAGTGTCAAGGAGATAGATATTAATGTGGTGCCTGTTGTGAATGAATTTGTTGATATATTTCCTGAGAAGTTGCTTGGGTTGCTACCCAATAGAGAAATGGAATTTGGGATTGAAGTACTACCTGGAACCGTACTTATCTCCAAGGCTCCATACCGAATGGCACCTATGGAATTAAAAGAGTTAAAGCAGCAGTTGCAGGAATTGCAAGAAATGGGTTTCATCAGACCAAGCATATCTCCATGGGGTACACTTGTTTTATTTGTAAAGAAGAAAGATAGTAGTTTATGAATGTGTATCGACTATAGGGAATTAAATCAAGTTACTATCAAGAACAAGTATCCTTTGCCCTGGATTGACGACTTATTTGATCAGTTGAAAGGAGCCACGGTATTTTCCAAGATTGACTTGAGATCGGGTTATTATCAACTCAAGATTAAATTTGAAGATATTCAGAAGACAGCTTTTCAAACTAGATATAGGCACTTTGAGTTTTTGGTTATGCCTTTTGGGTTAACAAATACTCCAGCTGCGTTTATGGATTTAATGAATAGGATCTTCAAAGATTATTTGGATTCATTTGTTATAGTGTTTATCGATGATATTTTAATTATTCCCAAAGTCGAGAGGAGCATGAAGAGCATTTGAAGCTTGTGTTACAAAGGCTTAGAGAGAAGAAACTTTATGCTAAATTCAACAAATGTCAATTATGGCTTTAAAAAATATCCTTTATAGGGCATGTTATATCAAAAGAGGGTGTATCAGTTAATCCAGTGAAGATTGAAGCTGTTTTGAAGTGGTCAAGACCCACAAATGTGAGTGAAATCAGAAGTTTTCTTGGATTGGCTGGATATTACCCAAGATTTGTGGAAGGATTTTTGAAAACTGCTTCTCCATTAACAAGATTGACACAAAAGAATGTTAAGTTTGTATGGGATGATAAGTTTGAAAGGAGTTTTGAAGAATTGAAGGAAAGATTTGTATCTACTCCTATTTTAGCATTGCCCATTAGTGGAAAGGAATTTGTGGTGTTCAGTGATGCTTCTATCCACGGGCTTGGTTGTGTTCTTATGCAGGATGGAAGAGTCATAGCCTATGCTGCAAGACAGTTAAAGCCACATGAGAAAAATTATCCAATGCATGATTTAGAGTTGGCAGCAGTTATCCTTGCATTGAAACTTTGGAGGCACTATCTTTTTGGAGAGAAGTGTAAGATATACACTGATGACAAGAGTTTGAAATACATATTTACACAAAGAGAGCTCAATATGAGACAACGAAGGTGGCTTGAATTAATCAAGGATTATGATGTGGAAATTCTATACCAACCTGGTAAAGCGAATGTGGTAGCAGATGCTCCTAGTAGGAAGAAGCAAGTAAATATTGCAACTCTGCTCACAAGTTAGAAGGATATTCAATTGGAATTTAGAAAATTAGAGCTTGAAATCATCATGGAAAAAGTTGACGTTATGTTAGCTCAATTGTTTTTGCAACCTACAATCTTAGAATGAATTAAACAAGCTAAAAAAGAAGATGATGAAATTGAGAAAATGAAGTTTGTTATAAATGTGGAAGAAGAAAAGAGTTGAAAGTTGATATGGAAGGTGTTGTTAGACATAGGAATCGGATTTTTGTACCACATGGTTTGCGAGAAGAGATCATGAAGGAAGCTCATTCCTCCACATATTCTATCTACCCTGGAAGCACCAAGATGTACAAGAATTTGAAGAAATATTATTGGTGGGAAGGATTGAAGAAAGATGTTGCTCATTATGTATCCAAGTGTTTGATTTGTCAAAAAATAAAGGTTGAGCATCAAAGACCAAGAGGAGAACTTCAACCTCTATCCATTCCCGAGTAGAAATGAGAAGATATCACTATGGATTTTGTATCGGCACTACCAAGAACTCTTGCTAAGTATGAAGTTATTTGGGTGATCGTTGATAGATTAACAAAGTCAGCTCATTTTATACCCTTGAGAGTTGGAAATTCTTTGGAAAAGATGGCACATATCTACATTAAGGAGATAGTGAGACTTCATGTTGTACCGAAGACGATTACTTCCGATAGAGATACTCGTTTTGTCAATAGGTTTTGGAAAAGTCTACATACAACTTTGGGTACCCAGCTTCAGTTTAGTACTGTGTTCCATCCACAAACCGATAGGTGATCAGAGAGGACTATTCAGATATTGGAAGACATGCTTCGGGCATGTGTTTTAGATTTTGGCAATAGATGGAATACTTATATACCACTTATTGAATTTGCCTACAATAACAATTTCCAAGCGACGATTCAGATGATGCCTTATGAAGCTTTGTATGGTAGGAAATGTAGATCTCCATTATACTAGGATGAAGTTGGTGAGAGAGCTAGTTTAGGTCCAGAATTGGTTCAACAAACAGTGGACAAGATGCAAATGGTAAAACAAAAGATGAAAATAACTCAAGACAGATACAAGAGTTACGCTGACACAAGGAGAAGATCAATAGAGTTTGATGTGGGTGACCATGTGTTCCTCAAGATTTATCCAACAAAAGGTGTTATTAGATTTGGGGTTAAGGTCAAATTAAATCCGATACATATTGGTCCTTATGAGATTTTGGAAAAAGTTGGACCATTAGCTTATCGATTAGCTTTACCCCCAAATTTGTTAGGAGTGCATGACATTTTTCATGTGTCTCAGCTCAGAGAATGTATATCCGATCCTAATGCCATCATTTCTTCTCATCAATCGAAAGTCTAACCAAATTTGAGCACGGTTGAAAAGCCGATCAAGATCTTGGATAGAATAGACAAAGTGCTAAGGAAGAAAGTAATTCCTTTTGTGAAAGTCTTATGGACTGGAAAAATCGAGAGAGAGGCAACTTGGGAACCCGAGAATGAGATGAGACAGAAGTATCTAGAGATATTTGAGTAATGAAGGGATAAGCTAAGTTTCAAGGATGAAACTTTTTGAAGAGTTGGGGAAAGGGAGGGGGAGGGGAGGAGGGGGGTTGTGGTGGGGGAGGGGGGGAGGAAGAAAGAAAATGAAATAGCCATTAATTTTTCTAATTTATATTTTATAAATGTATTATTGAAATTATATATAATTTTGGAGTGTGATGAATGTGATTCATGTTGATGCATGAAACATGAGTTGTGTTGTTGTGTTAAAAATAATTAAATACCCTAGAATGGTTAAATATTGAGTTCATAAATTTTTAAGTGTATTAGAATGTATGAAATATGATTAGAACAAGTTAAATTATGCATGTATATAAGCCTAAACTTAGCAGAAATTTTTAGTCACAAAATAAAGCCCAAGACCCACTTTCAATTAGCCAAAAACAAGCCCATTATTTAGCCAAAGCCAATCCCATTAAAGACCTTAATTATGCAGCTACTAAAGTCAAACATGAGGATAATATCAACTTCTAAAAGTGCAAAAATTCGTCCAAAATTTTCAGACCACACAAACACTCCTTCACAAGCTTTGAAACCCTATTTTTACACTCGCAAAAGTTCTCCCATGGCCATATATGATTAGTCCCTTCATCTTCCACAAATTAAACCATTAAAAGCTTGTAACAAGACTCCTAAACCAAGGTACAAAGTTCGTATGGTAAGTGTGTTTCTCTTGCTTTATGTATACTTGAAGTTGTGCTTTTTATTAGGATAAGGTTGTACACTAAAAATGAGATAGGATGGTTTCTATGTCTTATTGGTAGTTGAAGTAGTGTTTTCGTGCTAAAAGAGCTTGTAGTATGTGTTAGATATGTAACTTGAAGTGTTTATATGATTGAAGTGTAGGATAGTGATGTTGTGAAGTATGTAGATTAAATGAAGTTGTGGAGTGAATTGTGTTTGATGAGTGATGATTGGTGTTTGGTAATGTTGGAGTGGAGTTTATACATGTTTAGGGAATGTAACTTTCATAGTAGATACATATGTTAAGTAGTAAATATATGATATATGAGCATGTTTGTTGAAAACTTAGATATATTTAGATTTGTGTAGACCAAGTGTTTGATGAAATGTTTTAGAGGAATATGATATAGATATGTGTATAGAAGTGTGTAGGAGTCAAGTTTATGCATGTTTATATTTGTAATAAGTAGTTGTTGTTGATGCATATTGGATTAAGTAGTTAAAAATTGTGTAAAAAGACAAAGGAAATGTGTAGCTGGGATCCCCTGTTCATCACGGGCTGTGATCTCCTCGGAACAAGAATTTTCAAATGAGACAAGCCAAATCACGGCCGTAATAGAGTAGGTGATCTCTTCGGGTCAAAATTTTCCAGCACAACACTATTTTAATTTAACCATAACTTTTTCATCTGATCTCCGATTAAGGTGATTCAAGTTGTGTTAAAAAGATTAAGAGGAGATATACAATTTTTATGTTTTGAGTTTTTACAAATTTCAAAAGTATCAATGCTTAAATTTTTTTTCTTTTCAGTAGATAAACAAGGTTAAAAACTTATGTTTTCTTATTAAATAGGTGTTTGCATATGAAATGGATCTTTTTGGACTAAAATGAGATAATTATATGATATTTGACGTGTAATGATGATAGAGTGATATATTTAGGCATGAATTAAGTATATTTATAGATCTAATAAATAATTGGATTAGATTAACTTGTTAGAATGACCTTTGAATAGCATGAGGAGTATATTGATTCAAATGTTCTCCAAAGCTTGATATATGATCATTTGAGTATTTGTTGAGTATTCTATGACATTATATGAAGTCTAAATACTATGTTATAATCTTGTGATAATTTATTTGAATTTCTTTGATCTATTATGATTGAAATTAGTTGAGTTTGTGCTTGAACTAAGCGAGAATTGCAATAATTTCTTTGTATAGTGATAGATCCTTGCTCGGCTACCCCTATTAGTTCCCGAGCTATTTCAGATATACAATAACCTACTTGTTTCTTGCCTAGGATAGGCATAATTAAATTTACTTTAATTTATGAATACTTTAACTATGTTTGAATTGGTTGTTTATTACACTGTTAAATCTGGTTCAGGGAGCGGCACCCTATCATGATGTAATGACATGGTAGGTTTAGGCGCTTAGGCCACCTTTGTCATGATGCAATGACTTTTATAAGTGGTACAGTGGGTAGTCGATGGGGTTTTTAGTATCGGTATAACATTTACTTAAGCTTAGGATAAAGTAACATGATTCGATGTTTTGAGACTTGAATTGGGTGATGTTATGGACTAAGATAAGTGAAGATGAGAAACGGATGAGAACCTTATATGAGACAATTCCTCATTTTTAGATATATCATTTAAGAGATATAAGTACCTAAATAACTTATATCAGGTCATTACTCAGGCCCCCAAAACGTCCTTGTAGCTCAGAGTTTGAATACTCCAGTGTTGTTTGATTAATTAAAGACTATTTAATAACCTATTGATTGTTGCATATGCATATAGACTAAGCTTGCGTGTATCAATAGCCTTTATTTTCGTTACTTGTGTACTGGGCCTTTAGCTCATTATTTTATCTTTTCAGGAACCTAAGACGATGAGTTTTATGCTAGCATGGGTTATGGGACTAATTTTGAAGATTTTCTTGATGGTTAGGAAGATTAAGTTGGCTAGGGACTATATGGATTCCTTTTTTGTAATAGATTAGGATAGACTATCTTTTAGAAGAATAAGTATTAATGTTAGAGCTTTGTTTATCTTTTATATCTTTTGTTTAAGGCTTGTCATTAACCTTTGTTTGTAATATATATACTTAGTTATGTATATTTAAGTTTTATCTCTAATGATATGTGATGATAATGATGTATGTTTTTCTTAGAAGTTTAAAAGAAAAAACTCTATACTTCTCAAATTCATTCTTATAAAGAATTTAGACAAACAATTCTTCAAACACTTCTTTTAGGACAACCTTACATATAATACTACAGGCTATATGTGGTTAGAGACTCAAATTCATCTATTTTATATAGGTGTTGAGCTTGGTCTTTACACTTTATGTCTTCCTTATATTATAAATTACAACACAATAATTAAAAACATATATAAGATATAATTTCTATCTATTTATATATTTAAAATATCAATTATTTTTATATATTAGATATACATATATATATTTTGGACTGACTAATCAAAACCATTGGTTTTGGTTTGTTGGTTATAAACCAAAACCAAAACTGAAAAATTAAAAACTCTTAACCTTAAATTGAAATTAATGGACAGGTTAATCATATTTTTTTTTTTTGGTTTGGTTCGGCTTTTCAATTTCATCATTTTTTTTCACACCCTCAGCTAACACTTTCAGTAAATGGAGAAGTGACACATGCGAAGGCACCAATAGTATAAAACTTGAAAATTAGATAATTAAGCAAACAGATTAAAATCGTTGTTCTTAGAACCAGACCGGGGTTTGACCCAGACATGCCAGAGTGTCAGGGGTCAAAGGGTTAAATTAAGTTCAATCAGGGTTAAATCAAGGTCAATGAAAATATAATGATAATTCATATTTTGGTTTTAAAAAATAAAAAATATATATTTGTATTAAATACAAACTCAAATAAATAAATTATAACTTAAGTAATTAGTACGAAAATAAAATATTCATAAACTTAAAATAAATGTGAAATCATGATTTTTTTTAATTAAGTTTCATATGTACAAAATCTGTGAATTAAAATTTTGTCTAAAGAGTCAAACTTAGAAAATTCTTTAAAAAGGGAAAATACACTTAGGTTTTATGTAAAGGTAAAACCATGTTTTATAAAATAAAATTGTTGAATAAGAATTTGTGAACAAATATAAGACTTTTAAAAAGATTTTAAAATATATGTATTGACTTATGATTTTCTTGTTGTTGGGTTACATATTTACAAAATAGCAATTTAATCATAAGTCAAAGAAATATCTTTCATAAAACTCTCTCTTTCACAAAGAGTGTTTACAATTTTATTTTTGACATAACATCACTAGAATCATGCATATAATATGAGTCTATGTATATATTAAGAGGATTTTCAACTATATAAATATTTATGCATTTGCTATGGAATTTTTGGATGAAATAGAATTTAGAAAAAATTCAATCTGAGGTTGGAATTGTCGTGTTACAACGGTACCAACCCATTTTTGAACCTAAACGACTTCAAATGTTATAAATAACCTTAGAAATAGATATATCTTTTCGAGTATGTTGAAAACAACATCTAATATGCGAAATTCCAAGTTAAAATGAGCAAGTTATGGCCGTTTTAAGTTGGAATTTCTCATAATCCGAATTTTGGTGAGAATAATAAGATAAAGTTAGAGAATTTAATAGAACTTCTATGAAATACTCATTCTAGGTATTTCTTTTATTTAGGTGACGAAGAATATGAAAATCCCCTTCTTGAAGATTACTACAACTAAGAAAATTGCGATATGGATGAGTGAGTCTTCCCTCATTATTTCGTTACCTTACTTGTGCTTGTAAATAGTTGCACTAGATTTATAAGTACAAGATAAAATGAATATGAATGGGGTTATGGGTTCATATGTATATACTTTTATGTATGTGTGACAATAGATGTTAATTATATCGAAACCAACAAATGATTGTTTAAGTATATCATTAATATTAAATGTTGTTATGTGTGTATGATGTTAGCCTGATCGCCTTTAAGTATATCATAACTATACTTGGCTTTGATATAAATTAAATGGATACACATTGCATCCATTGAGTCACATGTTGAAAGTTGCTACTCCTATGCAAAAAATCGAGCGGGTTCGAGGCTAAGAGAGCCTGTGGCCATGCTCATTCTTAGGAAACTAAGGAGTACCGAAGATACATTCTAAGGATGAGCCACATTGATCGATCGCTGAGGATTGGGTGCCTACAGACTAGTAATAGAAGATCGTGTAGAACTTTAAATATCATTCCCTAAACCTCGATACAAAAGGCATAAATCTATTATGTGTATAATGTTCGGATACCTATACATAATTGTTTTTATCATGTGGTTGTTGCATAGCATACATAGCATATGCGTGAAAATTAATAAACTTGTTTGAAATCACGATGTGAATAAAAAAGAATTTCTCTTGGGCTTGTTGTAAGCTTACACCTCCATAGATCTTTGTTGTAATCGGTATGCTTGAGACTTCATTCGAGGATTTTGATATTAAGGAAATCAATGGTGGATATTTGAGCTCTTGTGCAAGAAATGAAGACATATAATGGATTTACTTCCTTGTAATTTATTTATGAGTAATTTATGCTATGTTAATATTTTGAAAATTTTTAAGAGATGCATTTATGTGGTCTTAAGGACATTAGCAGGGGTATGCCCATAAAAGTTATAATTGACCTTATTTATATTAATGATAAGAATATCTCTCTCCTTGTTATTTTAATTATTATCAATGTAAATTGCACTACTCCGAATCGTTCCTTTAGTTGTGATGTACACTTTGTGCATGATATGAAAGCCTTTGCGTGACTAAGATAGTTATTCCTAAGTTTTAATATTGTGTACAACGGACTATCACATTTAGGGTACCTCTCGGGGCGTGACACATGTTATGGAGAAAAATCAATTAGTTCTCCCTCCAAAGGTAGCTCGCACATAATAAACTATTAATAATAACATATAAAACAAAATAACATATTAAAAATCGAGAAGTTTGCTTCCATGTTCAAGTGAAGTATTGGCTTCTCTCCCACTTGATGGTGAGTTATTAAATGTTAGGAAAGTGACTTATAAAATAACTAAAACTGTACTTTTTTAGTCCACCATTTTAGGTAAACTATATCACTTTGATAACCCTTATAATAGTCAATCAAAACAAGTGTGGAAAAAAATAAATAAAGTAGATTTATGTTTCTAAAAATATACAAGTACATTGCCACAAACATTTTATTATGATTGCTTTCTAATTCATGATTAAACATGTTATTACAAATAAAGTAGTCAAATGTCTATATTCTGTAAATATAAAAGTTCGGATGCATTAATTAAATACTAAAGTAATAATCCCTTAACATTGATTGTAATATATACATACTATATACTGTATATTGTATGAGATATTTATATAATTTCATATTATATAATATTATAATACATGTCATATACAATTGTCAATTAAAGCTAGAATTATTAAGGTTTTATTTATATTTTTGTTCAGTTAAGGTATAATTTCAATCATAATTCATCTTTCAATATTGAGATCAAAATTCAAGTTAAAAGTTGAATTCTCTCAATTTATTAGAATTGTGTTTCAAGCTATTAAAATCTTATCTAAATGTAATAAAAGGAATTAGGCATAAAATCATAATGGAATTTTAGGTTTATTCTCATGTATGAAATGCATTGATAAGGTTTAAACATGTTTTAGGAAAATCTTTAATACTTATTATTACACTAAACTTCTATCGATAGAGTTGGAATGGATCAAGGTTTTAGTTACACTATGTACAAAGAGTTGTCTGGTGCAACCACTTCGATAATCAAATTAGGAAGTATATGGAAGTATAGGCAATGATCATAGTAGAGTAAGGGTTTAGATGTTCCCATTTTGTCCACTAGAGAAATCTCGTGTTGTATTTATAAAGAAGTAGTTTTTGATAGTTGGAATTAGTCATGTTAATAGCCATTTTTTGCTATAAAGGCCTCTAAGCACAATCCAACATACTTGCTCGCATGGGTCGACCTTACCGGTCTAAAGATTGGTAGGATCAGCAAAACAATTGACCATTTACAAGGCTTAACAATCATTTCCCGCAGCTACATCCCCCTTGAAGGGAAACTACCTTATTAGATCTCACAACTACTGGAACTGGAAATTTTCCTTTAACTAAGTATGCTTCTAGAAAGGTTCCTAAATAATTTAACTACTCTTGCCTAAAATGGGCATGGACGCTTTCCTTAATAAACAAGAGGAATTTTTTTATTATAGGTAAGTCTACTTTCCTAAAGAAGAAGAGGTACTTCCTATTATGTATCTTTTCCCATTTATTAACTTCAGCATCGAAATAACTAAGTCGGGCTTACCTCCATGCTTACTAACTGGTTTTTGTCTTGTAAGCCGATGTCTTACTAGCTTTAAGGCCTACTTAGCTTAGAGTGGAGTAAATTGTAGTTTCAATGGATCCAAATAGTACCAATGAAAATTTTTTAGAACAAGTCACACTATGGTGAATGTAGAGCATGATAACAATTGTTAAAGGAGAAGACACCGAGCCAACAAAACACATCTCAAGATTCTATGGGGTAGGACTTACAAAGATCTATCCTTAGCCGAGCTGAGTGAGTAGGATGGCTAGCAAACTGACCATATCTAATGAAATATTATTGGTTTGTTTCACTAAGTTTAGATATAGTATTAAACTACACACACACACACACACACATAAGTAAGGGATAAATATTATGTGGAGTTGAAAAATCATCTATTCCTTAAAATTGAAGACGTAGATATAAATATCTATAATATTGAGGAAATGGATAGATAGATATCAATAAATATAGATATACATAAAATTTTGATAGATTTCTTCATAGATTTAGATCGTGGAGTGATTATCTATATATACTAATGGATATCTCATGTTTATGTTAGTGCTCTTATACTGAGAAGCACTTGATCCACTCCTATCTTTACGCTTCATATTTGACATTGTACAAGGCGTTTATATAGGTAATTATATTTAAAAATAAAAATTTTAATATAATTTTTTTCATAAGTAGGAAAATATGTTAGAAATTTTTTAAGCATTACACATATGGTAGCATTTGATCTCTTGCATAACTTATATTTTGAATAATTAATTATTTTAGCTACCAAATCTACTACCAAAAACAAAATTTTTTGTAGTGTAATTTTCTTTCATCAAAATTTTAATTATGAAAAAAAATAGTCACAAGATTATTGTTGGAATTTTTTATCATTAAAAATTCTAACAATCGTATACATTTCTGCTTTGATGACTTAAATACATTATTCTCATCATTATTAATTTATCATAATCAGTTAAAGGGTTTTAAGGTGACAAACTTAATTTCATCATGATATTATTTTATCAATGATAATTGTAGAAGTATGTAGCTATATAGTAATAAATATAAATTGCTACTATTATTAAAATAATATTACTTCTAATGATAAATTTATTTTGTGATTGTAAATAGTATATATTATGACAAAATTGCTGGTAAAAATATCATATATAGCTATATATGGTGACAACAAAACTTAGTGATGACATATTTTATCACAATGTCTTTTACGTTGGTGCCAAAAGTTTAGTGAAAAAATTTTATGATGACAAACTATGATAAAATCCTTTTTGTCACTAAATATTCATTAGCTTAATATGTCATGACAAATATTTTGACAAATGATTTTTTTTTTTTTGTGTCACAAGTTTGCTCTTTTAGTAGGTTTGAAATGACAAATTCTCATTTTGTCACAATTAACTGCTATTTATGACAAAATTCTAATTGTCAAAAATATTTTTGTCACAATATAGCAAATTTCTTGTAGTGTAAACTTCTTTTAACTAGTTATTTTCCAAAACATGAGTCTTTATGTGGTTGTGAGGAAGAATCAATATAAAATATTTCAAGTTTTAGTGCATGAGAAGAATTAAGAGAATGACTAAGCCTTTATGCTTATAACATTTCTTTCTTAATTCATAAGTTTTCAGCACATAAACCTTTAGAGGTTTGTTAGAAAAAAAAAACTAAAATTTTTAGTTATTACAAGCAGGTGTCTCCTTATTATAACTATCATTCATATTTTCTTAACTACATAAAAAGGAAGGAATTTTAATTCTTAAAACTTGGTTCAGTCATTGTACATCGATTTTATTTCTAAATGAATTTTAACTAGTGAGTTGATCTTAGCTTGACTTGAAAAGTTTGTTTTGTTCTTAGTGTTTATTAAAGTGTTGATAATAATATCATAAATAAGTTTTTAAGAAAATTTTACATAAAAAAGAATTATTAACACTAAGGTTTAATAATACATTTTTAATTTAATGGTTTAAAGAAAAAGAGAGAGTAATAAAACTACTTAGTTGAATCTTGAAGAAGTCTTTAATATTAACACCTAAAAATTCATGATGAACTTGTCTAGATTTTCGAAAAGAATTTGTTGTAACGAAATTCTAAATTTTAATGGAAATTTTTCCTTAGTAACAAAATCATTTTATTATAAAGAGTTTAGTCTTATTTCCTTTATTGAAGAAAGAACTTCTTTTATTTTATTAGGATAACAACAATATGATCATGCATGAATATGAACTTGTAGTTAAGTAATATGAAAAAAATAATTCATATAAAAGATAAAAGACATAGAAATTAAATAAGCACATAATCAAAGGTCAAGTATTGAAAGTCTTAGCTTGCATCAATGCTTTTGGACTAGAGATAGACTAGTCCCATAAAAGAAAAGAAAAGAAAAGGAAAGAAAATTGTTTTTACTTGAGAAGGACAAGTCTAAGACTAGGAAGACTAGTCTTAATAAAATTGCATGAAATAAATAAATTGCAAGAAATGTAAGAGCATAAATAAGAAGTTATGTTATTATATGCTTTAAGAATATGCATTTATATAAATATTCTTAGTAATATATATAAGTTAGATTTGGAGCAATAATAAAATATAATAATATAACAACAATAGTAATAATACTTGAATATTGTTAAACAAGATATGAACATATTGTTGCTTCCATAATTCTCATGGGTTTAGAAAACACACTGTCACGCCCCGAGGGGTACCCTAAACATGGCAGTCCACCGTACACAATACTAAAGCCTAGGAATGACTACCTTAGTCACGCAAAGGCTTCCATATCATGTACAAGGTGTACATCACAACCAAGGGAACGCATCGGAGTAGCGCAATTTATATTGATAATATATAAGTAACAAGGCAAAGAGAATACTTATCATAGAACATAAACATATTTCATTGCAATTCTTAGGGGCATGTCCATCTATTATCTTCAAATAAATATACAACACTATTCATATAAGTCATTATATATAAAGAATCTTACAAAATCACTTATCTTATATTTCTATTTCCTTCATAGAAGCTTAATCGTCCTTCCGTGATTTCCTCAATGTCATGATTCTCAATTTAAGCCACGGGTATACATGTTTCAACAAAATCTATAGGGGTATAAGCTACAACTAGCTTAGTGAGATATTCCTTTTCATTCGCACCATATAATCAAACAAGTTCTTTTAGATTTTCACTCATATGCTATGCAAACAATGCATCAATCACATGATTTCGCAAATATATATAATTATCCGGAAACCATATATAGAACGGATTTACCCCTCCGTATCAAAGGTTAGGGAATCAGGGTTGAAGGTCCTCGACCTTCTACTGCTAGTCCCCAGGTCCTCACCACAGCATTCGGTTGGCTAGCTTCGAACCTAGAGTCGTTTTCCCAAGCGATATGAATTCTCCAGGAAGGAACATAGCCCGTGGCACCACACGATCATAGCCAATCTAACTCTACGCGTAGGAGTAGCAGCCTTTCAAAATAGATGTGACTCGATGGATGCTATGCGTGAGCGTTTTAGTTTTCTTAAGCCCAACCTTATTAAGGTTTATTAAGGGCAATCAATCAATTTAGCAAACAATACATAATTATACAAGTAAATAAACAAAATTATTTAAACAAGCAATTTGAGGCTACGATATTCTTAATTCTCATTTCACACATAAACATAGAATTTACACATAATCCCGAATTCCTCAAATATATTCGTTTTTATCTTTTCTTAGTATACTAATGCCACTACGTAACAAGCACAAGCAAGGTAACGAAATTAGGAGGAATAACTCACTCGTCCATTTTGCGATCTTCTTAGTCATAGTAATTCTCGGGTAGGGTAATCTCGTATCTTTCGTTATCTAGACAAAAGAAATACCCGGGATAAGTCTTTCATGGAATTTCTATCCTTGGAGATTCTAAATTTTACTTAAAATCGCGGTAAAATGGTATAAGAGGAAATTCCATCTTAAAATGGCCATAACTTGCTCATTTTAACTAGGAATTTCGCATATAATATACCGTTTTCTACTTATTTGAAAAGATCTATCCATTTCTAAGGTTATCTTCGTCATCTAAGGTTATTTGGGTTTCGAAAACATTGGGTACATATTTAAAACGAAAATTACCAAACTTTTACAAATCCGTTTTCTAACCCAACTTCATTTTTAAAGAAAATCCTTTTGTAACAATATATGTTTATAAATATATAGTTGATAAACACTTTGAATATATAGGTAAGCTCACTTTATATGCAAAAATCCTAATGGTAGTGTCTCAACAATTTATTTCATAAATTCATTTAAACTTTACTTTGAAAATTTCTTTTCAAGTATTTTAAAGAAACTTTATATTTTCCTAGGTTGTTATAAATGAGTATATTCTTATTTTTTCTTTATTCTTTTTCCAAGGAAAAATAAATTTTCTTGTAACCTTAGTTTTCCATACGTTTTACTAAAAAAAAAAAATCAAATTTATCACAATTATATTAAGTTGATGAAAACCCTTTTCATAATTTTGTATTTAGGATGGTTTAAGAAAATGAGTCTTGTCTTCTTATATTTATTTAAAATATAAGCTTTTGTTTTCTAAAACTTGTTCTTTCATTTCTTTTGAAAAGAATCATCTTTATTGATAAAATCCATTATCGTTAATCTTACTTTATTTATATTCTTTTGAAAATAAGTTCTTTCTTTTAGAAATTTAAAAATCATTACTTTTCCTTAGTGGGTTTATAACTTTATGAGTTGATTTTTATATTAACTTTGAAAACTAGTTTGTTTCTTAGTTTAGAAAAGAGTTTAAGTCTTAAACTTTTAATATCAACGATTTATTTTATTAAAACTTAGATTACCATAAAATACAAGGAAAATATTTATTTCTTATGTTTTCTTGCTACAACTATCTTTGTTATTTAAGAAAACTTGAGAAAACTTGTATTACTCTATTTCTAGGTTGTTGATAGTAACTTCATGATTTTGTGATAAATCACTTAATCGAAATTCTAGCTTTGAGTTTATTTAGTAAAGTAAAATTCTATTTTTTTTTAGATTAGTTGAGACATTAACATTATGTAATTGCAAGTATTATGAGCATATAAAATAATAGGAACATAAGAAAATACTAGAAATAAATAATGAGCAAGAAAATAAAATATCAAGCATTGGGAACCTTAGCTTCATCAAGGAATCCCGATCAAGTATTGGAGCCTTAGCTTCATCAAGGCATCCTGGGACTAAGAATGGACTAGTCCCGTAAGAAAATAAATAAAAGATTGTTTTGACTTGATATGGACAAGTCTAAGACTAGAAAGACTAGTCTTAATAATAACACGAAATAAATAAATTGCATAACTTGAAAGTAAATAAATAACAAATGAGCTTAGATGCTCTAAATATATAATATACATATATATATATATATATTTATAAGCAAGTTATAGCAAAAGATATAAATAAGTAATAAATGAAAAATTATATATATGCATGAAAGTAGTTCCATGAACAAGAACCAAACATGATCTTAATGTGGTTTTCTTTAGTTTTTCAACCTAAGAAACAACATCAAAACCATATAAGGTTACTTGACATTAAAAGAATAGAATAAGAGTTCTTCATTACCTAAATGGGTAAGAAGAAAAGAAGGATTGCTTGAAGGCTTTTGGTAGTGGTAAGTAGTGATGCTTTGAAAAGAAACTTTCTTTAGTAATGGAAGAAGAGTGTTTTCTCTTTTACAAGAAGTGAGTTCTTGTAAGATTATAGAAAGGAGTTTTTGGAGAGGATTTTAGCGTAATTTCTTTGCTTTGGAATGGTACGAAGAAATGAGAAGGGGAGAGGTGGTATTTATAGAGTTTTGTGAAGGAATTAAGAGTGAATTAAATAAAAAAAATAAATTAAAATAGAGAAAGAGGAAGGGTCAATTTGCTCCGGTTTCGGTCCTTTAAAGGGGGAAAAATTGTTTTATTTTTATTTATTGTGTAATAAAGAATAATGTGTAAAATTTGATGTGATTAAACTTGTGTTGGAAATATAAAAAGTAAGAGAATAGATATGTAGGTGTAAGAAATAGTAGAGATAGTGAAATAGTAATGAATAGTAGAAAAGTACTATGAATAGTAGACTAGACAATTAAAGTACCGGTAGTAATAAAAATACACGTAATAATGCGATATCTGTAATTTTTAGCTACGAAAAATTCTAAAACTGATATTTTTGGAATCCTTATATTTTTACGAGTCTATTGGTATAAACAGAATATTTTTTAATATTCCGAGCTCCCGGACACGCTTTTCGAGAACTGTCCCCGTTTGAGTCCGAAGGACACTCGAAATTCGCGAATATGATATTTTTATGTTACCCTATATTATTACGAACTATTTTAAGCTATTGGCTTAATTTCATCTTTTAGGGTTTGAAAACGCGAGATGGCCGGATCTTTAACACTAGGGCTCGTTATAAGCTTGTTGACCTTTAGGGTTCCGTTTTGACTTCCGATTGTACTGAGTTATTCGTAAGATCGTATAATTTTTGAGTTTTGATCGTTTTATATTTTAAGCTCGACGTCTATGGTTTATCTTATTTTATTTGTGATAATTTAATAGTTTTTAGTTCTTGGAATCGTTTAACCGAGTCTAGGGTTATGAGTTGATTTAGTTTGACTTTTGGTGAAAATTGAAAATTGTGATTCTAAAATTTTACCAAAGGATTTAGGATTTTATCATTTCGTTGTTAAGCGGTATTTAGATCTATCGTTTTGATTCGCATTTTAGGGATTTGGTAGATTATTTAATTGGCGTACGGACGTTGATTATACCGGTAGTTGGACTTTATATTTTGTTTCAAGGGTTCTCGTTTTCTCAAGATCCAGAAAGCTCGTTCTTTATCTTATTTGGAATTAAGTTTTAACTTGATTCGATTTTTGGGGTTTCGTTTCCAGTGTTTTGACTCGATCTAGAATTTGGTTTTTATCTTGAGTCTATTTTTGGGATGAAATTTTTTATACTTAGACTTCTAGGATTATTTTTAAGAATTATGAAATTTTCGAGGGTTTACACACACAATATGATCATGTTATGTTAACATGAACATGAAGATAGTTTTAGGATTTTTTACCTAAGGTTATTTGTTGGTTGAAGAAGAAATGAAATATTGGTAGTTGTATGGAAATGATAGTTTTATGAAAAGAAAAGAGAGTTGGGAAGAGAATTTGGAGACAGATTTTATGGAGATAATTTAAGAGAGTTTTGGTATGTGAATGAAGTGTATGAAAGAAATGGGGTATTTATAGATAAACGTGGAGGGAAATTTATTGTAATTAAATAAAATGAAAAAGAAAAAGAAAAAAATTGGATAGATAGGAGAGAGGGGGGAGTGAGTTGATTATTTTGTATTTTTTTTGTAATAAAAAGTAATAATATGTAAGATATGATTTGAATAAAGTTTTATATGAAATGAAAATTATAAGAAATAGGTATATAGGTTATAAGAATAGGTAGTAAGAAAAAGTAAAGATAGAGAAATAGTAATGAATAATAAGTTGAATAGTAGACATGATAAATTAATACCGGTAGCAAAGAAAATACTCATAAATGAGCTATATTTGATATTTTTAGATATTAAAAAATTCTAAAACTGATATTTTTAGAATTCTTATATTATTACGAGTCTAATGGTGTTATTGAAATATTTTACCGTTTTGCGTGTCCGAACTTGGGTTTGAAGAATTGATCCTGTTTAGGTTTGAAACGATCTAAATTTTGATGAATCTGATCTTTTTAGGCTTTACTACATTGTTACGGATTGCAATCTATGATAATCTCAATTTTATAGGATTCCAAGTAGGATTGCCAGATTTTGTCTCACTAGTGCTTGTTATAGACTTGTTGACTTTAAGGTTATGGTTTGACCTTTGGCTTTTGAGTTTTACTCGTAACATTATAAAATCTAAAGGTATATGTCATAGTTGTATTTTGGTTCAAAATTTAAGTTTTACTTTATTTTTATGGTTTGTTTAATATTTGCAGTTCTTGAAATTGTTTAATCAAGTCTAGGGTTATGTGTTGACTCAAGTTGACTTTTGGTCTTTTTAGTTTAAATTGTTTACTCTAAAGTTCACAGAAGGATCTAAGGTTTTATAATTTTATCATTAAACATTGTTTGGATATACCATCTCGGTTTACGTATTAAGGATCTCAAAAATGAAATGTTTGGCATGTGAATGTTGAATCGAACAATTATTGGATTTTTCATTTTATTTTTAAAGGTTCTCTTTTTCTCAAGTTTAAGGAATTTCATATTTGATCTTGTTTAGAGTCTGATTTTAATTTTGGGTCGTTTTTAGGGTTTCGATTTGGTATTTAACTTTAGGATTATTTTCTATAAGTTATGGAAAATCCAAGGGTTTACAACATGAGTCTAGAATAAGTAAATAAACTTTATCAAACCCTAAGTTCTGATATAATGAAGATGAATGATAATACACTAAGACTAGATAGGATTGACTTAAGGCTTAAGCTTGGGAACTTGAAAATTTTTAATCACTCGAAGCACTGGCTATTTAGGCCGGTTAAGTACTGATAAATTTCTAAAAATACACATTTATCTCTTAGAAACGACACACATTCATGCATGTAATTGACACTTTTAACATGAATTTTGTCCATAAATAGATAAAATACGTGTCCTTAGATCATTTGCATGAAAAGTTAAAAAGGATCAAAATAGAACCTAATCAATATTTATACACTCACAAGCCTTGTTCCTCAACCATGTATAATATTAGTTTTGACTTGAAAGATAAAGTAGCTTTCCTTATTTCATGGTCAACAATATAGAACCAGTAGTTTTTCTTATTTTGAGCTCAACTTATTTCAAATGATCTACTTTGCTTGGGAGAATATTGGAAAGGGCGACAATTTTCAAAAGGCTTTGCAGATAGTTTTTCAAGGAGCTTGAAGTATCAAGAAATTTCAAATTCTTTTTTGTTCTTGATAGTTCACTCTAACTCGAGAAGAGTAGCTATTGATTCAGTAACCAAGCCATACAACATTTGACTTGTTCAAGTATTACAACAAGACAATACCTAAAGACTAAGATGCTATTATGTACCAAGATATACAAGAACAATTTAGAGTCGAGGAAGCTGAACATTCCATAATTGAATTGATGTTGATCTGAGTTTGATGACATGATAGATTCAAGCACTACAATGATTTTTACCAAGCTAGCTAATTAGATTAAGCACTTAGAAGAATTAAGTGGAAATAGTAGTTTAGACATCATACCATTATAGGGAGGGATGCAGGATCAAACATTAAGAGAGAAGGGGGGGGGGGGGGGGGGGGGGGGGGGGGGGAAGGTTTGTTTGTTGTTGTTGGAGGGTTTGTCGATGGGGGTCATCATTGATTGTGACTATTTTTCTCAAAACTCAATTGTTTATCATTAAATTCTCTATGAAAAATGAACTAAAAATTATAAGCGAAAATGATGTATAATGTCACATTATATATTCAATATGAAAAATATATTAAAGCTACATATTTTATAACTAACTACCTAAATTTTAACAGTGTCAATTTATAACCTATAAATCTTTTGAAGTAACTGATAATACTTTGATCGTGTGATTTAACTGCAGAAATGGACAAATTTCAAGTGGCTATTGCATAAATGGGTAAATTTTAGGTACCAAACACAACATTTTTCCTATTATGTTGTTGATAATATAATACATGACACATGTTACACTTAACACCTATTATAAATTATATGGTCTATGCGTTTTATATTGCAAATTATATATATAATATGTATAGAACTTTATTAATAATCTATGATATAATTTACCATATGAATAAAACCATATAAAACATAATTGACATTAGATCTATATAGTTTTTTTATATAAATTATAAAATATTTACATTCATTGTTTCCAATAATTGATATGTGAAATGATATGAGAGGTTAAACATGAAAAGCTAAATCAATACAACCTTTTATGAAGGGAAAAATAAAGTACTACTTGAAAAAAAAAATTACAACATTATATAATGATATCTAAATTAGTACCACATAAACAAATTATACAACAAAAAGACAAGTTACAAGCAAAAGAGGACACAAAATACTATATATTATACAAATTTCTCACCTTATTGCAAATGAGAATAATAATGGTAGTTTCTGTATTTGTATGATAATTTGAGTAAAATATTGCATTTTAATATATAAAAACTTATGATATATAGTATTAAATTTCACTTTTGAAAATAACCCTTACACATTGAAGAGATGTTTTCGTGATCCAATATGTAATATACATACATACATATATATATATATATAGAGAGAGAGAGAGAGAGAGAGAGAGATTACTTTTGCTTGCAAATTATTACTATTATTATTGTAAGATAAGTTATAGACACGATAACTTATATGTTTGAAATTGGACTAGAGTAAATTCAATTATAAAAATTATAATAAATAAATAGTAAAATTGAAATAATTAAGTTTATTTTTAATCTTTTTTATTACAACTGGAATATTTTAATTTATCAACTCTAAAAAAGAAAAAAAAATATTCTTTAAATGTTAGCATCATAAATTTGAAATTTGAAAGATAATTAATCATTCCCTAAAGTGAATGATGCAACATCAAATTTTTATTAACACTTGCATGTACAATATTTATATACTATTACTCCTTTTTAAATTGGATGTTGGAACATGACAAAATCATTTAACTAATCCACTCTTTTGTTAGCCGGACAAAAATTTGATATATCATTCTTCAATGCAAGATGGCTTTTTTTTCGTTGTCATAAAATTTCATTTTTTTAGATTTTTTAAAGGGGGAGTTTTTTGCCTCCATTTTTCCTTTTCCTCTAGATGAGTTTTTGCCCGCTTCTTTTATCTTTAGCTTTATCTTAGCAGTAAGGTCAAACTTCGCTCTTTTAAGGGACCATAGCCCACTCATACTAACTAAGTTTTTTTATATCACCAGTCATCCACAACAATTGATTGATTTCTAAAGAGATTGTTTTAAGAAGAATCACCAAGTGATCAACTTCATATACCCTTTCATAAGAGGTTAGAAGAGCTCTTGAAATTTTTGAAAGGTAAATATACTAACCAGTCAACTTAAAAACATAACCATTTAACTTTAAACTAAGGCTTCGATCTACTCCACAACTCTAGATTCAATCAATAAACAGTAAGTAAATTTGCCCCACTTAGATTTCATCCTAAAATTCTAACTATACCAAGTTCAAAATAGTTTAATAATGTACACAGAGTCACTTTTACTTTTATGTTAGAATGCTAATTACAAAAGAATGAGTACAATTTCAAGATCCTTATCTTTTTTTTTTCCAAATCATATCAACGTTTAAGCTTAATTGCAAACTTGTAAGTGGGAAGTTTGATCAACAAGTGCATTGAAACTATTAAAACACATCAAGACCTAAATAGTTTCCTTCAAACATGCCCCTTCCCCATACTTAGATAAGACATAGTCCCCATTGTCTTCTAAAGCAAGCAAAAGTAAGGAAAAATTAAAAGATAGAAAATTAGAAAGAAAAGGATACTAAAACTTCCCCGGCAGTTACAGATCTCATCAAAATGCATCCATGAAGTGCATCATCATCAATTGTCTTTGAACCCATCTGTAAACCCCCAAAGTTTTGGAATTGGTTTAGCTTAAATCCTAATCTGGAAGTCAACCGGGATCCCTAAAAGTCAACAAAACCCTAGTTAGACGTAATGGTTTAAGTCCGGCAATCTCGAATAAGCAACTCTGAGAAAGTAAGTAAGAGTTTAGTATGTAGAATAGTTCGTAATTGCCTAAGGAAGCCTAAAAAGATCAGATTAGTAAAACCACGAATCGTTTTGAACCCGAACGGATATAGTTTTTAAAAAACATGTCCCGGGGCTTGGAATAGTAAAAATATTCCGAATATACCATTAAACTCATAAAAATATAATATTTTCGAAAATATCAGTTTTATAATTTTTTGATAAGTAAAAATAACAGATATCGCAATTATACGTGTATTATCTTACTATCGGTATTTAATTAGTTATATCTACTTTACATTACACTATTCACTACTATTCTACACTATTCTTTTATCTCTACTTTTTCTGACACCTACTCTTATAATACCATAACCTATAATCTTTACTTTTTACCTTTCCTATAACTTTATTTCACATCTACCTTACTTATTACCTCATTTAATCAACAAAAATACAAAAAAAAAAAAAAAAAACTCTTTCCCTCTCATACTCCCATGGCTAGCACCCTTGTCTTCCTCTCTCTCTCTTTTTTTTTCAATTTTCTTTTATTTAAATCACACAAAAATTCACTCCTTATTTCCTATAAATACTCCCCTCCTCTTTCACTTCTTTCACACAATTACTACTCACAAATTTCTGTACCAAACCTCTCTCAAAATTTCCTCTCAAAACTCTCTCCAAAGATTCTCTCAAAACTCTTTCAAAATAATCTAAAATCACTTTCTACCTACACAAAACCCATAACCGCATAACACTTTAAAAACCTTCTTTAGGTAAACTCTTCTTTATATTTTCTTCTTCTCATATCATGTAACTTTACATGACCATAGTGTGAATTTCCAAAAACTAAATATGGAAGCTACACTATGTTCATGTATTGTTCTTGTTCATGAAAATCCATTAATGTTTATATTTTTTTACTTTGTTTATATTATTGTTATTATATCTAAGTATTATTATGTATCTATATATATACATATCCTTTAGAGCATATAAGCTCACTTGCGATTTATTTACTTTTATGCAAAGTAATTTATTTATTTCTTCCATCGCAATTTATTTATTTCTTGTTGTTTTAAGACTAGTCTCTAATCTTAAACTTGTCCTCATTAAGTCAAAACAATTTTTCTTTCTTTTATTTTATTTCTTTTATTTGGGACTAGTCTACTTCTTAGTCCCGAGAGCCTTGAAGAAGCTAAGACTCCCAATACTTGACTTTATTTATTATTTATGTTATTTTTTTGCTTGCTATTATTTCTCATAAATCATGCCATTAAGATTGTTGTCCAAATTTTTTTAAGTTCTAAAAATATTTGATAAAAAAGAGTTTTATCACTTAGGAATAAGTTTATATGAAATATAAAATTTATGGTTTAACAAAAAATAAAGTCATTCCTTTCCAAGTTATAAGAAGAACTCACTACAATTTTAGAAGCTACTTTTGTTTTATAAAGCTTTAAAATCATTTCTATATCACTTTGTTCTTCAAAAAGAAAATGATTTTTGATACAAAAATGATTTCTATATAAGGAAACCTTATGAGAAAGGAATGAGAATTTTCAAATTAAGATTTTTTTTCAAACAAATGGTCAAAGAAAAATTGTATAGAAAATAAATAGGAAAAGTAGCACTAACATAAAGAATTTAGAAAAGAAGAAAATTACTTTTCAAAAAAAAAAAATCATCTAGGAAAAATAATAAGTCAAACACAAAGTAATTCTTTGAAAACAAAAAGAATCAAAATATTCATTTTGAAAGATTTACAAAATGGATTTCTTGTAAACTATAGTTTTCTAAACTCCTAATTAACATTGTTTTACTCAAGAAACATGATTGGGGAACAAACACTTGAGCATGAATAAAATATGAGCTAAGTAGCTATAAAAAGAGAATTTTTCAACTATATAGATAACTAAGTATTTATCAAACAAATTTTGAATGATTAAAACAAATTGTTTTTAGGTGAGAAAAATTTGTAGTGAATCTGATCACCATTGTTCCGGAGCCTATATGATCTAGTTTGATAAAAATAGATTTAGAAATGGGTATATCTTTTCGAGTAGGTAGAAATCGATATATTATATGCGTGATTTCGAGTTAAAATGACCAAGTTATGGCCATTTTAAATCGGAATTCTCCTATATACAAACTTTAATGTTCTTATGACAATGTTTTGTTAAAATTCAAGAAAATCATCAAGCAATACTCATTTTGGGTATTTCGTTTGACTAGATGATTCCGAGAAAGGATACCTATACCCCGAAGACTATTTTGACTAAGTGGATTGTGTGAACGACTCATCCGTTTAGAGAATTGTCAACATGGTATCATGAGTTTATTTCCTTAAAATGCTTTACTTTATTGTGCTTGTAATCTAGTCACATTAGAATTAAGAAAAGACAAATGATTATGTATGTAAGATAATTTGTTGAAAGGATCCTAAGAATATCGAGGCCGGAATTGATTTAATGTTTGTTTTAGTATAACACTTGATTTGTATGAGATTCTATGATCACCTTAAATTTGATAAAAATGATGCTATGATATCATAAATAAAATGATATATGCATACCACGAAGTAAGTCACATTGCGTTTGGTTATTATCCTTGGGTAAGAAGGATTGTAGATCAGGTCAAAAGCAACATTTGGTGGAGTGACCGAAAGCGATTGCTTGACGACATGAAGGAAATGCTTGGCGGAAAGTCCAGAAGCAAAGCTCAATTCAAGTAGACTTAATATGCTTAGCGATATTGATCGAAAGCATAAATCTTTTTCTAAAACTACCTGTTTTGAGGTAATGTATCACCAAACCCCGAATGGAGGGTGTAAATCAATTCAACATGTGGTTCTCGGAAAACTATATGCCTTGTTTACCCATGTGTAGTTGCATGTCATTTGTTTGCTTAAATAACTTGTTTTAATTTCGTTTCAAGAAGTCATTTATGGAAATAGTTCTCACTAAGTCTATTAGCTTATACCCCTATAGATATCTTTTGCAGTTCACCTATTTGTGGTTGAGGCCACGTGGACCCTGCAGCCAGGTATTTTCCTTTTGGTTAAGAAATCTCTAGATGTAGCTTAGTCTTGGATAAGATGAAGAAGTATTCTTGTAAATATTTGTGATTAAGGAATACTTCTAAGTTTTGTAAGATTATTGATATGAGCAAATGAATATTATGAATCCTCTTTTCTTAATTTATTATTATATCTTCTTAAGTTTCATAATTCCATGTATGGTCCTCTAAATTTGTGAGAGCAAGCCTTATACTTAATGTCAAAGCTTCTAGGAATGACTAAGGGTGTCATACTTAAGATTTAATATTGAGTGTGGCGGACTGTTACGTTTAGGGTATCCTGTCACGCCCCGTAGGGTATCCTAAACGTAACAGCCCGCCACATACTAAGTAAGACTCTCGAGTTCCCTACCCAAGCCCTTCGGGAGTCTTAAGTAGATGTAAAGCGTTCCTTTACAATAATAGGATACTTCAACAAATGGAGTTAAATAGTTTAATATGGCATTCATCAGCCATAGATAATAAATCAAAACGCATAATTATAGTTTACAAAATCTAAGGGGCATTCCCCCGCAAAATAATAACAAGTCTATTACAGTCATCCAGAGTCCTTAGTTTCCAATGGAAGTCTATACAAAAAGAAATGGATTTAAACTTCTACGGGAAACTCCTATCTCCGGTACCTGTGCTGTGGCTTGCCTCGGCCTAAGCCATATAAACTCGTGCTGCAATAGATAAAAACTATGGGGGCGTGAGCTAACTAGCTTAGTGAGTAATAACTTCCATAACACAATTAAATACAATTTATTCAAACAAGTGATTATTCAAGCAAGTGTATGCAGCAATCAAATGTGATCAACAAACATATGACCAACCGGAAATCATATGTGGATGGACTTGCGCCCTCCATCCCGGGTTAGCAGATTAACGAATCCTGTGGTATGATGCCGTTTAAGCTCACGGTCAACTAACAATATTTAGTTTTATGGATCACAATTAACCAACAAATTCATTTTATGGATCACGATTAACCAACATATTCGTTTTATGGGTCACGAAAAACCAACCAATGCGAATGCTCCAACCCCATTGTGATATGAATGAATCTAATTTACAATTGAAGTCGAATATGCATTAGTTCAATTCTTTTAGGTGACCAACAAGTATTCACAGACATTCTTCATAAGATACTAGCTAATCAGTCAATAGCTTAACACCCGGTTTCGATATTCCTTAAGTTCCATTTCACATATCAACAGTAGACAACATATATAATTTCCCATATACCCCATCATGCATATACAATTTCTTTTTATCTTTGCCTATACCGCTAGTGCCACTACATTACAATCACATTCATTAATTGAGAGTGGAAGTAAAACTCACTCGGCCATTGGACGCCGGTCTTTCTAATAGTAGTAGTCGGGAGGTAGGGTGTCGTCCTGCTCGGGATCACCTACCAAGCAAGAATAATCCTAATGAGATTCTCATTATGTAACCAAATCAAACTATACATCTAAACTAGATGAATTCGGATTTCTCGCTATTTGCGGAAGTTCCGACTTAAAACGGCCATAACTTGGTCATTTCAACTCGGAATTTCGCAAATTTTATATCGATCTCTATCTACTTCGAAAGATCTATCTATTTCTAATATTAAATCCAAGTTTTGAAAATAGTAAGGTCACAGAACAGTAGGATCAGATCTGTTCCACACTTTTTCCAATTCCGACAATTTGTTTTGCTTTTGATAAGAAATGTTCCTAGTTGATGTCATGCATGAATGGCATAGGAATGAATTACTCATGAATGCCATGTCATGAACTTAATATGCATAGTCATGTGATTTTGTGATAATAAACTCTTATGAACTCTTAAGTGTTGGAAAAATCCCATAAAGGTTATTTCTAAGAAGCTGTTCTTCCACTTAATGCTCCTTAGGGTTTCTTTGACTTTTAATCTTGTAATCCACTTGTTATCTATCAAAAAAATAAGTCCTCAAGGTCTATATTAAACATGGCCTTCATTCATGCATAAAATTCCTATTTTTCATTTGGGAATCATGTTTTTAAACAAGCTTTTTGTAAAATCCGAATTTTCTAAATTTCATTTTCTTGTATTTTTCTTAAGGAAAAACTTGTCTAATGCATTAAAATTGAAGCTATATATATATATTATCTAAGGACTTCATTTAGCTTATAAAACATCCAATTTAGACTTAAATTCTAAGTGTTCTTGTAGGCATGAACCTAAATTACGAATTTGACTACACATCCATATTCAATATTTCCATTCTAACTTTATTCCTTATTTTTACTTTTCTATCATGCCTAAACTCTCCTAAATTTATAAAAATCATTCCTTCAATATACCTATTACACATACCCTTCATTTTTCTTATGAAACATGAGTTTAAAATTGATTTTGGGGGTTTTTGAAGTAGGGTTTCACTTTCTTCCGAATTTCCAACATTTCATATTTAACAAAACCTTTCCTTTTTCAATATTCTTGCTTCCCATATGTGAAGATCTACTATCTAACTTCTTTATATATGAACAAAACTACATTTTTATGATCATCAAGCATAGAAAACAAAATAACCCTATGATCATGCATGTACATGAAGTTGTGGATGTCTAAACTTTAGATCTACTAAATATAATGCATGAATCATGGATCTCATGGTATGAACAACAATATATATGCAAGATCTTTACTTTACATGCATGAACAAGATGAGATCTTAACATAAACACATCTAAACATTAGATCCATGTCTTGTGATGGCTTGATATTCTTGTTCATGTGTTTTCATGTCCCTAGCAAGAGCATCATGGGGGTTAAATAAGAAAATACACAAGATATAGTCTTGCCATTACAAGATCTAGGAAGAACAAGACCTAAAATCAACATACCAAAGGAGTCTTGAGATGGAAAAGAGAAGAAAACAAGTTGAAGTTGTAAGAGGGAGAGGGAGGGAAGCTCACGGCAATAATGGGGGACGAAGGAGAGAGTTTTCTTTTTTCAAAAATTAAAACAAGAAGAAATGAAGAGAGAGAGAGAAAAATATGTATATATATGAAGTGAATTAGGGTTTAGATAATTAAAATGGAGTAAAAATAAATAAATTGAGAGGGAAACGGGGGGGGGGGGGTGGGGTGGGGGTGGTTCGGGCTACTCCTTTGTGTGTGTGTGTGTGTGTGTGTGTTTGAAATTTCAATATTTGTAATTTAGTTAATTAAAATGTAATAAATGTGATAATTGTTTAAGAGACAAAATTTCTTGGAAAAGAAAATTGAAATGAGTATAAGGATGTAAGAATAGGGTATGGGTAGTGTGTAGTGTAGGTTGTACTTGTGAATAGTAGACAAGACATCTACTTTACCGGTTGTTCCGAAAACACGGGAAAAGCTCTAACTGTAATTTTTATAGCTCGGAAAATTACGAACTTGATATTTTTGGAATCCTTATAAAATTACGGTTCTAATGAACATTCCGAAATATTTTTGAATCCGTGGTCCGGGGCACGCTTTTCCGTAATTGAGCTCGGGAAGGCTCGGAATTGAAAATTTCCCGAATTTAAAACTTTCAAAAGTTTGAAATGTACTTTAAAACAATAATTCAACTTCATTTACTTAATAAAATTTCTTTTATTATGAAACCGAAGGAAAGCTGGATTTAGGGTTCCTAGGCTTCTCTCACTGAACTCAACCTGAATCGGATTAGGGTTTCGCTTCAACTCCCGGGGTTTCCTAGCTACTGAGAATACCGGGGTTTACAACCTCCCCACCTTAAATAAAGTTTTGTCCTCAAAACGGAACTGTCATACCTTGTCTTTCAAATATCTCGGGGTACTTCCTCCGGATTTCCTCTTCAGCTTCCCAGGTTGCTTCCTCAGAGGCATGATTCCTCCATAACACTTTAACGTAGTGGATGTCTTTGTTTCGTAGCCTTTGAGTTTTCTTATCCAATATCTTCACTGGGTGTTCGTCATATGTTAGGTTCTCCTTCAGCTGAATTGGCTCCAACTCCAGAATCCTTTCCGGGTCGGCAACATACCTCCTCAACACTGACACATGGAAGACATTATGGATCCCGGACAAATTTGGTGGTAGGCTAGTCGATACGTCAGATCTCCGACTCTTTCCAATATTTCAAAAGGTCCAATGTATCTTGGGCTTAACTTCCCTTATGTACGCACCCTCCTAATACTTTTAATTGGATTTATTTTGAGGTACATGTGATCACCCACCTTAAACTCAAGTTCTCTTCTTTTCAAATCTGCCCAGCTCTTTTGCCGGTCCTGAGCTTCTTTCATTTTCGCTGGATCAACCTCACTTTATCCGCGGCTTCTTGTACCAATTCGGCCCAATTGCTACTTTTTCCACTTCATCCCAGAACAAAGGAGATCTACAACGCCGTCCATACAAAGCTTCATACGGTGGCATCTGGATGGTGGAGTGATAGCTGTTATTGTAGGCTAACTCGATTAGGTGTACATGGCTATCCCAATTCCCTTTGAATTCCAAGGCACACGCTCTCAGCATGTCTTCTAGGGTTTGGATCGTCCGCTCAGACTGTCCATCAGTCTGAGGGTGATAAGCCGTGCTAAAGTGCAATTTGCCCAAGCTCTTTTGCAAGCTTGTCCAAAACTTGGACACGAATCTCGGGTCCCTGTCGGAGATAATCCCTGCAGGTATGCCATGTAATCTTACGACCTCCCTGATATAGATCTTGGCTAATCTTTCCATTGATTAGGTCATATTTATGGGTAAGAAATGCGCCGACTTAGTCAATCGGTCCACTATTACCCATATTGCGTCACAACCAGATGGAGTCTTGGGGAAACCACACACAAAATCCATGGATATCTGATCCCATTTCCATTCCGGAATGGGTAAGGGCTTTAGCAATCCGCCTGGTCTCTAGTGCTCTACCTTCACCTGTTGGCATACTGGACACTTCATCACATAATCTGCCACATCTCGCTTCATGCCATTCCACCAATAGTAGCACTTCAAATCATGATACATTTTGGTGCCTCCCGGATGCATGGTATATCCAGAGTTATGAGCCTCACCCATTATTTCTTTCCTCAACTCCTCATCCTCTGGCACACACAGTCTCCCCTTCATTCTGACCACGTCCTCATCATCTATGGCAAAATCAAGGTACTTTCCTACCTGGACTTCCCTTTTTACCTTTTGTATCACCTCGTCATATCTTTGGGCTTCTTTGATCCTCTCTATGAGGGTCGGTTCCAGTATCAGATTGGATATCTCCAACTCAGCGCTTCGGTTTAAGAACTCAATCCTTAGCTTCTCAAATTCCTTAATCAAATCTTTTTGACTTGTGATCAAGGCGGCTACTTCCCCGTGATTTTTCCGACTTAGGGCATCTGCGACTGCATTCACTTTCCCTGGACAGTAATTTATTCCCAGATCATAATCCTTTATTAATTCTAGCCACCTCCTTTGTCTCATGTTTAGCTCCTTCTGTGTAAACAAGTATTTAAGACTCTTATGAGCTGTATATATCTCACACCTCTGTCCATACAGATAATGTCTCCATAACTTCAAAGCAAAGACAACAGCAGCTAGCTCCAAATCATGCGTAGGATAATTTTGTTCATGCGGTCTCAATTGCCGAGAAGCATATGCAATAACCTTCCCTTCTTGCATCAGGACGCATCCAAGGCCATTCCTTGAGGCGTCACTATGTACCGTGTAGGGTTTTTCTGGGTCTGGTAAAACTAGAATCGGTGCCGAAACCAATCGTCGCTTCAACTCCTGAAAATTCTGTTCCCTTTTGTCCGTCCAAACGAATTTCTCATTCTTTTGAGTTAACTGCGTCAGTGGCTTGGCTATTTTAGAGAAATCCTTCACAAACTTGCAATAGTAGCCAGCTAATCCCAAGAAACTCCTTACTTTGGTAACCGTTTGCGGTGGTTTCCAATCCACTACAGCCTTGATCTTTCCGGGGGTCGACTGAATATCCATCACGGTTACTACGTGTCCAAGAAATGATATCCTGTCTAACAAAAGTCACACTTGGACAGCTTGGCGCACTTATTATCTGTAATGTTTGCAATGCTAAAAGATGCTCTTCGTGTTGTTCTTGGTCTTCGAATATATGAGTATGTCGTCTATGAAGACTATCACACATTTATCCAAAAGTGGCTTATAGACTCTGTTCATCAGATCCATAAATGCAGCTGGTGCATTAGTCAGTCCAAATGACATTACCAGGAACTCGTAGTGCCCATAACGGGTGAAAAGCGTCTTGGGTACATCCTCAGGCTTAATCCTCAATTGATGATATCCCGAACGCAAATCAATGCGTGAGAACACACAAGCCCCTTGCAGTTGATCAAACAAATCATCAATCCTTGGCAACGGATACCGTTCTTGATAGTCACTTTATTAACTCACGATAGTCGATACATAATCTCATCGATCCATCTTTCTTCTTCACAAACAAAACGGGTGTGCCCATGGTGATACACTCGGTTTATAAAACTTTTGATCCAGAAGTTCTTGCAACTGTGTCTTTAGCTCCTTCAACTCGGCCGGTGCCATCGGTATGGTGCTTTGGATATTGGCTCAGTGTTTGGAGCCAAAACAATCTCAAAGTCAATTTCTTTTTGGTGGTAATCCCGGTAGGATCTCAGGAAACACATCCAAATACTCATTCACTCGGTATATCCTTTTTCTCACGGGTTCCTCTTCATCTAAGACCTTCAATCGGTATTATCTCTTCATCCTCCATCATTAGCTCAAACGAGTTTACATCAAACCTTCTCGGAACTAGGGTTTCTCCACAAATTCTACTTTTTCTCCCAATTGATCATAGAAACTCACTGTTTTCTTTTGACAACACTATCGCTTTTACCTTGCTTAGCCAACTCATTCCGAGGATAACTTCGTATTTATTCATCTCCAACATTATCAAATCACTTTTGGAGATGTGTCCATGAACTTCCAACGGACAATCCTTCACCAATTCGGGTTGATACAACACTTCTGTGGGGGTCTTAATCCGTAGACTAACCGTAGTTGTGGCTATAGGTAATCCCAATTGGTTAGCCAAACTATTGGTGACGAACGAATGAGTCGCTCCGTGTCAAATAAAACGTAAGCTTCCACGCCATTCACCCGTATGTGTCCTGAGGTCAACAAATATCCATCACAATTGATCCCTACAACATCCTTAAGGTTATCTACACAGGGTTCCTACTTCCAGCTTTCCCATATATTCAATTTCATTCAGGCAACAATTTAAATTTGCAACTTAAATTTCAGCTAGAGAGGGTTTCTGTTACTAACCTGTCACCAGGCCGCTATCAGCGCCTTCGCTTTGATCCAAAGCTGCCAATTCTACATCCTCCTCTCATCTTCCTGACCATCCACTGGCCTTCGAAGTTATAATATCATCCCATGCATTGCTGAGGCTGCTCGGCTCCCACTTTTGTTACCCGATCATAGGGTTGGTATTACTTGGAGCTCCATAGGGTCGAGCGGCCACGCTTTTCCGCTGGGAACATTCAGAGGCTAGATGTCCTTCTCCTTGCAAATAAAGCAAGTCACAGCCAGCTTCTTTGGGCACGTATAGACCATGTGGCCAGCGTCGCCACAAAATAGCATTTTTTTTCAACAACTGGCACTGCCTAGGAGTGTGCTCCCTTACACTTCCAACATGTGACGTTGGCCTTGAACTGGGTCGTTTGCCACTAGACTCTTTGAATCCTTGGTACGGCCGGTGTACCTCTTTCCTTTGAATCCTGAACTCGAGGCGTCGAATGGCTCTTTCCAAATACCCTCTTTTCTGGCTCTTGGTATTTCTTTTTCTGGCCCCTTCAATTACCCGGCCTTCTCTACCATTTCAGGATATGTCCTGACTCCAAACTCTTCCAACTTGATCCGCAGATTTCGTCTAAGCCTCCAGAAATACCTGCTTCTTTAATTCTTCACTATCCCTGAAAGACTCAGGGGATACAGCAAGTGAACGAATCGGTTTCATATTGCTCTACTGTCCTCCCCTTTTGTTTACATGGAGGAAATCAGCACTATATTTCACTCTCAAGCTGGAGGGGAAAATAATTGTTTAGAAATTCCCGGCGAAAGGTTTCCCAAGTGGCCGGGGCAGTCAGGTTTTTCTTGGAGTCCCACCAGATCGCGCATTGTACCTCAGCATATAGTTCCATATTCCAACTGCAGGTAAGGTGGAATCTCGTATGCAGCAAAAGAACGCTCAACTTGAGCCAACCAGTCTCGGCTTCATCCGGTTTACCGAATGCCCCATCAAATACCGGTTGCTCTTAATAAAGTCGGTAAGGAGCTTCGGTGGGGTCTCCTGTATGGCGGGGGTGGCGGCAACTGCACATTATAGAATGCTTCTTGTGGAGCAGGTGCCTCTGCAGTCATTTCCCGATGATCTGGGTGGGGGATGTGGGGCCGAATCCGAGCACTTTGCCCAGGGTGGGGGTTCTGAACTGGATTCTGATTCTGAATGAAGGTATTCAGAAGATTGGCCAATTGCCCAATCGCATTTAGCACATCACCCTGTTGATTTTGGGGTGCAGCCCCCTGGGGGTTAAGTGGCGGCATAGTCGGCTGATCGGCCTCGTTCGAGTTAGACCCTTGTTCCCGATTCCGAATTCGTCGGTTCCGTCTGTTTTCACATTAATTAATAAGTTTTTAGTATTCTTAGGAGGTTCCAGATTCCAAAAAGGACCAAATTTGTTAACAAGGTTTTGAAATTTGCGAAAATTTAGAAATCAAACTAGAAGGAAACAGGGTTTCATAATTTCATGTAATCACAAGGAGAATATAAGAATTCACACATAGAGTAACAAGTTGACACTTCATAACAATAATGTGAATGAATGAATGCTCATGCAATCTATATGGATTAATGTTCTTTATGTATTGTGACCATCATGCATGTTTTCTCAACTCCTTTCCTTGAAATAAACACGATCTTTTAATTACTTCAGGAGCCATACAAATATTACATCAAGATTTTTGTTCCAAAATTTGGCTAACTAAGTTCCAATTGATTCTACAATTTTCCTATTTCGAAACATGACAAAATACAGGGAAAAGAAACAAATAAAGTAATAACTATCCTGAAATCCTAAGGCAATTTGGCATCGCATCGCCATACTACAATAAGAAATCAGGACTCCTTCTTGGACTTCATGGGTTAGCTAACATCCGGTCTCTACTCATCACTAGAGTCATCGGGGGTCGGGCTAGGAGGTCGTCTCCTGCTGGTAGAACCACCGTCGTCCCGTCGGATGAACAAACTAAGGTATTCCCTCGTAGTCATCCTCCGTTTCCTAGTAGGTCGGACTAAGGGTTCGGGTCTTCACTTTCCTCCTCTTCCTCAGTACCTTGCCCTTCCTCGGGCTTACATCATTTTCCTCACCTCTAACCTCCGGCTCACTCACCTGAGTCTCTATTATCTCATTCTCTCACTGGCTCTCCACCCATGCCTTCTATCTCCATAGGCTCGGGGGCTACAGGCTCACTACACCATATCAAGTACAGGGGGATTTTCACCTTCTACATAAACATCCCTCCACATCAAGGGTCAAACTCGGGTTCCACCCTACCACTATCAGGTATCTCCAGCTCCCGATTAAAATCCCACACATCGGGTTGGGTTCCGGATTCACTTCAGCTTCCGGCTCGGCTGGTGGGGTAGGGGTTCTAGGAACTACATTCTTCCCAGTTAGGATCCTCCTCAGGGTCCTCTTCCTCTCTTCTTCTTCTTCATCCTCTCCAATCACAGGCCCCATTCAATTGCATGCCTATATCAATAGCTGGAGGTGGAGCTATCACTCGGGGTGGAGGATATCTAAGTAAATCGCATGCCAAGTGATATGATTCCATGCATCTGCTAAATTCCAGTCAGGGTGATCATAAATTATCATGGGCATACACATATAAAGGCCCTATGGGAATCCATACTCTAAAATCTGGAGGGGTTCGGTTTCCTCCACCCTTCAAAATAAATGTAGCTTCTCTAGTCATGGGCTCACGCCCATAATCAACCATGATCCTCTCTAGAGTATAAATTGTCTCCAATTTTGTCCAGCTCCTCTTCCCATGGGATCATACCTCAATCGATCCACTACCGAAGCCCATCTGGTATATCTCAATCCATCCTTCCATAACTTGTACATTTCCCCTATAGTCCGGGGATGTCTGGCTAAGGCAAAATCTTCACACAACTCTAACCTCAACCTATACTCCACCATAGTCTCATCATTTCTCTTGGTGTTTCTGGCCCGTTCCCTGGTCTCACCCAAGGAGACCTACAGTAATACAACACTCCTAATCAGACTTAGCAAGAAAACGTTTTTAACTCCATTTAACCTATTAATTAGGTTTCTAAGTCTGGTTTCTTTTAATCCTATTGTCTTGCTTTATAACCTAGTGCTCCGATACCAACTTAAACTGTCACGCCCCTACCCGAGCCCTTCAGGAGTCTTAAGTAGATGTAAAGCATTCCTTTACAACAATATGATACTTCAACAAATGGAGTTAAATAGTTTAATGTGGCATTCATCAGCCATAGATAATAAATTAAAACGCATAATTATAGTTTACAAAATCTAAGGGGCATTCCCCGCAAAATAATAACAAGTCTATTACAGTCATCCAGATTCCTTAGTTTCCAATGAAAGTCTATACAAAAAGAAATGGATTTAAACTTCTACGGGAAACTCCTATCTCCTGTACCTGTGCTGTGGCTTGCCTCGGCCTAAGCCATATAAACTCGTGCTGCAATAGATAAAAACTATGGGGGTGTAAGCTAACTAGCTTAGTGAGTAATAACATCCATAACACAATTAAATACAATTCATTCAAACAAGTGATTATTCAAGCAAGTGTATGCAGCAATCAAATGTGATCAACAAAAATATGACCAACCGGAAATCATATGTGGATGGACTTGCGCCCCCCATCCCGGGTTAGCAGATTAACGAATCCTGCGGTACGACGCCGTTTAAGCTCACGGTCAACTAACAATATTTCGTTTTATGGATCACGATTAACCAACAAATTCGTTTTATGGATCACGATTAACCAACATATTCGTTTTATGGGTCACGAAAAACCAACCAATGCGAATGCTCCAACCCCATTGTGATATGAATGAATCTAATTTACAATTGAAGTCGAATATGCATTAGTTCAATTCTTTTAGGTGACCAACAAGTATTCACAGACATTCTTCATAAGATACTAGCTAATCAGTCAATAGCTTAACACCCGATTTCGATATTCCTTAAGTTCCATTTCACATATCAACAGTAGACAACATATATAATTTCCCATATACCCATCATGCATATACAATTTCTTTTTATCTTTGCCTACACCGCTAGTGCCACTACATTACAATCACATTCATTAATTGAGAGTGCAAGTAAAACTCACTCGGCCATTGGATGCCGGTCTTTCTAATAGTAGTAGTCGGGAGGTAGGGTGTCGTCCTGCTCGGGATCACCTACCAAGCAAGAATAATCCTAATAAGATTCTAATTATGTAACCAAATCAAACTATACATCTAAACTAGATGAATTCGGATTTCTCGCTATTTGCGGAAGTTCCAACTTAAAACGGTCATAACTTGGTCATTTCAACTCGGAATTTCGCAAATTTTATATCGATCTCTATCTACTTCGAAAGATCTATCTATTTCTAATATTAAATCCAAGTTTTGAAAATAGTAAGGTCACATAACAGTAGGATCAGATCTGTTCCACACTTTTTCCAATTCCGACAATTTGTTTTGCTTTTGATAAGAAATGTTCCGAGTTGATGAGTCATGCATGAATGGCATAGGAATGAATTACTAGCATGAATGCCATGTCATGAACTTAATATATGCATAGTCATGTCGATTTTGTGATAATAAACTCTTATGAACTCTTAAGTGTTGGAAAAATCCCATAAAGGTTATTTCTAAGAAGCTGTTCTTCCACTTAATGCTCCTTAGGGTTTCTTTGACTTTTAATCTTGTAATCCACTTGTTATCTATCAAAAAAATAAGTTCTCAAGGTCTATATTAACCATGGCCTTCATTCATGCATAAAATGTCCTATTTTTCATTTGGGAATCATGTTTTTAAACAAGCTTTTTGTAAAAATCCGAATTTTCTAAATTTCATTTTCTTGTATTTTTCTTAAGGAAAAACTTGTCTAATGCATTAAAAATTGAAGCTCCAATATATATATTATCTAAGGACTTCATTTAGCTTATAAAACATCCAATTTAGACTTAAATTCTAAGTGTTCTTGTAGGCATGAACCTAAATTACGAATTTGACTACACATCCATACTTCAATATTTGCCATTCTAACTTTATTCCTTATTTTTACATTTCTATCATGCCTAAACTCTCCTAAATTTATAAAAATCATTCCTTCAATATACCTATTACACATACCCTTCATTTTTCTTATGAAACATGAGTTTAAAATTGATTTTGGGGGTTTTTGAAGTAGGGTTTCACTTTCATCCGAATTTCCAACATTTCATATTTAACAAAACCTTTCTTTTTCAATATTCTTGCTTCCCATATGTGAAGATCTAATATCTAACTTCTCTATATACGAACAAGACTACATTTTTATGATCATCAAGCATAGAAAACAAAATAACCCTATGATCATGCATGTACATGAAGTTGTGGAAGTCTAAACTTTAGATCTACTAAATATAATGCATGAATCATGGATCTCATGGCAGGAACAATAATATATATGCAATGTAAACCCCGGTAATTCTCAGTAGCTGAAAACCCGGAGTTGGAAGCGAAACCCTAATCCGATCAGGTTGAGTTTAGTGGATGAAGCCTAGGAACCCTAAATCCGGCTTTCCTTCGGTTTCATAGTAAAATAAATATTACTAAGTGAATGAATTCAAATTATTGTTCCAAGGTACTTTTCAAACCTTTGAAAGTTTTAAATTCGGAATTTTTCAATTCCGGGCCTTCCGAGCCCAATTACGGAAAAGCATGCCCCGGGCCACGGATTCAGAAAAATGTTCCGGAATATTCTTTAGAACCTTAATTTTATAAGGATTCAAAAATATCAATTTCATAATTTTCCGAGCTATAAAAATTACAGTTATAGCTTTTCCCGTGTTTTCGGAACAACCGGTTAAAGTAGATGTCTTGTCTACTATTCACAAGTACAACCTACACTACACACTACCCATGCCTATTCTTACATCCTTACAACTACTCATTTCAATTTTCTTTCCAAGAAATTTTGTCTTTTAAATAATTATTACATTTATTACATTTTCATTTACTAAATTACAAATTTCATTTTTTTTCAAAACTCACACACACACACACACACATATGGCCGGCGCCCCTCCCTCAATTTTCTCCCTCTCATTTAATTATTTTTACTTCTTTTATTAAAGCAAAACCCTAAATTACTTGATATATATACTAAATGTTCTCTCTCTCTCCTTTCTTTCATTCTAATTTTTTTCAAAAGAGATCAAAACCTCTCTTCTCTCCCTCCTTTGTGCCGAGCACCCCCTCCCTCTCCCTCTTGCACTTTCAACTCAAAACTCCTCCATTTCTACCTTAGATCCTCCTTTGGTATGTTGTTTCAAGCCTTGTTCTTCCTAGTTCTTGTAATGGCAAGACCATATTTGTGTATTTCCTCACTAAATCCCAATGAGCTAATGTTAGGGGCATGGAAGCACATGAACAAGAATGTCAAGCCATCACAAGACATGGATCTAATGTTTAGATGCGTTTTTGTTAAGATCTCATCTTGTTCATGCATGTAAAGTAGTGATCTTGCACATATATTGTTGTTCATGCCATGAGATCCATGCTTTTTATGTCATATGTTGTAGATCTAAGGTTTAGACATTCATAACTTCATGTACATGCATGATCATATGGTTCATTTTGGTTTATATGCTTTGATGGCCATGAGAATGAAGTCTTGTTCATATATAGAGATGATAGATAGTATATCTTAACATGTAGAAGCAAGACCATTGAAAAGGAAGGGCTTTGTTAGATATGAAAAGTTGAAAATTCGGATGAAATGGAAACCCTACCTTAAAGACCCCCAAAATCAACTTTAAACTCATATTTCATAAGAAAAATGAGGGTATGTGTAATAGACATGTTAAGGAATTATTTTCATGAGTTTAGATGAGTTTAGGCATAATAAAAATAAGGAAAACAAGAGGTGAAGTTAGAATGAAAAATGTTGACTTTAAATGTGTAGTCAAATTCGTAACTTTTGTAATGCCTAAATAAACACTTAGTATTTAAGTCTAAAATGGATGTTTTATAAGCTAAATGAAGTCCTTAGATAATGTATACATTGAAGCTCCAATTTTTAATGCATTAGACAAGATTTCCCTTAAGAAAAATGTAAGAAAAGGAAATTTGGAAAATTCGGATTTTCACAAATAGCTTATTTAAAAACATGTTTACCAAATGAAAAATGTGAATTTTTATGCATGAATGGAGGCCATGACTATTATAGACTTTGAGAACCTATTTTTAGTTAAATAATAAGTAGATTACAAGATTAAAAACCAAAGAAACCCTAAGGAGTATAATGTGGGAAAATAGCTTCTTAGAATTAGTCTTTATGAGACTTTCCCCAACACTTAGGAGTTCCTAAGAGTTTATTACTACAAAAATCATCATGACCATGCACATATTGAGTTCATTACATGGCATACACATTAGTAGTTCATTCCTAAATCATTCATGCATGAATCACCAACTAGGAACATTTCTTATCAAAAGCAAAGCACATTTTCAAAATTGGATCAATTGCGGAACAGAACTGATCCCACTGTTCCGTGACCCTATTATTTTCAAAACTTGGATTTAATACTTGAAATAGATAGATCTTTCGAAGTAGATGAAGATCGATATAAAATTTGCGAAATTCCGAGTTAAAATGACCAAGTTATGGCCGTTTTAAGTCGGGACTTCCGAAAATAGCGAGAAATCCGAATTCAACTAGTCTAGATATATAGTTTGATTTAATTACATGGTGAGAATCTCATTAGGATTATTCTTGATTGGTAGGTGATTCCGAGCAGGACGACACTCTACCTCCCGATTATTATTATTAAGAAGTTTGGTGTCCAATGGCCGAGTGAGTTTACTTCCATTCTCAATTAATGCATGTGATTGTAATGTAGTGGCATTAGTGTTAGGCAAAGATAAAAGAAATTGTATAAGCATGCTGGGGTATATGGGAATTATTTATGTTATTGATTGTTGATATGTGAAATGGAGCTTAAGGTATATCGGAACCGGGTGTTAAGATATTGACTGCTTTACTAGAATCTTATGATGAATGTCTGCGAATACTTGTTGGTCACTTAAAAGAATTGAATTAATGACTATTCGACTCCGACTATAAATTGAATTCATTCATGTCACGATGGGGTTGGAGCATTCGTTGGTTATGCTGTTGGTTAATCGTGATCCATAAAACGACTTGTTGGTTAATCGTGATCCATAAAACGAATTATTATTAGTTGACCGTGAGCTTAAACGGCGTCGTACCGCAGGATTCGTTAATCTGCTAACCCGGGATGGAGGGCGCAAGTCCATCCACATATGATTTCCGGTTGGTCATATGTTTGTGATCACATTTGTTTGATGCATACACTTGCCTGAATAATTACTTGTTTGACTGGTATGTTTAATTGCGTTATGGAAGTATTGCTCACTAAGCTAGTTAGCTTACGCCCCCAGTTTCTATCTTTTGCAGCACGACTTTATATGGCTTAGGCCAAGACAGGCTACAGCGCAGGTACCGGAGATAGGAGTTTCCCGTAGAAGTTTAATTCATTCCTTTTTGTATAGACTTCCATTGGAAACTAAGGACTCTGGATGACTGTAATAGACTGTTATTCTTTTGCGGGGGAATGCCCCTTAGATTTTGTAAACTTTAACATTATGCGTTTTGATTTATTATCTATGGCTAATGAATGCCTCGTTAAACTGTTTAACTCCATTTGTTGAAGTATTCTATTGTCGTAAAGGAACGCTTTACATCTACTTAAGACTTCCGAAGGCCCCGGGTAGGGAACTCGAGAGTCTTACTTAGTATGTGGCGGGCTGTTACGTTTAGGATACCCTACGGGGCGTGACAGTTTAAGTTGGTATCAGAGCCTAGGTTATAAAACAAGACAATAGAATTAAAAGAAACCGGACCTAGAAATCTAACTACTAGGTTAAATGGAGTTAAAAACGTTTTCTTGCTGTCTAATTAGTAGTATTGTTTGATGTAGGTCTCTCTGGGTGAGACTAGGGAAAGGGCAAGGAATTTTACAAAGAGAAAGATGAAACGATGGTAGAATATAGACTGAGGCTAAGAGAATTGTGTGAGGATTTTGCCCTAGCCCGACATCCCCGGACCCTAGGGGAAATGTACAGGTTATGGAAGGATGGGCTGAGATATACCAGATGGGCTTCAGTAGTGGATCAATTGAGTTATGATCCTATGGGAAGAAGGAGCTGGACAAAGTTAGAGACAATCTATACTCTAGAGAGGATCATGGTTGATTACGGGCGTGAGCCCATGACGAGAGAAGCCACATTTATTTGAAAGGTGGAGGAACCCGAACCCCTCCAGATTTTAGGGTATGGATCCCCATAGGACCCTTATATGTTTATGCTCATGATAACTTATATGATCACCCTGACTGGAATATAGCTGATGCATGGAATCACATCACCTGGCATGCATCTATTTACATCCTCCCCCCCCCCCCAGTAATAGCTCCACCTCCAGCTATTGATATAGGTATGCAGCTGAATGGAGCGCCTGTGATTGGAGAGGATGAAGAGGAGGAGGAGGATCCCGAGGAGGATCCGAACTGGGAACAAAATGAGGTACCTAGGACCCCTACCCCACCTGTCGAACCAGAAGTGCAGGTAAACCCAGAACCCGATCAAATTATATGGGATTTTAACCGGATGTTGGAGATACCAGAGAGTGGGAGGGTAGAACCCGAGGTAGATTCCAGGGTATGGAGAGATGTGTATGTGGAGGGTGAGAACCCACCTGTGCTTGACCTAGCAGTAGTGGAACCGAGGCCCCAGTGCCTATGGAGACTGAAAATGTGGCAGATGAGCCTGTGAGAGAGCCTGAAGTAGAGGTGAACCGCCTAGGTGAGCCCGAGATAGGAGGTGAGGAGGAGGAAGTAAGCCCGCAAGAGGGGCAAGGGACTGAAGAAGAAGAAGAAGAAGAAGAAGAAGAAGAAGAAGAAAGTGAGGATCCGGAGCCTCTAGTCCGACCCGCTAGGAAGCGGAGGATGACCACCAGGGAGTATCTTAGCTTGTTCGTCCGACAGGACGATGGTGGTTCTACCAGCAGGAGACGACCTCCTAGCCCGACCCCCGACGACTCTAGTGATGAGTAGAGACCGGGATGTTAGCTAACCCATAAAGTCCAAGCGGAGTCCTGACTTTTCTTATTTTTGTAGTAGGCAATGCGGGATGCCAATTTGCCTTAGGATTTCAGGATAGTTAGTATTTTTATTTGTTCTTTTTCCCTGTATTTTGTCATGTTTTCGGGAATAGGGAAATTGATTAGAATAGGAAGGAGCTTAGCTAGCCAAATTTTGGAACTAAAAGTTGATGTAATATTTGTATGGCTCGCTAAAGAAATGAAAAGGATCACTTTTGTTTTAAAGAAATGGAGTTGTGAAAAGTACGCATTCTAGTCATGATACATAAGAGACATTAACTGCATATAGATTGCATAAGCATTCACTCATTCACATTATTGTTGTGAATATCAATTGGTTACACTATGTGTGGATTCTTCTATTTCCTTTGTGTTCTTTTAATTATTCCTTATTTTCTTTTATGGATTGATATTATGACTCATCTTATGACTTTATGGAATTATTCCTTTTTCCTTCTAAGTTTAAATTCCAGATTCCGCAACTTCTGAGCTTGTTATTAATCTTATTCCCTTGAAACCTAAAACCCCTAAAGATACTAAAAATCCATTAAACATTGTGTAAACAGACGAAACCGACGAACTCGGAACCAAGGACAAGGGTCTAATCCTAATGAAGCCGATCAACCGGCTATACAACAACCTGACCCCCAAGGAGAGCACCCCAAAACCAACAGGTGATGTGCTGAATGCGATTGGGCAATTGGCCAATCTTCTGAACACTTCATCCAGAATCAAAATCCAGTACAGAACCCACACCCAGGTCAAAGTGCCCGGGATTCAGCACCACATCCGCCGCCCGCAGATCATCGAAATGACTGCGGAGGCACCTGCTCCACAAGAGGAGCATTCCTATAATGTGCAGTTGCCGCCACCCCCCCATACAGGAGACCCCACCGAAGCTCTTTACCGGACTTCATTAAGAGCAACCGGTATTTTGATGGGGCATTCGGCAAGCCGGATGAAGCTGAGGATTGGTTGGCTCAAGTGGAACTTCTTTTGCTGCATACGAGATCCCACCTTATTGCAGCTGAATATGGGACGTATATGTAAGATACAATGCTCGAGTCTGGTGGGACTCCAAGAGAAGGAATTTGACCCCCCGGCCACTTGGGAAACCTTTCGCCGGGAATTCTTGAATAATTATTTTCCCTCTAGCTTGAGGGTGAAGTATAGTGCGGATTTCCTTCATGTAAAGCAGAAAGGGAGAACAGTAGAGCAATATGAAACTGAGTTTGTTCACTTGCTGCAGTATGCCCCTGAATCTTTCAGGGATAGTGAGGAATTAAAGAAGCAGGTATTTCTGGAGGCTTGGACGAGGAACTGCGGATCAAGCTAAGAGTTCGGAGTAAGAACCTATCCCGAGATGGTAGAAAAGGCTCGGTCATTGAAGGGGCTAGGAAAAGGAAGTATCAGGATCCCCGAAAAGAGAGTATTCGGGAAGAGGCCGTTTGATGCCTCGAGCTCAGGGTTCAAAGGTAAACGGTACAGGCCGTACCAAGGGTTTAAAGAGGAGTCTAGCAGCAAGCCGACCCAGTTCAAGACCAATGTCACATGTTGGAAATGTAAGGGAACACATGCGCCTAGGCAATGCCCGCAGTTGAGGAACAAGTGTTATTTTTGTGGCGATGCTGGCCACATGGTTTTTACGTGCCCGAAGAAACTGGCAGTAACTTGCTTCATTTGCAAGGAAAAAGGGCACTTAGCTTCCGAATGTTCACAACGAAAGAGCGTGGCCACCCGACCCTTCGGAGCCTCGAGTAATACCAACCCCTTGAGGTCTGGTAACAAGAGCGGAAGTCGAGCAGCTTCCGCGATGCACGGGATGAGGCTGTACAATTTGGAAGGCCAATGGATGGTGGAAGAAGACGAAGATGAGGACGTAGAGTTGGCAGCTTTGGATCAAAGCGAGAATACTGATGGTGGCCTGGTGACAGGTTAGTAACAGAAACCCCTCCTAAGTTGAAATTAAGTTGTTTAAATTGATTTATTGTTTAAATGAAATTGTATATATTATGGAAAGCTGGAAGTAGAGACCCTATGTGGATAGCCTTAAGAATATTTTAAGGTTCATATGTGATGGGTGTTTGTTGACCTCAGGACACATACAAGTAAATAGCGTGGAAGCCTATGCTTTGTTTGACACGGGAGCGACCCACTCGTTCATCACCTATAGTTTGGCCAACCGACTCGGATTGCCCATAGCCACAACCACGGTTAGCTTGAGGATTAAGACCCCCACTGGGAGTGTTGTGTCGACCCGAGATCTGATAAAAGACTGTCCATTGGGAATCCTGGGTCGCCACTCCAAAAGTGATTTAATTGTGTTGGAGATGAATAAATACGAAGTTATCCTTGGGATGAATTGGCTAAGTAGAGTAAAGGCAATAATGGATTGCCAAAGGAGGACTATATGTTTTTATGATCAATCGGGAGAAAAAGTAGAATTTATGGGAGAGGCTTTAGTTCCAAGAAGGTTTGATCTAAGCTCGTTTGAGTTGATGATGGAGGATGAGGAGATAATACCGATTGAGGATGCCTTGGATGAAAGGGAAACCCGTGAGGAAAAGAATATTCCAGTGGTGAATGAATACTTGGATGTGTTCCCAGAAATTTTGCCGGGATTACCGCCAAGAAGAGAAATTGACTTTGAGATTGTGTTGGCTCCAAATACCGAACCGATATCTAAAGCGCCATACCGGATGGCACCGGCTGAGTTAAAGGAGCTAAAGACGCAGTTACAAGAGCTTCTGGACCAGAAATTTATAAGACCAAGTGTATCGCCATGGGGCGCACCCGTCTTGTTTGTGAAGAAGAAGGACGGATCGATGAGGTTGTGTATCGACTACCGGGAATTGAATAAGGTGACTGTCAAAAATCGATATCCCTTACCAAGAATCGATGATTTGTTTGACCAGCTGCAAGGAGCTTGTGTGTTCTCACGTATTGACTTACGTTCGGGGTATCATCAGCTAAGGATTAAGCCTGAGGATGTGCCTAAGACAGCTTTTCGTACTCGTTATGGGCACTACGAGTTTTTGGTAATGTCATTTGGATTGACTAATGCACCGGCTGCATTTATGGACTTAATGAATAGAGTCTATAAGCCGCTTTTGGATAAGTGTGTGATAGTCTTTATAGACAACATCCTCATATATTCAAAGACCAAAGAGCAACATGAGGAGCATCTCCGTTTGGCATTGCAAACCTTACGAGATAACAAGCTGTATGCCAAGCTGTCCAAGTGTGACTTTTGGTTAGACAGGATATCCTTCCTCGGACATGTGGTAACGGGTGATGGAATATTTGATCCCGAAAAGATCAAGGCGATAGTGGATTGGAAGCCACCACAAACAGTTACTGAAGTAAGGAGTTTCTTGGGATTGGCTGGCTACTATCGCAAATTTGTGAAGGATTTTTCGAAGATAGCTAAGCCACTGACTCAATTGACTCAAAAGAACGAAAAATTCATTTGGACAGACAAGAGAGAACAAAGTTTTCAGGAACTAAAGCGACGACTGGTCTCGGCACCGATTTTGGTTTTACCAGATCCGGAAAAGTCTTACACGGTACATAGTGATGCTTCAAGAAATGGTCTTGGATGCGTCTTGATGCAAGAACGGAAGGTCATTGCGTATGCTTCTCGGCAATTGAGACCGCATGAGCAGAATTACCCTACGCATGATTTGGAACTAGCTGCAGTTGTCTTTGCCTTGAAGTTATGGCGACATTATCTGTATACAACGGTGTGAGATATACACAGATCATAAAAGCCTTAAATACCTGTTCACACAGAAGGAGTTGAACATGAGGCAAAGGAGGTGGCTGGAATTAATAAAAGATTATGACCTGGGGATAAATTACTGTCCAGGGAGAGTAAACGCAGTCGCGGATGCCCTAAGTCGGAAGAATCACGGGGAAGTAGCCGCGTTGATTACAAGTCAGAAGGAGTTGATTAAGGAATTTGAGAAATTAAGGATCGAGTTCATAGATCGAAGTGCATGATCATAGGTTAAGGGCGTGTGCCCTGGAATTTAAAGGAAATTGGGATAGTCATGTACACCTAATCGAGTTTGCCTACAATAACAGCTATCACTCCACCATCCAGATGCCTCCGTATGAAGCTTTGTATGGACGGCGTTGTAGGTCCCCTTTGTTTTGGGATGAAGTGGAAAAGGTAACAATTGGGACGGAATTGGTACAGGAAGCCGCGGATAAAGTAAGGTTGATTCAGCGGAAAATGAAGGAAGCCCAGGATCGACAAAAGAGCTGGGCAGACTTGAAAAGACGAGAGCTTGAATTTAAAGTGGGTGATCATGTGTACCTGAAGATAAACCCGATTAAAAGTATCAAGAAGATGCGTACACAAGGGAAATTAAGCCCGAGATACATTGGACCTTTTGAGATCTTGGAAAGAGTCGGAGACCTGGCGTATCGGCTAGCCCTACCACCTAATTTGTCCGGGATTCACAATGTGTTCCATGTGTCAGTTTTGAGGAGATATGTTGCCGACCCAGAGGATTCTGGAACTGGAACCAATCCAGTTGAAGGAAAACCTGACATATGAAGAACACCCAGTAAAGATATTGGATAAGAAAACTCAAAGGCTACGAAACAACATTCACTACGTGAAAGTGTTATGGAGAAATCATGCCTTTGAAGAAGCAACCTGGGAAGCGGAAGATGAAATCCGGAGAAAGTACCCCGAAATATTTGAAGGACAAGGTACGTCAGTTCCGTTTTGAGGACAAAACTTTATTGAAGGTGGGGAGGTTGTAAACCCCGGTAATTCTCAATAGCTAGAAAACCCCGGGAGTTGGAAGCGAAACCCTAATCCGATCAGATTGAGTTTTGTGAATGAAGCCTAGGAACCCTAAATCCGGCTTTCCTTCGGTTTCATAGTAAATATATTATGGGGTAAATGAATTTGAATTTTGTTCCAAAGCCCATTTCAAACCTTTGAAAGTTTTAAATCCGGGAATTTTTCAATTCCGGGCCTTCCCGAGCCCAAATACGGAAAAGCGTGCCCCGGGCCACGGATTCAGAAAAATGTTCTGGAATATTCATTAGAACCGTAATTTTATAAGGATTCCAAAAATATCAATTTCATAATTTTCGAGCTATAAAAATTACAGTTATAGCTTTTCCCGTGTTTTCGGAACAACCGGTAAAGTAGATGTCTTGTCTACTATTCACAAGTACAACCTACACTACACTACCCATACCCTATTCTTACATCCTTACAACTACTCATTTCAATTTTCTTTTCCAAAAAATTTGTCTCTCAAATAATTATTACATTTATTACAATTTCATTTACTAAATTACAAAAAATCAAATTTTTAAACACACACACACACACACATGCATGATGGCCGGCGCCCCTCCCTCTATTTTCCCTCTTCATTTAATTATTTTACTCCTTTTGTATAACTAAACCCTAATACACTTGATATATATACTAAATTTTCTCTCTCTCTCTCTTTTCTTCTTCTCATTTCAAAATTGAAAAAGAGAAAACCTCTCTCTTTTCCTTTCCCTTAGTGCCGAGCACCCCCCTCCCTCTCCCTCTTGCACTTTCAACTCAAAACTCCTCCATTTCTACCTTAGATCCTCCTTTGGTATGTTGATTCAAGCCTTGTTCTTCCAAGTTCTTGTAATGGCAAGACCATATCTTGTGTATTTCCTCACTAAATCCCAATGAGCTAATGCTAGGGGCATGGAAACACATGAACAAGAATGTCAAGCCATCACAAGACATGGATCTAATGTTTAGATGTGTTTTTGTTAATATCTCATTTGTTCATGCATGTAAAGTAGTGATCTTGCACATATATTGTTATTCATGCCATGAGATCCATGCTTTTTATGTCATATGTTGTAGATCTAAGGTTTAGACATTCATAACTTCATGCACATGCATGATCATAGGTTCATTTTGTTTTATATGCTTTGATGGCCATAAGAATGAAGTCTTGTTCATATATAGAGATGATAGATAGTATATCTTAACATGTAGAAGGTAAGACCATTGAAAAAGGAAGGGCTTTGTTAGATATGAAAAGTTGAAAATTCGGATGAAATGGAAACCCTACCTTAAAGACTCCCAAAATCAACTTTAAACTCATATTTCATAAGAAAAATGGAGGGTATGTGTAATAGACATGTTAAAGAAATTATTTTCATGAGTTTAGATGAGTTTAGGCATAATAAAAATAAGGAAAACAAGAGGTGAAGTTAGAAGGAAAAATGTTGACTTTAGATGTGTAGTCAAATTCGTAATTTTGGGTAATGCCTAAATAAACACTTAGTATTTAAGTCTAAAATGGATGTTTTATAAGCTAAATGAAGTCCTTAGATAATGTATACAATTGAAGCTCCAATTTTTAATGCATTAGACAAGATTTCCCTTAAGAAAAATGTAAGAAAAGGAAATTTAGAAAATTCGGATTTTTACAAAAAGCTAATTCAAAGACATGTTTACCAAATGAAAAATGGGAATTTTTATGCATGAATGGAGGCCATGGTTAATATAGACTTTGGGAACCTATTTTTAGTTGAATAATAGGTAGATTACAAGATTAAAAACCAAAGAAACCCTAAGGAGTATAATATGGAAGGATAGCTTCCTAGAATTAGTCTTTATGAGAATTTCCTCAATACTTAAAAGTTCATGTGAGTTATCACCACAAAAGTTATTATGACCATGTATATATTAGGTCTATCACATGGCATTTATGTTAGAAATTCATTCCCATATCATTCATACATGAATCATCATCTAAGAATACTTTTTATCAAAAGCAAAGCAAATTTTCGAGATTGGATCAATTGCGGAACAGAACTGATCCCACTGTTCTGTGGCCTTACTATTTTCAAAACTTGAAAATAATACTTGAAATAGATATATCTTTCGAAGTACATAGAGATCGATATAAAATTTGTGAAATTCCGAGTTAAAATGACCAAGTTATGGCCGTTTTAAGTCGGAACTTCTGATAATAGCGAGAAATCCGAATTCAACTAGCCTAGATGTATAGTTTGATTTAGTTACATGATGAGAATCTCATTAGGATTATTCTTGATTGGTAGGTGATCCTGAGCAGGACGACACTCTACCTCCGACTACTATTATTAAGAAGTTGGCGTCCAATGGCCGAGTGAGTTTACTTCCATTCTCAATTAATGCATGTGATTGTAATGTAGTGGCATTAGTGTTATAGGCAAAGATAAAAGAAGTTGTATAAGCATGCTGGGGTACATGGGAATTATTTACGTTATGGATTGTTGATATGTGAAATGGAGCTCAAGGTATATCGGAACCGGTGTTAAGATATTGACTGCTTTACTAGAATCTTATGATGAATGTCTGCGAATACTTGTTGGTCACTTAAAAGAATTGAATTAATGACTATTCGACTCCGACTATAAATTGAATTCATTCATACCACGAAGGGGTTGGAGCATTGCATTGTTGGTTAATCGTGATCCATAAAACGACTTCTTGGTTAATCGTGATCCATAAAACGAGTTATTATTAGTTGACCATGAGCTTAAACGGTGTCGTACCGCAGGATTCGTTAATCTGCTAACCCGGGATGGAGGGCGCAAGTCCATCCACATATGATTTCCGGATGGTCATATGTTTGATGATCACATTTGTTTGATGCATACACTTGCCTGAATAATTACTTGTTTGACTGGATTATGTTAAATTGCGTTATGGAAGTATTGCTCACTAAGCTAGTTAGCTTACGCCCCTATAGTTTCTATCTTTTGCAACACGACTTTGTATGGCTTAGGCCAAGACAGGCCACAGCGCAGGTACCGGAGATAGGAGTTTCCCGTAGAAGTTTAATTTATTCCTTTTTGTGTAGACTTCCATTGGAAACTAAGGACTCTAGATGACTGTAATAGATTGTTATTCTTTTGCGGGGGAATGCCCCTTAGATTTTTTAAACTTTAACATTATGCGTTTTGATTTATTATCTAAAGCTAATGAATGCCTTGTTAAACTGTTTAACTCCATTTGTTGAAGTATTCTATTTTCGTAAAGGAACGCTTTACATCTACTTAAGACTTTCGAAGGCCTCGAGTAGGGAACTCGAGAGTCTTACTTAGCATGTGGCGGGCTGTTACGTTTAGGATACCCTACGGGGCGTGACAAGAACAAGTGCTACTTTTGTAGCAGCCCAGATCATAAAATCTTGGAGTGTCCCAAGAAGAACACCAGTGTCTACTATGTGTGTAAGCAGCTAGGGCACTTTGCAAACGAATGCCCAAAGAGGCAAAATGCTTTAGTGAGGTCATCCAACACCTCGGGAGGATCTGCCCTTGTCAGAACCAACAATGGCAATCGAAATTGGAACCGCTCTGGTACCTCGATGCATGGAATGAGAGTCTACAATCTTGAGGGCCAGTGGATGTGCGAGGAAGTTAATGATGAAGAGGAAGGATGTGAGTTTGTTGCCTTGGAGGGAGACGAAGGCCATGATCATGGACTCGTGGCAGGTTAACCTTAACCTTAAGCTATCGTTTTGTTTGTTTATAGTATCTTTTTACGTTATCAAATCCGTAATGAAAGAATCCCTATATCTCTTTAGCCTAAAACTTTAAGAAAGTTAGATAAGTGTAGTATGGTTAGTAACTGGTGCGTGTTAAACACAGGAAGTATACGAGTAGCTAGCAAGACTGCTCATGCCTTGTTTGATACCGGAGCCACCCATTCGTTTATCATCCCCAACCTTGCTAACAAGACCGGCTTACCTATAGTCACTACCGCTACTGGTTTCAAGATAAAGACACCCACGGGTAGCGTCGTAACCACTCGAGAGATGTTGAAGGAATGTTCCTTAGAGATCCAAGGATACCATACGATAAGTGACTTAATTGTGTTGGAGATGAATAAGTATGAAGTAATTCTTGGCATGAGTTGGTTAACCCGTGTGAAAGCCACGGTAGATTATCGAGAGAAGAAGATGAATTTAAGGATGTAAACGGGAAGGATATTGAGTTCAAAGGAGAATCCGCGGTAGTAAGGAAGTAAGGATTAAGTTCGCTCGAGTTAGTAATAAATGAGGAGGAGATCGACCGACAAATCAATGCCGTAGAAGAAGAAAGTGAAGGACCAAAGGTGGAGGATATACCTCTAGAAAATGAGTTTCCTAATATTTTTTCTAAGGAATTACCTGGATTGCCACCAAAGAGGGAGATCGATTTCGAGATTAGCTTGAGGCCAAATACCGAGCCAATATTGAAAGCTCCATACCGTATGGCACCGGTAGAGTTGAAGGAACTCAAGAAGCAATTACAAGAGCTTCTAGATCAAGGATTTATTCGCCTAAGTGTATCACCATGGGGAGCACCAGTCTTGCTCGTTAAGAAAAAGGATGGGTCTATAAGGTTATGTACCGATTACCAGGAATTGAATAAGGTTACAATCAAGAATAAGTATCCATTACCCCGGATTGATGACCTCTTTGATCAGTTGCAAGGAGCAAGTGTGTTTTCACGCATCGACTTAAGGTCTGGATACCATCAGTTAAGAGTAAGGCCGAAGGATATACCAAAGACCGCTTTTTGGACTCGATATGGACATTATGAGTTCTTAGTGATGTCTTTTGGATTGACAAATGCACCTACCGCTTTCATGGACCTGATGAATTGGATCTAGAAGCCTTTATTGGATAAGTGTGTTATAGTTTTCATCGACAACATTTTGGTCTACTCAACCACACGAGAGGAACATAAGGAACACCTTCGTATGGTGCTTCGAACATTGAGAGAACATAAGTTGTATGCTAAGTTTTCAAAGTGTGACTTTTGGTTGGATAGGATATCCTCTTTAGGACATGTTGTTTTAGGAAGTAGCATATTGGTTGATCCTAAAAAGATTAAAGTATTGATGGAATGGATGTCACGCCTCATAGGGTATCCTAAACGTAACAGCCCGCCACATACTATATAAGACTCACGAAATCCCTATCCGAGCCTTTCAGGAGTCTTGTATTGATGTAAAGCGTCCCTTTACGACAATAGAATACTCAATCAATGGAGTTAAGAAGTTTAATGTGGCAATCACTAGCCATAGATAATAAACCAAAACACATATATATACATTACAAAAGTCTAAGGGGCATTCCCCCGCAAAATAATATCGAGTCCATTTACAGTCATCCAGAGTCTTTTAGTTTCCATCGGAAGGTCTAAACAAAATCGAAGTAAACTTCTAAGGGGAACTCTTATCCCCAGTACCTGAGCTGTAGCTTGTCTCGGCCTAAGCTAAATGAACTCGTGCTGCAACAAGTAAAAACTATGAGGGCATAAGCTAACTAGCTTAGTGAGTATAAACTTCCATATCACAATTAAGGCAAATCATTCAAACAAGTGATTATTCAGGCAAATGGTAAGCATAAGACAAATGAGTTCAACAAACATATGACCAGCCGGAAATCATATGTGGATGGACTTGCGCCCTCCATCCCGGGTTAGCAGATTAACGAATCCTGCGGTACGATGCCGTTTAAGCTCACGGTCAACTGAATAATAATTCGTTTTATGGATCACGATTAACCAACATATTCGTTTTATGGGTCACGAAAAACCAACAAATGCTAATGCTCCATCCCACCGTGATATGCATGAGTCCAATTATAATTGAGGTCAAATATGGATTATTCCAATTCTTTTAGGTGTCCAACAATAATTCACAGACAATCAATATAAATTCTAACTAAACAAGCAGCAGCTTAACACTCGGTTTCGATATTCCTTAGGTTCGACTTCACATATCAACAACAGACAAGTATATAATTCTCATATACCCCATCATGCATAATCATCTTTTTATCTTTGCCTAAACAACTAATGCCACTAACAATACAATCACAAGCAATAATTGAGAGCGGAAGTAGTACTCACTCGGCCATGGTTCGCCGGTCTTTTAGTAATAGTAGTCGGGTGGTAATGTATCGTCTTGCTCGGGATCACCTACCAATTAAGAACAACCTAATAAGAATCTCATCATTAAACTAATTCATGCCATGCATCTAAACTACACAAAATCGGAATTCTCGCTATTTGCGGAAGCTCCGACTTAAAACGGCTATAACTTGGTCATTTTAACTCGGAATTTCGCAAATTTTATATCGATCTCTATCTACTTCGAAAGATCTATCTATTTCTAGTATTATTTTCAAGTTTTGAAAACATTAAGGTCATGGAACAGTGGGATCAGATCTATTCTGTAACTTTTCCAATTCCGAAAAATTGTTTCGCATTTGATAAAAATGTTCCTAGTTGATGATTCATGTATAGATGGTATATGAATGAATTTCTAATATGAATATCATGTAATGAGCTCAATATATGTATGGTTTTGATGATCTTTGATTATAAACTTTTATGAACTTCTAATTATTAAGAATTCCATGATGATCACTTATACAAAGCTATTCTTTCCAACTTTACATTTCCTAGGGTTTTTATGATTTTATTCTTGGAATTTACTTGTTATCTAAATAAAAATGAGTTCTTAATGTCTATACTAATTATAACCTTCATTTATGCATAGAAATTCACATTTTTCATTTGGCAAATATGTTTTTGAACATGCCTTTCACAAAAATCCGAAATTTGAAAATTTCCTTTTCTTGCATTTTCTTTATGAGAAAACTTGTTTAATGCATCAAAATTGAAGCTTCATTATATCTATTATCCAAGGACTCCATTTGACTCATAAAACACGCCATCTAAGCTTGGATACTAAGTGTTTATGTAGGCATCATCCTAAAATGCGAATTTGACTATTAATCACTATGTCAATATTTTTCATTCTAACTCCACTACTTGTTTTACATTTTTCTCATGCCTAAACTCATCTAAACTTATGAAAATCATTCCTTAAGGACATATATTACATACACCTTCCATTTTCTATGAAAAATATGAGTTTTAAAGTGGTTTTGGTGGTCTTTAAAGTAGGGTTCCAAAATCATCCGAATTTTATCTAAGCATTTCTAACAAAATATTTTCTTTTTCAAATTTCTTGTCTTCTATACATGAGATCTACCACTTAACATATCTATACATAGGCAAGTCTACATTTTTATGATCATCAATGCATGAAAATCAAAACAATCACATGAACATAAATGTAGATGAAGATGTGAATGTCTAAACACTAGATCTACCAAATATCATGCATGATTCATGAGTTTCATGGGATGAACATAAATATCTATGCAAGATTCCTACTTTACATGCATGAACATCACATTATCTCATCAAAAACTCCTTTAAACTCTAGATCCACTTCTTGTAATGGCTTGATATTCTTGTACAAGTGTTTTTATGTCCTTAGCATATGCTCATTGGGATTCAATGTAAAAAAACACATGAATAGCTTTGTCATCACAAGATAAGATAGGAATAAGGTTTAGAATCATCACCTAAAGAAGGTTTGAAGATGAAATGAAGAGGAGTTGAGTTGTGTGTGAGTGTGAGGGTGGGGGGGAAGGGAGTCACGGCACACTTAGAGGGAGAGAGAAGGTTTTTACTTTGGTAAAAATTTGAACAAGTGAAAAATGAGGAGAGAGAATGAATATGAGCTTATATATTAGATGGATTAGGGTTTTAGTTAAATAAAATGAGTGAAGAAAAAGCAAAAATGAGGGGAAATGGGGAGGGCGCTGGCCAAGAGAGATGTGAGAGAGAGAGAGGATTTGAATTTTTAACAAATTTGTATTTTATGTAAGTAAAATGTAATAAATGTAATAATTAATTAGGAAACAAAAATTCTTGGAAAAGAAAATTGTAATGAGTAGTTGTAAGGATATAAGAATAGAGTATGGGTAGTATGTAGTGTAGGTTGTACATGTGAATAGTAGAGAAGACATCTACTTTACCAATTGTAACAAAAACACGGGAAAAGGCTATAACTGTAATTTTTATATCCCAGAAAATTATAAAATTGATATTTTTGGAATCTTTATAAAATTACGGTTTTAATGAATATTCTGAAACATTTTTTGAGTTCGTGGTCCCGGGGCACGCTTTTCAGTAATTGAGCTCGGGAAGGCCTGGAATTGAAAAATTCCCGAATTTAAAACTTTCAAAGGTCTAAAATATACTTTAGAACAATAATTCATATTCATTTACTTTAGAAAACTTCTTTTATTATGAAACCGAAGGAAAGCCAGATTTAGGGTTCCTAAGCTTCTCTTACTAGACTTAAACTGAACTGGATTAGGGTTTCGCTTTTCAACTCCCGAGGTTTTCTTAACTAATGAGAATATCGGGGTTTACAACCTCCCCACCTTAAATAGAGTTTTGTCCTCAAAACTGAACTGACGTACCTTGTCCTTCAAATAGCTCGGGGTACTTCCTTCGGATTTCCTTCTCAGCTTCCCAAGTCGCTTCCTCAAAAGCATGATTTCGCCATAATACTTTAACATAATGGATATCTTTGTTCCGTAGCCTTTGAGTTTTCTTATCCAATATCTCTACGGGATGTTCTTCATATGTCAAGTTTTCTTTCAGCTGAATCGATTCCAATTCTAGAATCCTTTCTGGGTCAGCCACATACTTTCTCAATACTGACACATGAAACACGTTGTGGATCTCCGATAAATTTGGGGGCAAGGCTAGCCGATATGCCAGATCTTCGACTCTTTCCAAGATTTCAAAAGGTTCAATGTATATCGGGCTTAACTTCCCCTGTGTACGCATCCTCTTAATACTTTTAATCGTGTTTATCTTCAGGTACACATGATCACCCACCTTGAATTCGAGTTCTCTTCTTTTCAGGTCCGCCCAGCTCTTTTGCCTGTCCTGAGTGTCACGCCCCAACGGGTACCCTAAACGTGACAGCCCGCCGTATGCAATATCAAAGCTCAAGGATGACTACCTCAGTCACTCGAAAGCTTCTATATCGGTACAAGCGTACATTCACAACAAAGAGAGACCGTTGAAGTAATGCATTTTAAGGTATTGGCAGCGGAACATACAAAATAACACTTAATATATTTCATAGAAACATAAAGTCTTACAACTTCTAAGGGGCATTCCCCCGATAAATATACAACAACATGGTTCTACTTAATATAACATAACTAAAGCTAGAAGATTTTAGAAGAAATCTAGTCTATAACTTCAAGATGGAATTCCTCCAAAAGCTTCTCAAAATAAGGATTCTACCCGGGAAATCAAGGTGGTCTCGAGTGCAAAAGGTAATCCTGCAATGTCAAAAGTCTATAGGAGTATAAGTATGACTAGCTTAGTGAGATATCCCTTACTCAAAAGTACTCATAAAAAAAAAAAAAGACAATCAATCAAGTTTATTAAACAAGCATATGAATGCAACAATCATATGATTAAACAGTACATACGACTATCCGGTTTCGTATGCGTGATGGATTTACCCCTCCATCGGTGGTTAGGGAATGCTTTGAACTGAGTCCCGACCGACCTCCTTAAAGTTGCGCACGTCATGGGGTTCTAACGAACCGTACTACTAGTCTCCGGGCTTTCCTTATCGATCCGGCTCGGCTACACCTTGAGGCCGTATTCCCCGAACGTCCTAACCCTCAAGATGTAGCTAGGCAGCTTACTTTCCGGTCCCACGCTGAGGAGTAGTAGCAAAAACTTCAAAATGATATTCTAAGTGATATGCATGAGCAATTTATTATATGGGGATTTCAATATAACATTAAATCATTTGAAAGCAATCAAACAATATTTGCACACATAACAATCTATACATAGAAACATTTATATCAATCATAATTTGGATTTCGATATACTTATTGTTCATTGATCGCACATAATAATTCACATTCATAATTCCCATAATATCCCACATGCATATCAATTTTATCTTTTCCTAACATTTAGTACTCTATTCTACAAGCACATGCGCGAATACGTAAACGTAAAGGAAACTCACTCGTCCATAGCGATCTAGGAGTCGAAGTAATCCTCGGGAAAGACAAGATCGTGATCCTCGATATCTAAACAAAAGAAATACCCAACATGAGTATTTCATCCAAGATCTATTCAAATTCTATAATTCTATTTTAGGGAATTCGTAAAAATCGTATGAAATGGAAATTCCAATTTAAAATGGTCATAACTTGCTCATTTCAACTCGAAATTTCGCATATTATATACCGATTCCTACCTACTCGAAAAGATCTATCTATTTATAAGGTTATTTTTATCAAAAGAATTTATTTAGGTCTCAGAACAGTAACGGATAGAATTGATACGAATTTTAAAACTAGAGTTTTCAAACTTTCTTCATTCAAAACTTTCGTACAAAATATAAATATATTTGTATGATTGAAAAACCCTTTGAATACATATGTATAGACTCAAACCATATGCATGAATTTAGTGGTGTTGTCTCAATAATGATTTTGTAAAACAATGTGTCATTTGAAAGTGAAATAAGCTTAAGACTTGTAAGGAAATAAATTTTGTTTTTGGAAAATTTCCTAAATTATCATAAGTGAGTATTTCCTTCTTTAACTCCATTTTTTAATTTTCAAAAAGAAATCTTTAATCTTCTAAGATCCTCATAACTTTATTTCTAGCGTTTTGGAAAACATAGTCTTTTTAAATACTTTAAGGTTATATGTTCTAAAGTTAGATCCACTTTTAAAATAAATGATCTTACAAGTTAATTTTGAGAATCTTATCTAGGCATTAGTGTTGGTGGAAAACTTCGACAATTGAATTTAAGAAATCCTTTGTTTAGGTTTAAAGAAACTTTCTTATTTGTTTGAACAGAGAATTTATGATAACTTTACTTTATGTATTTCTTGGTAAAACCACATATTATTACTAAAACTTGAGCTTACTTATCTAACTTTAGAAAATATTTGTTTAAGATAAAATTTCAAGTCTTTAAGGAAAATAATTTCTTATATGTGACAAAATTTATTTTTGAAGAGAATTCTTATTCTTACTTTTATTACTTAAGAAAACTTATTTCTATTATGATTGAGACAATAACAACATATTCATGCATGAATGAGAATACATAACTATGAGAAATATAAAAATAACATAAATAAAATACGAGCATAAAAATAAAATAAAGTATTGGGAACCTTTGCTACATCAAGGCATTCCGGGACTAAGAATGGACTAGTCCTCAAAAGAAAAGCAAAGCAAGGAAATAAAGTTGTTTTGACTTGATATGGGCAAGTCTAAGACTAGAGAGACTAGTCTTAATATTTGCATGAAACAAGTAAATAAATAAATTGCAAGACTTGAAAATAAATAAATAACAAATGAGCTTATATGCTCTAAATAGATATATATACATAATACTTATATAAGTTAGGTTAGAAACAAATAATAATAACAATAACAACATAATACATAAAGAAAAGAATAGAACTTGAACAAAAACAAAACATGAATAAATTGTTGCTTCTTTAACTCAATGAGTCTAAGAAACATACACTAAACTCATGTTAAGTTATATGAACATGATGAGAGAATATGAGAAACTTTTACCTAAAGTTTATGTGTTGGTTGAGGAAGAAAAGAATGGATTGTAGTATTATGTGGGAATGGATTTTCTAAGAAGAAACTCGAGAGAGATTTTGGGAGAGTAATTTTGTGGAGTGATTTTGAGAGAGTTTTAGTAGGAAATGAGTTATGTGAAAGAATGAAAGAGGAATGGGGTATTTATAGATTTTTGGAGTGGAAATTAGATGTAATAAAATAAATTGGAAAAGAAAGCAAATTGAGAGGAAGAGGAGAGAGAGGGTGGACGGCAATGGCTTTGAAGAAAGAGAAAAATTGATTAATTTTGTTGTTTTGTAATAAAAAGAAGTAATATGTAAACTATGATGTGATTAAAGTTGTATGGGGAAGGTAAATTGTAAGGTATAGGTATGGTAGAGTGTAAGAAAAAGTAGAGATAGGTTAATAGTAATGAATAGTAGAAAAGTACTATGAATAGTAGACTAGACAATTAAAATACCGGTAGTAAAGAAAATACGCATAAAAGGCCTATATATGTTATTTTTAGTTATCGAAAAATTCTAAGATTGATATTTTTGGAAACATTATATTTTTGCGAATCTATTGGTGTTGTCGGAATATTTTTGCTATCCGGTGCACCGTGGCACGATTTTCGAAAACTGATCCCGATCGGATCCGAGGGACACTAGAAAAATTCGAATATGATATTCTTAGGCTTTCCTATATTATTACGAACCATATTCCACAATTATCTCAATTTCATTTTCTACGGCTAAAGAACACGGGATTGCCGGATCTAGATTAACTAGACTAATCATATAACTAGGTTAACTTTAAGGTTTCGTTTTAACTCCCGGTTCTAGGGTTTGCTAATATTATTGAAAAAATCTAGGGGCTTACAATCTACCATCCTTAAAGAAAGTTTTGTCCTCAAAACTTGACTATCGTACCTGATTCCTCGAAAAGATTCGGATATTTGCGTCGGATCTCATCCTCAGCTTCCCAAGTTGCCTCCTCATGAGTATGGTTCCTCTAAAGGACTTTGATATATTTGATCTCCTTGTTCCGTAGCTTTTGGACTTTTTGATCCAAAATCTGTACCGGATGTTCCTCATAAGTGAGGTTCTCCTTTAGCAACACTGGCACCATCTACTACTCGTTTTAGATCTGCTACATGCTTGTGCAAGACTGATACATGAAACACATTGTGTACCCCTGACAGGTTTGGCGGCAAGGCTAAGCGATAGGCTAGATCTCCCACTCGTTCAAGCACTTCAAAAGGTCCAATGTACCATAGGCTCAACTTTCCTTGTGAGTGTACCCGATGTATACTCTTGATTGGATTTATTTTTAAGTACACATGGTCTCCCACTTGAAATTCGAGAACTCGCCTTTTCAGATCTGCCCAGCTTTTCTGTCTATCTTGGGCCTCTTTCATTCGTTGTCGGATTGTTTTCACTTTGTCTGCTGCATCTTGTACCAAATCTGGTCCAATAGCAAGCTTTTACACATCATCCCAAAACAGAGGTGACCTACAGCATCGTCCGTACAAAGCTTCATATGGTGGCATCTATATGGTCGAGTGATAGCTGTTGTTGTAGGCAAACTCTATGAGCGGCAAATGAGCATCCCAACTCCCTTTGAATTCCATAACACAAGCTCTTAACATGTCTTCTAAGGTTTGGATCGTCCGTTCCGATTGTCCATCGGTTTGGGGGTGATATGCCGTGCTAAACTGCAACTTTGTCCCCATACACCTTTGTAAACTTGTCTAAAACTTAGACACGAATCTAGGATCTCGGTCTGACACAATCCTAGCAGGTACTCCATGTAAACGTACCATTTCCCTTATGTAAAGCTTGGCTAGCTTGTCCATTGAGTACGTCATGTTGATTGGTATGAAATGAGCCGATTTAGTCAAACGATCTACCACGACCCATATGGCATCATATCCTGCCGATGTCCTTGGTAGTCCACACACGAAATCCATTGAGATTTGATCCCACTTCCACTCAGGTAATTGCAAAGGCTTTAGCAATCCTCCCGGCCTTTGATGTTCCACCTTTACTTGTTGACAAGTCAGGCACTTCATCACATAATCAGCTACATCCCGTTTCATCCCATTCCACCAAAAGTGGCTCTTAAGATCTTGACACATCTTAGTTCCTCTCGGATGTACTGTGTATGCTAAGCTATGAGCTTCAACCATGATTTCTCTTCTCATATCCTCGTCTTCTAGCATACATAACCTTCCCTTCATTCTTACTACATCTTCCTCATCTATGGTGAAGTCAGTATACTTCTCCGCTTGTACTTCCTGTTTGATCCTTTGTATGACTTCATCATATCGTTGAGCTTCTTTAATTCGTTCCACAAGGGTAGGTTCCATCACCAAGCTAGATATTTCCACCTCTACATCCTCTCCAATGATTTCGATACTCAACTTTTCGAATTCTCTTACCAACTCCTTTTGTTCGGTCAATAAAGTAGCCACTTCCTCATGATTCTTCCGACTTAAAGCATCAGCGACAGCATTAACTTTTCTGGACAATAATTGATTTCAAGATCATAGTCCTTTATAAGCTCCAACCATCTCTGTTGTCTCATATT